>JZKD02S1928903.1:21011-36255 GCA_000966675.3 Picea glauca
TTTTTAGTTTTAATTTATAAAAAAAAAATTAAATTACAGTTTTTTTTCTTCTAAATATTAAAAAATAATGTTATTTAATTACAATGATTTTCTATGTATTAAAGTAAAGGTAAAAAATGTGTTAAAAATGATATTTTCCACTATATTTAAAAAATATGGAACCATAAATTAATTAAAGAGTGGAAACATCTTAATTTCAAAAAAGTAAATGGTAAAAAATATTTTTAAGATTGAAAGAAGCATGGAAAAATGACTAAAAATACACTTGAATAAAAAAAATAGAAAATTTTGAAAATAGACGAAAAAACAAGAATTTAAAAAAATAATGTAGAAAGATTATGAATCGGAAAATTAAAAATATCAAAAAACCACCTAAAAAGGGAGGGGGTGCTACTGGTAGCACCATTTTTAAAAATGAGGTTAAAAATGTGACCCCCTCAAAAATGAGAAATCTGTAGAGTTCTCGTTAAGTTGGTAACTATGTTATCTTTGCTATACATTTCCCTCTGTCTCCATTTGTGTCAAGTTGACTTAAAATTTCTTTCATTGTATTCCTAGGATTCAGGAACGTATGCAATTATTTTGGAGTGAAGAATATAGACTCTAAAATATTTCATAGCTTTCACCAATGCATAATCCTGTTTTTCCATTATGTTATATTTCAACTATGAATCTCTCAAACTTTTTCTAAAAAATGCAATTGGTTCTTCATGTTTTTTTTCATTCCTTTGTAAGAGGATGACAACAATAGTATTATCAGATGCAAAGGATAAAATAAGAAATTCCTTAGAATAATCTAGGCTTTCCAACATTGGTGTTTCTCCCAAATATTTCTTAATTTGATCAAATGAGTATCTAGCTTGTGGGGACCACTTAACCTCATTATCCGTTTTAAGCATATAAGTTAAATCTTTGACCACCTTAGCAAAATTAAGTATGAATCTTCTCAAAAAGGTAATTTTTCCAAGGAAGTATTGTATCTCCTTCTTGTTCCTTGGTAAATTGATAACCTGAATTTATTCAACATGTTGATGGTGAATCTTTACTCCATCCTTTGATATAATATGGTCGAGTAACTTTCCTTCCTGCATAGAAAAATGAAACTTTTTAGGATTTAGTGACAAACCATATTTTTTACATTTAATGAAAGTTTGTTTAAGATGTTTTAAATGATCTTGATCTAATTTAGAAAAAAAAATAAGATCATCTAAATATATCATAACAAATTTGTCCCTTTCTCCCACAAATGTTATGTCCATTGCTTGCTGAAATGTTTCTCCTACATTGATTATCCCAAAGTGAATTTTGTCATATGTGGATTTTCCCCATGGTGTAGTAAAAACAATCAACTCTCTGTCTTTTTCATTCACAACAATCTGGTTATAACCTAAAAGCCCATCAATCATTGAAATTCGATTAGAACCAACTATTTTTTGCAAAACAAGGTCCATTTTAGGCAAAGGATAATGAAGACTTATTGAGGTTTCTAAAATAAACACAGAGTTTAATTTCACCATTCTTTTTTCTAACAGGTATTAAATTTTCAACCTAAGAAGAATATATCAAAGGAACTATAATTTTTGCATCTAATATCTTTTTAAGCTCATTTTCAATGACTGGGAATAGAATAAGATTTACCTGTCTTCATTTTTTTCTGAATGGATTATATCATACATTCAATGGAATTTTGTGCTGAATAATGTTGGTGTCATAGGTCTTCAGATCTTCATAAGACCAAGCAAATACTTCGGTAAATTCTTTGAATAAATCAATATACTTGACCTTCTGATCAACGAGTAGAAATTTGGAATGTTTGATATGCCTTGGTTCTTACTAAGTCCCAATATTATGATCTTCTACTTCTTCCTTTTGAGGATGAACAATTAGTTTTAAAAAAAATATCATATTTTTCAAACGGCTTCTCCAGAGGCACCGATCCCTTTGGAATATGATTATTTCTTAGCACCATAATTTTATTCATATCTTGAAATTTAGGGTCTGGATGACTACTTTGATTTATTGGTTCATTGTTTTGATCATATTACTGATCAATATGAGATGTTGATAATTCATCAATCATTTCCAAAAAAAATATCTGTTGGTCATCTTCAAACACTTGACAATGTTTGACATTGTCAGGTATTGAAGGTTTGTATTTCATTTCAATGTCATATTTAAGATTTGGTACTCGAGGAGGCCTAAAATTACTTGCTACTACAGGTAAAGAATCAACTTGTTGATTTTATTGTATGGTAATTTCATGGATATTAAAAATAAAAAATAAATTCTCAATTAAGTCCCAAGAATAATTTCAATAGGATCTCATCCTAGGATGTTTATCTTGATAAACTTTCCTTATTTTCTTAACAATTAATTTTGCATCCTCATAGACAATAATATTTACAATTTTCATTTTCTTTGCAACTTAAAAACCTAACACTAAAGCTTCATATTCACAAATGTTATTCGTTGAATCAATTTCAAACTGTAATCTAAAAGAAAATGGAAACGTTTTTTCAGAAGGTGAAATGAGAAGAATACATGCTCCATCACATTCCCAAGAGGAAGCTCCATCGAAGTACATTTTGCACATTCCCTCTTTATGTTTATTTTCATTCAAATAAATATTTACGGTTTCTGTACAATTTTCTAGTTCATCATTTACAGATAAGTGAAACAACCCAAATCTTTATCTTTCGAGTAGATAGGATAATTATTAGGGTGTATAGGATCACAGACATTGTAAGCAAGTTTGGTTTCCCTATAAAGTCTTTTGGTCTCTCCACCAAAGAATGGGATTGTGGCATAATTCATGTCCATTTGCAGAGAGCCAACTAGTTTACTTTCCCAAGATATAGATAAAATCATTCTATAGTTGACAAACACATCTGCCATAACTATATTAATCAAAACACTTTTTACAGGTATTTGGGATAAGTGAACTACTATATATTTAAGCATCCCCAAACATATAACTTTTCTTGCATCAAAGGAATACAAGTCATGAAATGGTCTTGTGATTTGTAGTCCTAACTTCTCCATAACTATTTTTGGGATTAGATTGTGACAAGCTCCTGAATCTAGCATGAAATTGTGTAAAAGATGTTCATCGACTGTTAAAGAGATATAAATTGGGGCTACCGATTCTCCTCTTTCCTCAATGTGAGGACCGAAANTGGTGTTTCTCCCAAATATTTCTTAATTTGATCAAATGAGTATCTAGCTTCTGGGGACCACTTAACCTCATTATCCTTTTTAAGCATATAAGTTAAATCTTTGACCACCTTAGCAAAATTAAGTATGAATCTTCTCAAAAAGTTAATTTTTCCAAGGAAGTATTGTATCTCCTTCTTGTTCCTTGGTAAATTGATAACTTGAATTTCTTCAACATGTTGATGGTGAATCTTTACTCCATCCTTTGATACAATATGGTCGAGTAACTTTCCTTCCTGCATAGAAAAATGAAACTTTTTAGGATTTAGTGACAAACCATATTTTTTACATTTAATGAAAGTTTGTTTAAGATGTTTTAAATGATCTTGATCTAATTTAAAAATAAAAATAAGATCATCTAAATATATCATAACAAATTTGTCCCTTTCTCCCACAAATGTTATGTCCATTGCTTGTCTCTTGCATTGATTATCCCAAAGGGAATTTTGTCATATGTGGATTTTCCCCATGGTGTAGTAAAAACAATTAACTCTCTGTCTTTTTCATTCACAACAATCTGGTTATAACCTAAAATCCCATCAATCATTGAAATTCAATTAGAACCAATTACTTTTTGAAAAACAAGGTCCATTTTAGGCAAAGGATAATGAAGACTTATTGAGGTTTCTAAAATAAACACATAGTTTAATTTCACCATTCTTTTTTCTAACAAGTATTAAATTTTCAACCTAAGAAGAATATATCAAAGGAACTATAATTTTTGCATCTAATATCTTTTTAAGCTCATTTTCAATGACTGAGAATATAATAAGATTTACCTGTCTTCATTTTTTTCTGAATGGATTATATCATACATTCAATGGAATTTTGTGCTGAATAATGTTGGTGTCATAGGTCTTCAGATCTTCATAAGACCAAGCAAATACTTCGGTAAATTCCTTGAATAAATCAATATACTTGACCTTCTGATCAACGAGTAGAAATTTGGAAAGTTTGATATGCCTTGGTTCTTACTAAGTCCCAATATTATGATCTTCTACTTCTTCCTTTTGAGGATGAACAATTAGTTTTAAAAAAAATATCATATTTTTCAAACAGCTTCTCCAGAGGTACTGATCCCTTTGGAATATGATTATTTCTTAGCACCATAATTTTATTCATATCTTGAAATTTAGGGTCTGGATGACTACTTTGATTTATTGGTTCATTGTTTTGATCATATTATTGATCAATATGAGATGTTGATAATTCATCAATCATTTCCAAAAAAAATATATGTTGGTCATCTTCAAACACTTGACAATGTTTGGCATTGTCAGGTATTGAAGGTTTGTATTTCATTTCAATGTCATATTTAAGATTCGGTACTCGAGGAGGCCTAAAATTACTTTCTACTACAGGTAAAGAATCAACTTGTTGATTTTATTGTATGGTAATTTCATGGATATTAAAAATAAAAAATAAATTCTCAATTAAGTCCCAAGAATAATTCAATAGGATCTCATCCTAGGATGTTTATCTTGATAAACTTTCCTTATTTTCTTAACAATTAATTTTGCATCCCCATAGACAATAATATTTACAATTTTCATTTTCTTCGCAACCTAAAAACCTAACACTAAAGCTTCATATTCACAAACGTTATTCGTTGAATTAGTTTCAAACTGTAATCTAAAAGAAAATGGAAACGTTTTTCCAGAAGGTGAAATGAGAAGAATACATGCTCCATCACATTCCCAAGAGGAAGCTCCATNTGGTGTTTCTCCCAAATATTTCTTAATTTGATCAAATGAGTATCTAGCTTCTGGGGACCACTTAACCTCATTATCCTTTTTAAGCATATAAGTTAAATCTTTGACCACCTTAGCAAAATTAAGTATGAATCTTCTCAAAAAGTTAATTTTTCCAAGGAAGTATTGTATCTCCTTCTTGTTCCTTGGTAAATTGATAACTTGAATTTCTTCAACATGTTGATGGTGAATCTTTACTCCATCCTTTGATACAATATGGTCGAGTAACTTTCCTTCCTGCATAGAAAAATGAAACTTTTTAGGATTTAGTGACAAACCATATTTTTTACATTTAATGAAAGTTTGTTTAAGATGGTAAATTGATAACTTGAATTTCTTCAACATGTTGATGGTGAATCTTTACTCCATCCTTTGATACAATATGGTCGAGTAACTTTCCTTCCTGCATAGAAAAATGAAACTTTTTAGGATTTAGTGACAAACCATATTTTTTACATTTAATGAAAGTTTGTTTAAGATGTTTTAAATGATCTTGATCTAATTTAAAAAAAAAAAATAAGATCATCTAAATATATCATAAAAAATTTGTCCCTTTCTCCCACAAATGTTATGTCCATTGCTTGTCTCTTGCATTGATTATCCCAAAGGGAATTTTTTCATATGTGGATTTTCTCCATGGTGTAGTAAAAACAATTAACTCTCTGTCTTTTTCATTCACAACAATCTGGTTATAACCTAAAATCCCATCAATCATTGAAATTCAATTAGAACCAACTACTTTTTGCAAAACAAGGTCCATTTTAGGCAAAGGATAATGAAGACTTATTGAGGTTTCTAAAATAAACACATAGTTTAATTTCACCATTCTTTTTTATCACAAGTATTAAATTTTCAACCTAAGAAGAATATATCAAAGGAACTATAATTTTTGCATCTAATATCTTTTTAAGCTCATTTTCAATGACTGAGAATATAATAAGATTTACTTGTCTTCATTTTTTTCTGAATGGATTATATCATACATTCAATGGAATTTTGTGCTGAATAATGTTGGTGTCATAGGTCTTCAGATCTTCATAAGACCAAGCAAATACTTCGGTAAATTCYTTGAATAAATCAATATACTTGACCTTCTGATCAACGAGTAGAAATTTGGAAAGTTTGATATGCCTTGGTTCTTACTAAGTCCCAATATTATGATCTTCTACTTCTTCCTTTTGAGGATGAACAATTAGTTTTAAAAAAAATATCATATTTTTCAAACAGCTTCTCCAGAGGTACTGATCCCTTTGGAATATGATTATTTCTTAGCACCATAATTTTATTCATATCTTGAAATTTAGGGTCTGGATGACTACTTTGATTTATTGGTTCATTGTTTTGATCATATTATTGATCAATATGAGATGTTGATAATTCATCAATCATTTCCAAAAAAAATATATGTTGGTCATCTTCAAACACTTGACAATGTTTGGCATTGTCAGGTATTGAAGGTTTGTATTTCATTTCAATGTCATATTTAAGATTCGGTACTCGAGGAGGCCTAAAATTACTTTCTACTACAGGTAAAGAATCAACTTGTTGATTTTATTGTATGGTAATTTCATGGATATTAAAAATAAAAAATAAATTCTCAATTAAGTCCCAAGAATAATTCAATAGGATCTCATCCTAGGATGTTTATCTTGATAAACTTTCCTTATTTTCTTAACAATTAATTTTGCATCCCCATAGACAATAATATTTACAATTTTCATTTTCTTCGCAACCTAAAAACCTAACACTAAAGCTTCATATTCACAAACGTTATTCGTTGAATTAGTTTCAAACTGTAATCTAAAAGAAAATGGAAACGTTTTTCCAGAAGGTGAAATGAGAAGAATACATGCTCCATCACATTCCCAAGAGGAAGCTCCATYGAAGTACATTTTGCACATTCCCTCTTTATGTTTATTTTCATTCAAATAAATATTTACRGTTTCTGTACAATTTTCTAGTTCATCATTTACAGATAAGTGAAACAACCCAAATCTTTATCTTTCGAGTAGATAGGATAATTATTAGGGTGTATAGGATCACARACATTGTAAGCAAGTTTGGTTTCCCTATAAAGTCTTTTGGTCTCTCCACCAAAGAATGGGATTGTGGCATAATTCATGTCCATTTGCAGAGAGCCAACTAGTTTACTTTCCCAAGATATAGATAAAAGCATTCTATAGTTGACAAACACATCTTCCATAACTATATTAATCAAAACACTTTTTACAGGTATTTGGGCTAAGTGAACTACTATATATTTAAGCATCCCCAAACATATAACTTTTCTTGCATCAAAGGAATACATGTCATGAAATGGTCTTGTGATTTGTAGTCCTAACTTCTCCATAACTATTTTTAGGATTACATTGTGACAAGCTCTTGAATCTAGCATGAAATTGTGTAAAAGATGTTCATCAACTGTTAAAGAGATATAAATTGGGGCTACCGATTCTCCTCTTTCCTCAATGTGAGGACCGAAAATTACAATAGGCCTTTCATCTTGCAAGTTTAATGTGTCTGGTTGGGTTTCTGCAAAATAACAATCAATCATTTTCATCACTTATTTTTTGTAAACTGGATTTTTTGCAATTTCTAACAAAGGGATAGGGATTCTGATATTTTTAACTTCATGTTCCAGATTAAAATAACTACTTATTTTTTTTGTTTCTTTTGGTTTTGTATCTGCTTTCTTTATAACCTGCATCCATGACTATACATAATCTGTTTCATGTTTCATTTCTTAAGAAATATAAACCTAATTATAATCATGTAATTGACTGGAATATGATTCAGGTGGAGCAAGAAGGTGTCTTGCAAGTGCATCCTGTGCGCATATTGGACCGGAAAAGAAAATAGCTCCAAAGTCGAGCCATAGGGCTTGTAAAGGTCCAATGGAACTAGTACAATCCTGAGAATGTGACATGGGAGCATGAGGATGCTATTCGGGCATAATACCTGCATCTTTTTGAAGATTTTGAAAATCTTGTTGATGCTGTGTGAAAGTTGCACTGGGGACAGTGCAAAAATAAGGGAAGGGAATTGTAATATTCCCAAGGATGAGCCCTGTTGTAATCATGTTTATGAATTGTAAATCATGTTTTGTAGGTTGGTGAGCCAAGTATTGATAAGATGGTGGGCTTATGTGTTTATTAGGCCAGAGATCCTAAGTGTTAAAGGCGAGGATCCTATTTTTGTATATGTAATATGCAGAACATTAATAAAGATTAAACATCGTTGTGTGCAGACCGACCATGAAGAAAGAGTGATGGGGGACTAAGCTTCCACATGATGGGTAAGGGAAAATGGGCTGAAAGGTTGGAAAAAGGGGCTAATCTTAGGGGCTTAAGCCCTTGAGAATAATATTTTATTATTATTCCAAAGCTGTGTGACAAACATGTTTTTTTTTATCGTAAGTCCTAGGAGAGGCAACACATGCAGCTCCAACGTGTGCAAAAGGGAACACATACTTGATGGAGGGCATGCAGCTTCATGGGCAACATGTGTCGACCCAGACACATGCAATTTAACCCAAAAATTGAGCTGTGATGGGGGTTCCTCCTCCATTCTAGCATCAGCTGTCTGAAACTGTGAATTTCGTCTGATCTCTGCATGCATACCCTCACGCAACTCTGAAACCCGAAGCCTGTGATGTTTTCTTGAGAAGTCGATACACCCTCTATCTAAACCGTCGAGTCTGTGTTCGACCTCTAGGTGGATTTCTTGTCACGCATATTGAAACCGGTGTTACCTGAACCGTGTTGTGTCTTAGTGACCTGTTTCCATTTTATGGACGTCCAAACCCAATTTTCCTGTTGTTGTTGTCACCCGTGAGTTAACCAAAAGTTGTTGCTGTTGTTGTTATCTTCAACTTGCAGGAATTGAGTTGAAAACTGGTTGAAGAACCAGGTTTTCACACCCGTGGTAGAAGAGNAGTTTGGTTTCCCTATAAAGTCTTTTGGTCTCTCCACCAAAGAATGGGATTGTGGCATAATTCATGTCCATTTGCAGAGAGCCAACTAGTTTACTTTCCCAAGATATAGATAAAAGCATTCTATAGTTGACAAACACATCTTCCATAACTATATTAATCAAAACACTTTTTACAGGTATTTGGGCTAAGTGAACTACTATATATTTAAGCATCCCCAAACATATAACTTTTCTTGCATCAAAGGAATACATGTCATGAAATGGTCTTGTGATTTGTAGTCCTAACTTCTCCATAACTATTTTTAGGATTACATTGTGACAAGCTCYTGAATCTAGCATGAAATTGTGTAAAAGATGTTCATCRACTGTTAAAGAGATATAAATTGGGGCTACCGATTCTCCTCTTTCCTCAATGTGAGGACCGAAAATTACAATAGGCCTTTCATCTTGCAAGTTTAATGTGTCTGGTTGGGTTTCTGCAAAATAACAATCAATCATTTTCATCACTTATTTTTTGTAAACTGGATTTTTTGCAATTTCTAACAAAGGGATAGGGATTCTGATATTTTTAACTTCATGTTCCAGATTAAAAGAACTACTTATTTTTTTTGTTTCTTTTGGTTTTGTATCTGCTTTCTTTATAACCTGCATCCATGACTGTACATAATCTGTTTCATGTTTCATTTCTTAAGAAATATAAACCTAATTATAATCATGTAATTGATTGGAATATGATTCAGGTGGAGCAAGAAGGTGTCTTGCAAGTGCATCCTGTGCGCATATTGGACCGGAAAAGAAAATAGCTCCAAAGTCGATCCATAGGGCTTGTAAAGGTCCAATGGAACTAGTACAATCCTGAGAATGTGACATGGGAGCATGAGGATGCTATTTGGGCATAATACCTGCATATTTTTGAAGATTTTGAAAATCTTGTTGATGTTGTGTGAAAGTTGCACTGGGGACAGTGCAAAAATAAGGGGAGGGGATTGTAATGTTCCCAAGGATGAGCCCTGTTGTAATCATGTTTATGAATTGTAAATCATGTTTTGTAGGCTAGTGAGCCAAGTATTGATAAGATGGTGGGCTTATGTGTTTATTAGGCCAGAGATCCTAAGTGTTAAAGGCGAGGATCATGTTTTTGTATATGTAATATGCAGAACATTAATAAAGATTAAACATCGTTGTGTGCAGACCGACCATGAAGAAAGAGTGATGGGGGACTAATCTTCCACATGATGGGTAAGGGAAAATGGGCTAAAAGGTTGGAAAAAGGAGCTAATCTTAGGGGCTTAAGTCCTTGAGAATAATATTTTATTATTATTCCAAAGTTGTGTGACAAACATGTTTTTTTTTATCGTAAGTCCTAGGAGAGGCAACACATGCAGCTCCAACGTGTGCAAAAGGGAACACATACTTGATGGAGGGCATTCAGCTTCATGGGTGACATGTGTCGACCCAGACACATTCAATTTAACCCAAAAATTGAGCTGTGATGGGGGTTCCTCCTCCATTCTAGCATCAGCTGTCTGAAACCGTGAATTTCGTCTGATCTCTGCATGCATACCCTCACGCAGCTCTGAAACCCGAAGCCTGTGATGTTTTCTTGAGAAGTCGATACACCCTCTATCTAAACCGTCGAGTCTGTGTTCGACCTCTAGGTGGATTTATTCTCACGCATCTTGAAATCGGTGTTACCTGAACCGTGTTGTGTCTTAGTGACCTGTTGCCATTTTCTGGACATCCAAACCCAATTTTCTTGTTGTTGTTGTCACCCGTGAGTTAACCAAAAGTTGTTGCTATTGTTGTTATCCTCAACTTGCAGGAATTGAGTTGAAAACTGGTTGAAGAACTAGGTTTTCACACCCATGGTAGAAGAGGCAGGTTGTCAGGCCTGTGAGAAACTCTCTCCAGGTGAGAGAGTCTACTAGGAAGTGGTTTTCTCCCAGAGAGAGTCCAGCACCAGCTACAGAGCTCTGAGAATTCCTGATTCGTCCTATTGCCAAGACCCAGAGAGGGAGGTGAAGAACTGATGGACTGTGCTTGTGAAGGTGTATACTCTCGGGTGGAACATGCATGTGGGGAATGAGAGTTTGTGAGTAGTGGGCGTAAGAAGGTTCCTGAAGAGAATCCTTCTAGTTGCATTGTGCAGTTTTCCCATAACCTCAACCTAGTCTAGGATTCCCTTGCCCTGGGTGGAGCTTGGTCCCAGATCAGGGGTGACCCACTGCTGAGTGTGATGAGAAATGTGGTCTAAGGCTGGGAAGTTCATGGAAGGTTTGAACGTGGTTGGTGGAGTTATTACAGTTTCAAAGAGAAGTATATGCATGTGTTTAATTTCAATTAAAATGCATGTCTGTGATGCTTCCAATATTATCATGTATTCCATTGCAATATGAATTACTGTTAATTCCATTACTTCTGTATGTTAGTAGTAATATTGTGATTACTCTGTACTGTTTAATTAAATATGTCAATTAGATTTAATATGCATGTTATATTTAAATTTATGAGAATGTTTCTGCATAGTAGCATTGCCCGGCCTATGGGTGGTCGAGGATGTTACAGTGAGGTGCCCGCTTTGTTGGAGAAGTTGTGATGCTTGGTCTGTGGAATACTATCACAAACTCGTCGTTGATAGGGTTGAATCTGCTCCACCAAGCTTTTGTCTCTGGGTTTGACAAGGCATTGTGTAGGCACAATTGTAGGTGAAGAAACAATATCTTATTTCTCTTTGAAAATCTGTTTTTGCTAGATAGAAGGTGTTGAGGCTGCAATGGTTGTAGAGGTCTTCTGTGCATCCTTTGAATAGACTGTGAAGAGGATGAATTTTGTAGTATGAGATATTACCTTGCAACACTGTTTTGGTGGAGCAGTAGTCAGAACTACCTCTGGTATCTTATAGAGCTGACCTCCCAGAGTAATAATGACACTACGGGGTCTAGACTCATAGAAAACATGACGTCTACACATATATGGTTGGCCCAAAACAACACCAAAGAAATCAAGAAGGGAAACATCACACACCACCTCATTATTGAAGGGATGGATGCCATAGGACATGCAACACTATTGGCTGACATAAAGATCTCATCCTTTGTGAAGCCACCTGATGTTGTATGGCTATGGGTGTGGTGTTGTCGACAACCCCAACTATTTGATGAACTTAGCTAAGATGAGGTTCTTCTGGCTTCCGCTATCAACAATGAAATGAAATGGGGTCCCCTTCACCCACATCTGTGAATGGAAGATGCGCTCCCCCTCTTCAGGATCTACCGATTCTTCTGGTTGAATTGTTGTGGTCGCAACAACAATAGTGGGTCTGTGTCGATTATCTATCTGTTTTCAATATTTTCTGGATCGAATTATAAATCAAGTTTCAGCTCCATGTCTTTGACCTCGACCACCAATGACTGTTTTGAGCGACATTCATCGATGTTGTGCCTGGGTATTTTGTAGAATTCACACCAATTCCTAGTGTCATTCTTCATCTTCCCTTTACCCTTCTTGTCCTGTGTATTGGATAGGTTGTCTAGAGGATGTTGGTTAGGGCCATATTACCATACTTTGGTTGTTGCAGATTTGAAGACCCGAATTCTCATTTGTTTTGGTGCCTAAATTTATGCTCGATTTTGAAACCATATAGATACGAAGCTCCCAATGATGAGATGTTTAGGAAATCCATTTCAGTTAGGATGTACCTATGTAGAGCCCCATGGTATTTCGGAACCAAATTCAGCTCAGAGTCTTTGATACCCATATTGGTGCGCAAGGTATGGAAAGTATTTTTTAACTCCAACATTGTTTGGCTCATCTCTTGCCGTAGTGTGGTCCATCTCATGTACTGGTCTTCATATTTATTAATAAGATAGTACTGTTATTTGACCACATCCACAAAAAAATACCAAGTGGGCTCTACCCCATATATTCCAGATTCATCTATGGAAATTTTCTCCTAGTAATTTTCCCACAAATGTTTGACATGGGGGAGAGTCTTGAGGAGTGAGAAGGTGATATTTTCCCTGTCAAAATTTTTTTGAACAGTGAAATAACCTTCTAATAGATTTAACCATTTTTCTAGGGCATCCACATCTATCTGACCTTCAAATATGAGAATATTAAAATTAACTTTTACCTTGAAGGTAGAGGTTCCTCCAAAATGGTTGCTTGATGAAGATGCGCCTATTTCTATCGGCAGGCATTGAAGGATGTGTGTAAAATTATCCATAATTTTGTCCCTCTATCGCATGAGAGCTTTCTCAAGCAATAGGTTAATATAATATTATGCTCCACCATTTTTCTTTTCTGCTGCCATCGAGGGTTTCTTGGGCGTGCGAGAGTGATTTTCCTCAAGAGAGACAAGATCGAGACCCAATTGGATATACTGGGACCTCATTGGGGACATGCGTTGAAAAACGATCAAGAGCAGCCTACTCTGATACCAATGATCCAGATTATTTTCAGAACAAAATGAAAGGAGAGCTATTACAATGAAATACTCATGAAAGTTGCTAGAAACAAATAAATACAAAAATACTTGATTTCTATTAATGAAATAATTGTAAAGAGAATGTAAAAATACAAAGTCCAAGACTCGCTAGAATGGTGGAAGCCTTATCTCTGAGAAGAGATGTGACATCTATACACTCATCCACAAGAAGATTATTACAATGAGGATTTGAAGGCCTTTTTATGATAAACATGAATGCCAAAACCCTAGACATCCAAAAACCTAACCCTAGGATATGAAACACCAAAAGTCATGTGGGTCCTATTTGGGTAAGTTAGTACATTAACTTCCCGGGGTCGTAACTTTTACATACAATCTCCTTTTTAGGTGCATGATAGCCCATTGGAAAGGTCTTTTCGAGAACTATGCATTATGTCATCAAACTATGACTCTGTCTATAGTTTGAATGTGGCCTAGGAAGTACAACAAGATGTGTTGACATGAAAACATACAAAATAAGCCCGTTGGATTAGGTGGGAGGCCACTAGTATCCACCCGAAATATGTGTAGGGCTTCAGACAACCCCAAAAGTGTAGAACCCAAAATTACAAAGAAATACAGAAGAACATGTTGAACTAAAAACTGACAAGAGGAGCTATTTGGAATAGGTGGGTGGCCACCAATATCCACCTGGATCACTTTTCTTCCACCATGGGAGGTTGCTTCGATCAATGAGAGTAGTCGTCCCCAAGTGAAACTAACTTGAGGCCTAACTCTCTATACTTTGACCTCGTTGGGAACATGCACTGAGAAATAACAAGGATACAACTACTATACCACTAATTTTGGTTATATTGAGAACAAAATGAGATAAAAAAAAACTGTATCAAAGAACACAAAAATAAAGTGAAACCCAACTTATATTAATGAATAAAATAACAAAATATTATAGAACACAAATTGGCTAGAATGGTGGTAGCTTATCTATGAAGAGAAAGAGATGTCGACTACACTCATTTGAAAAAAGATCATTACAAAGAGGCCAAAAATGGACTTTTATCATGAATCCTAAATGACAAACAGGAAAAAACCCTAAACATCAAAACCCTAAGCCTAGAAGATGAAACACCAAAAGTATTGCGGGCCTTGAGGTGGTTAGTTGATACATCAACTTCCTGAGGTCACAACTTTTTCATATGGTCTCCATTTGGGGTGCATGATAGTTCATTGGAAAGAACTATTTTAGGATTACATAATTTTTCTAGGGCCAAGGCATGCCATGGCAACCCTTCGCCCCACAAATGTCCAAAAAACACCATTTAGGGCCTCAGAACGACCCCATAAATTTGGGACATGGAAAATTGTAGAAAAACTACCAAGAAGATAGATAACTATGAGTCATTGGAAGAGGTGGGTGACCAACGATATCCACCTAGATCATGTTCCTGCAACGTGGTCCAAATTGCAACAAAAGTTTTCCCATGACATATTTTAAAATCATCATAAATGTGTCAATTTTTTCTCGATTTTCTATTATGACTAGATTTTATAAATATCGTCGCCATTCTGCATCTAATGGCATTGATCTAGTCTAATTCTGGTCACTTTCTCAAAAGACAACTTCTTTTGAAGCTGGACTTCCCTCAAAATGTGCAATAAACCCTAGATCTAGGGTTTGGAATCCCCTATATCTTCTTCAAGATGATACATCCCATATACAAGCATGATAAAATGTGTAAAATAACCTCCAAAGTGGATTTCATCCTCAAATCAAGCAAGTGGATCCATGATGAAATTCCTCAACATGTGGAATGTGAATAACACTTAACCATGTCCATGAACAAAAGGGATGACCCCCCTAAAATTAGCTCCAATGGTCATATGTGAGGTCTCCAATGTG
>JZKD02S1928914.1:0-23020 GCA_000966675.3 Picea glauca
AACATGAGAGAATCTGTGAGTTGGGAGCAGAAGAGAAGAGCTAGAGAGAGAGCTCGAGAGCACCCTTGTACAAACAGGCATTTTCCATTTAATATAAATAGAAGCAGTTTTTCCTGCATGTATTTCTATGTTGAATGAATGTCTGTGAGTGTTCTTTTATGTTGTATATGTACGTTGTAGGTTTGCATTTGTAGGAGTGTGTCTGATTTTAGGTGGATGTCTTTGAGGCTTCATACCAAGAGGGTGTGACAGAACGCTGCGGGTTCTGGTAGCCGTGCACAGAGGTTGCACTTATGAATTATGCGGGTTCAGACAAAGACGTGTTGCGGCACAAGAACTGGAATCATCAACTCAAGAGAAAGACCTCAAGGTTGTTCAATACCTTGGAGGCTAGGATGTGTATGAGAGACATAGTTGCAGACAGAAACTCTGCTGTGAGTTCTATGAAGCTCTGCCAAGTAGGCATTGAGCATATGCACAGTGGTGCATTGAGAAGAACTATGTTGGGAGTTCAGATAGGAGAACCAGAATCACTAAGGATTCTGAAAAGCTTTGCCAAGTGGGCATTGAGCAGGTGCATATGTGCACAGGAGAAGACAGAATTGTTGAACGTTCTGTGAGAGGAAACTCTGCCAGGTGGGCATTGAGACATTGTGCAGACAGGCACAGGGAGAAGAGAACTTTTTGAGTTCTATGAGTTGAAGAAGAATCCACTGAGGTATCTTCACTGGGTTGTTGAACACCCTGATAAACTCAGCAAGAGGTTTCTTGAGTGAAGGATAGTCAGGAATGAATCCAAGTGTTTCTCCATCTGAGGGAGAAGGGAAGAAGGATAAAATACCTTAGGGGTCTGATTGTTTGAGAAGCTCAGGAGGGATAGTACTTTGCGTGCATGAAGACTATGCAGAGGAACAGAAGTCAAAGAATCCTTCAAGGATTCGAAAGGAGTAAAGTTCCGAAGGAACAGCATCGTGGAGAATGCAGGCGAGGCTTAACGTCGAGAGATTTCAGAGAAGGAAGACAAAGGTTGAGGCCTTGGAGAACTTGGAATTCTTCCAAGCACTGGAAGAAAGTGTGAAAGCTCTGAAGGAGCAATATCGACCGTTGGATAAGCCAAAGAGATCTGGACTGTTGGAAAATTTTCACGTCCAGGGAGTATCAGAGCGAGCACGTAGAAGAGGATATCGTCGGTTGTTGGATCTCACTCAGATACCCATCAGCCGTTGGATTGGGTGAAGACGCGCGGGGTTTAGCCTCTAGAGTAAGCGCACAGGGAGAATGGATCTGGACTGTCGGATCTTGGTCCAAATACCCGACAGTCGTCAGATCGATTGGAAGATGCACAAGGTTTAAGCTTTGTAAACAAAAGGTTGAAAAATCCCGATGAGAGGTGTGGCCATCGGGATATCGGCATTCGTGAATTCGGGAGTCACGATGACATGTTATTGGGAATTTTCAGGGTGAAAGTCCCGGGAACGATCTGAGTCGTCCATTTGTTGGGGACACGTGGAAAAGATCCATATTATCGGGGAAAGTCCCGATAGAATAGTCAAATCAGCGCATCAAGGTTCGGCATTTCGCGAATCCTGAAGACAAGGCAACCAGAGCATTTGAAATCGTGAATCGCGAAATAGCAAGGAGCAGCGAGGACCGTCCATCCTTGAGGATGTGTGGCCGAGTTCGAAGCCTTCGGGAAATTCCTCGAAAGGAAAAGTCATCCATCGGGAATTTGAGCATCAGGATATCGGGAATCCCATGGACAAGAAGTCCATACACTTCAGAATCACGAAGTCTGATTTTTCGAAAAGAAGAAAGCTCCATCGTGGGGCCAGCCGTCAGCATAGCGGAGAATCGGGATTCGGAGGATCGCGGATCCTGAGGACATATGTGTTTCGACATTGGAAATTCTGAAACCCCGATAGGAGGTATGAATACGGTCATATAAGGGGAGGTCGTGTGGACCAAAGGTCTAGCCCGGAGGGCTAACAGAAGTTGGAGCACATCGGGATTTTGATGTCCAAAAACCCCGAAAGAAGGATAAGGATGCGGTCTTATGAGAGGCGGTCATATGGACTAGGAGTTTAACCAGGAGGGGCTAAGGCCGAAAGGAGCGCGCCGGCAAATCGAAGTTCGAGATTTCGAGAGGACAGGAACTCTTGACGTCGGGGATCAAGAAACCCCGAAACCCAAAATTAAGTCGGGAAAGAGCAGCGGTCGAGTGCAGAAGACTGTGGGGAAAGTAAGGACCTGTGGATTGGGTTTTTAAGAGAGATTCCACAGTGGAATCGAAAGAGCCACTCTGTCTCAAAAGGGGAATTTGAATGATCCTGTGAGTGGGCGAGGTGAGGTGGTACAAGTGACGCCTGCATCAAAAATGGTATCAGAGCGATATTTCATCTGTAGGTTTCAGGTGAAGCGAGAAGGAAAGAAGACAGAGCGTTGGAGACTCTGTAAGGATTGTTCGCAGGTAGGAAACAGTCCATAAGCAGTCATGAGGACTATAGGAGAAGCTGGAAACACTCGGGATGCAGAGTGACAGCAGTAGATTTTCCAGGAGGGAAAACAAAGACAACAACATGGCTACTGAAGGCCGTAGATATGCTGGAAGGAAAAAATCAGAGCTATGGAGCCAAGAAGATATAGATGAAGAGCTCACTGATATAAAGAAAGAAATAGAAAATCTTTCATTGCGGATGCAGCAGAAAGCAAAGTTGAGATGGGTATATGAATGTCCCATGAAGAAACCAAAAGTAAAATGGTCAGTCAAGGGGTTGATGGCTAGAAGATAGCGTAGGTTGTTGAAAGGATGGTTGAGGTATGTTGAAAACCTCGACGGACCTGAGGAAATGGTTCAGGTATGTGAACCAGAGACTGGGGACATTCGCGGTGAAGAGAATGAAATGGGATCAGATGAAGATCTCAAGAACTGCCAGGGGGACAGAGAGGAAATTACAGTTTTCCAGGTGGGCAATGAGTTGAGATCACTGCGGGATCTCAGGGACTGTCAGGAGGACAACCAAGGAATTTCACATTTCCAGCTAGGCAATGATATGAGGTCGCTGCGAGATCTTGAACACTGCCAGGAGGGTAGTGGAAGCATCTCAGATTGCCAGGTGGGTAGAGATGAGCATTCAAGACTATCTGAAAGTCTCATGGACTCGGGGGCAAGGTCAATTCAGCAAGGAGTGTTGATGAAGATGGGATCAATTGATCTCATAATCTGCCAGGAGGACAGTGGAAGCATCCCATATTTCCAGGTGGGCAAGGATGAGCAGATGAATTGGAATCATCCAGAGGAACTGACAGAGTAGGTGAGATTGGAAATGGATTTAGATCAGCAGGTATAGCTGACAGAAGAGGAGGATTTGAAGGACCTTTTGATGATTGGGGGAATTCATATATTCCTACCACTTGCCCAGGAGGAGGCAGAAATTTGTGTTGCAGATGCAGCAAAAACAGAAGGACAGCCAACTGAGACTGTCATGAAGGCAGTGGAGTAGACTTTGGAAGTTGCCCAAGCAGAAGAGGATGATGAGCATTCTGAGGAATGGCTCAATATTTTCAGCCAGGAGACTGAAAAGACTACAACATGGGAGTTTGCAGAAGAAGAGGAAGAAGAAGCAGACAGCTTTAGTTTGGCTGATCTGTATGAGCAGATTGAAACCCTGGAGAGAAGGCTGAAATTGCAGGGCGTGCACATCCAACAGGTAAAGTTGGAAGCGGATGAAGAAAACATGGGAGATCACAATGATCTTCTCATGTGCCAAAAATTTTTGCAGCTGAGAAGACTGCATGAACAGGACCAGCCATTGGAGCAGCTGGATGCAGTGATCGGGGAGATCAGGGAGTTGATGATCCGGTCAACAAAAAATGCCAGCAAGGAGAGGTTGCGCAGAAGGAAGGAAACAGCAGCAGCATGGAAGAACTAGCAACAGGAGGATGGAGTGGATGAACAGCTCCAGAGGATGATTTGGGATCCAGGAGGATTTCCAAAGCTGAGAGATGGGAAGCCCATGAGCAGGAGCTCATGAATTTTGCAGCTGAGGAGTATGATGTAGGAGAATCTCTCCGCGTCAGCCAGCCAGCCGTGTCAAGTGCGTGCATTCAAGATGAAGAGAGGCGCATCCCTCATCTTCAATTTTGTAATTGAATGTAATTAAATGTCTAGACTGTTGATCCATAGAGTCATGCGTTTGTGCAGGCATTAGGTACGTAGGCCTTAAATGTTTTGTAAGGATGAGATCTAGATCTGATGCTGGACTAGATAGCCCATTCAATGTAATTGAATAGGGTAGGTAGATTGGAGGGAAGAGCTCAAAGATCCCCCTTGGGTAAAAGAGATTTAGTATCTCATTTTGAGAGAGATAAATAACAGGAGAGAATCTGCGAGTTGGGGGCAGAAGAGAAGATCTAGAGAGACAGCTCGAGAACACCCTTGTACAAACAGGAATTTTCCATTTAATATAAACAGAAGCAGTTTTTCCTGCATGTATTTCTATGTTGAATGAATGTCTGTGAGTGTTCTTTTATGTTGTAGATGTACGTTGTAGGTTTTCATTTGCAGGAGTGTGTCTGATTTCAGGTGGAGGTCTTTGAGGCTTCATACCAGGAGGGTGTGACAGAACGTTGTGGGTTATGATAGCCGTGCACAGAGGTTGCACTTATGAATTATGCGGGTTTAGACAAAGACGTGTTGCGGCACAAGAACTGGAATCATCAACTCAGGAGAAAGACCTCAAGGTTGTTGAATACCTTGGAGGCTAGGCTATGTATGAGAGACACAGTTGCAGACAGAAACTCTGTTGTGAGTTCTGTGAAGCTCTGCCAAGTGGGCATTGAGAATACGCACAGTGGTGCATTGAGAAGAACTCTGTTGGGAGTTCATATAGGAGAACCAGAATCACTAAGGATTCTGAGGAGCTTTGCCAAGTGGACATTGAGCAGGTGCATAGGTGCACAGGAGAAGACAGAAATGTTGAACGTTCTGTGAGAGAAAACTCTGTCAGGTGGGCATTGAGACATTGTGCAGACAGGCACAGGGAGAAGAGAACTTTTTGAGTTCTATGAGTTGAAGAAGAATCCACTGAGGTATATTCACTAGGTTGTTGAACACCCTGATAGACTCAAAAAGAGGTTGCTTGAGTGAAGGATAGTCAGGAAGGAATCCAAGTGTTTCTCCATCTGAGGGAGAAGGGAAGAAGGATAAAATCCCTTAGGGGTCTGAGTGTTTGACAAGCTCAGGAGGGATAGTACTTTGCGTGCGTGAAGACTCTACAGAGGCGCAGAAGTCAGAGAATCCTTCAAGGATTCGAAAGGAGTAAATTTCATAAGGAACAATGTCATGGAGAACGCAGGTGAGGCTTAACGTCAAGAGCTCGCAGAGAAGGAAGACAAAGGTTGAGGCCTTGGAGAACTTGGAATTCTTCCAAGAACTGGAAGAAAGTGTGAAAGCTCAGGAGGAGAAATATCGACCGTTAGATAAGCTGAAGAGATCTGGACCGTTGGAAGATTTTCACGTCCAGGGAGTATCAGAGCGAGAACATAGAAGAGGAGATCGTCAGTCGTCGGATCTCACTCAGATACCCGTCAGCCGTTGGATCGGGTGAAGACGCGTGGGGTTTAGCCTCTAGAGTAAGCACACAGGGAGAACGGATCTCGACTGTCGGATCTTGGTCCAAATACCCGACAGCCATCAGATCTTTTGGAAGATGCACGAGGTTTAAGCTTCGTAAAAAAAAGGTTGAAAAATCCCGACGAGAGGCGTGGCCATCGGGATATCGGCATTCGTGAATTCGGGAGTCACGATGACATGTTATCGGGAATTTTTAGGGTGAAAGTCTCGGGAATGATCTGATTCGACCATCTGTTGGGGACACGTGGCGAAGATCCAGATTATCAGGGAAAGTCCCGATAGAATAGTCAAATCGGCGCATCAGGGTTCGGCGTTTCACGAATCCTAAAGACAAGGCAACCGGAGCATTTGAAATCGCGAAATAGCGAGGAGCAGTGAGGATCATCCATCCTTGAGGACGTGTGGCTGAGATCGAAGCCTTCGGGAAATTCCCCGAAAGGAAAAGTCATCAATCGGGAATTCGAGCATTGGTATATCGAGAATCCCGTGGACAAGAAGTCCATACACTTCGGAATCGCGAAGTTCGATTTTCCGAAAAGGGGAAAGCTCCATCGTGGGGCCAGCCGTCAGCATAGCGGAGAATCGGGATTCGGAGGATCGTGGATCCTGAGGACATATGCATTTCGACATTGGAAAGTCTGAAACCATGATAGGAGGTATGACTTCGGTCGTATAAGGGGAGGTCGTGTGGACCAAAGGTCTAGCCCAGAGGGCTAATAGAAGTTGGAGCGCATCAGGATTTTGATGTCCAAAAACCCCAAAAGAAGGATAAGGTTGTGATCTTATGAGAGGTGTTCATATGGACTAGGAGTTTAGCCAGGAGGGGCTAAGGCCGAAAGGAGCGTGCCGGCAAATCGGAGTTCGAGAGTTCGAGAGGACAGTAACTCTTGACGTCGGGGATCAAGAAACCCCGAAACCCGAAATTAAGTCGGGAAAGAGCAGCGGTCGAGTG
This sequence comes from Picea glauca, assembly GCA_000966675.3. Lineage (NCBI taxonomy): Eukaryota > Viridiplantae > Streptophyta > Pinopsida > Pinales > Pinaceae > Picea > Picea glauca. The sequence goes on from JZKD02S1928914.1 coordinate 6,585, forward strand.
CAGAAGACCGTGGGGAAAGTAAGGACCTGTGGATCGGGTTTTTTAGAGAGATTCCACAGTGGAATCGAAAGAGCCGATCCGGCTCAAAATGGGAATTTGAACGATCCTGTGAGTGGGCGAGGTGAGGTGGTACAAGTGACCCCTGCATCAAGGAGGCATTCAACAACTTATATCTAGAAAAATTCTCATCAAACCAAACATTACATCGGACAATAATTTTCCATTTCACAGGATCAAATAGTCGATAGGATTTCGCCTCTTCATAGTATCCCATCATGATACAAGCATAAAAAATTTCATCCAACTTCTTTCGACAATAATCAGAAATGTGGGTCGAGGCAACACATCCAAACACACAGAGGTGTCCAATAGAAGGATTCTTCCCATACCATCGTTCGACTAGAGTCATGGAAGGAAATACTCGAGTCGATATGCGATTGAGAAAATAATTGGCACAATACACCTCTTCATCCTAGAAGCGAGGAGGTGGGTCTTTAGCCTGCAAAAGAAATCTATCCATTTGGACTAATGTTCGATTCTTGAGTTCTGCAACTCCATTATGATGAGGTGTGTGAGGATCTGACCGCTACCAGTCAATACCATATCAAAGTAGGTATTCTTCAAAGGGTCGATTGGAATACTCACCACCATTTTCTAATATCAAGAACTTGATGGGTCAACCACATTGCATTTCAGAAAAGACCCGAAATTATTTGAACTTCTCAAAGACATTATTTTTATTCTTTGGGAAAAAAAACCCATGTGAAACAAGAGAAACCATCAATGAAAGTCAAAATGTACCTTGCACATGCCAATGAAGGTAAGTTGATAGAGCATACATCACTGTGAACCAGTTCTAGTAGGTTATGTGCTCGCCACGCTTTTCGAGAGTCGAATGGTGCTTGATGATGCTTCCCATGTACATATCCCTTACATACACATTTAGGGGGAAACACCCTCGACAATCCAGCAACCATGTTCTAAGTTTCTAGTGCCTATAGACTTCAAAATTTCACATGTTTGATTCATTCATGTGAAATTTGAATTCTCTCATCAACGTGAGAAATAAGTGCATTTGGTTTAGATTCAGGTCAAGTCGAGTCACAAACTAGTATAAATTGTTTGTCAGGTCGAGAATCCTGCCAGGGACAATTGACTTCCCTTTCTTAAAATCTAGAACATAGAACCGATCCAGCCAAAAATCCATAATCATACCGGTCTAAGTTAACTGAGAAATAGACAACATATTGGAACTAAGATTTGGTACATGATAGACGTCAACAATTTTACCATGTCTACAAGCTACATCACCCTAACCAACAACATTCAAAGCAAAATCATCAGCAACCTAGATTCTACTCTCCTAAGTTTTATTTAGTCTCATGAATAAAGTGGAATCTTTCGCCATATGGTGAGTTCACCCAGAGTTGACAACTCATTCACTCTGTGCAGTATGAAACATTAAGGCCTAAGAGGTCTCGACTTGGAAGGTGGAATTATCAGTAGGTCGGCAAACAATTGACGCGTCTCCTTCAAGTCTCTTAACCTTCTCCTCTAAATAATCTCTCTTCTTAAATTATTTCTTCTTGACATGTCTAGTCTTTCCACAGTATCGACATGTCTTCTTCTTTTGACTTCATTTTGGTTGTCTCTGGGGTCCCTCATCATTATATGTAGGTTTATGTGTAGAAGCATCAGACTACATTTTATTTATGGAACCATATTTCCCTTACCCTTGAGAAAGTGGGCCTGGTTTTTACCACCAATATTTCCCTCTTCAAACAATCTACGTTGATCAATAATTGAAATTTCAAAAAAAACTTCAAAGGAGTAGTCCTTACCATCTTCCTTGTGTGCTTTCTAGTTTGTGTGAAAGGTTGACATGAACACATCAAATGGTGTTCTCAATTTCATTAGGACTAGATCGATGGGTTCTCCATCCTTATTCTTGTAGTTCTCTCTGCACTCACACAATTTCAACTAGAGTTCCTTGACACACGCCAAATAATCCTCCATTCTCTCAAAAGAATGAGGATTGAGAGAGATCAACTCTTTCTCCAACTACATGTCATGGCTCTTGTCGACTAGGTTGAATAAGGTCTCCTCCTTCTTCTAGACTAGATGAGGATAGTTTATTACATTGAAATGAAATCGTATTTCCCGCAAGATGTAGTTCATGATGACCCCTACAGCCTCATCCTTTTTCCCATCAATAACAATTTTTCCGTAGCATCTTTTGGATCTAGAATCACAACCTTGGTATACTGCCATAGTCCCTTACTCTTCAATAGGGTTTCCATATCTAGAGCCCATGCTACATAATTTGATCAGTTTAGAATAATAGGATCAATCTTCAAAGCCATCTTCGATATCTACACAAAATGGTCTATCTCAATAAGTTCCAATCGACAAACCACCATCCTGAATTTGCACACGCAACAAATCTGACTCAACAAGGTTTGCAAATAGCAGGTCAAGGTTTAAACCATCGGCTCTAATACCATGTTATGGAATAAGGTGGAACATGACATGAAACAAAGAACACGGTATTGTAGATAATCGAAGAAGGAATAATAGAGGTAGTGTATAAAGACTGTTGCAACACTTAAGAACAATGCATTGTGATCATATCACAATGGATATTGCACATCTTGATTTGCATGATCTATTTTTCAATATTGATTCACATTCATCGTGTTGATAATGACCCAAAGGGTCCTCTTTTATAATCTTAATATATAACCAAGTGCATAGGAACGTCGACTACCCAAATGAATGGTATGGTGTGTTGGTCGATCGTTCGACCGATCGACCAACTGTATCCAGATGAGGGTCGAACTCTCAACCAACTAAACCCAGGAGATGTGTGATGATCAAACAATTCTTGATGTCACAATATGGGTCTACTCTTGACATACCACATTGACGACCCTTGGATACTCTCTTACTTTATCACTTTTGGAGTTATTCTTCACCTGATATGAGGGTCGACCCCTTTGGAGGACTTGTCTACTAGCCCTTTTAGCACATGTGGACACTTTTTGACTTGGAGAGGATCATCCCATAGTTTGTGGAGGTTACTTTCATGATATGAGGATGTTCTTTCACCTTGGAGATTATTGACCAATATTCACAACCCACATGTTCAGGACTTGTAGCAAGGAACCACTTTCTTGATTTGATGATGACGTCCACTTTGGAGGATACTTTTCACATTCTGACATTCTTGTTGATGGGCCATCTCACCTTGGAGAAGATCTAGGGGGTTTGAAACCATATAGGATTGCATTGCATATTTTAAGGGTGACCTAGCTTTAGGAGCAATTATATTTTGACAAAGTGCCCATAATTCCACCAGATCAAAGCCATTAGATGCATAATGATCGCAAGATTTCCAAAATGTGGTCATAATAGAAAATCATGAAAAAGTTAACACATTTATGGTGCTTTTAAAATCTATCGCAAGAGAAATTTTGCCACAATTTTGACCAGTGATTGGAGGAATGTCCCACATTGTTTGCTTGAGCATTTGCTCACTTTGAGGAGTTAATTGTGGATCTATCCACTTGGAGGCATTTGGGGATAGACCTTGCACCTTTGACTCATATTCCTCCCTCTTTGATGGATACATCCCATTCTCTTGGGGGAAATATTTTACATGTGGCACATTTTACTTGTAGTTTGACTTGGTCTCCTTTACTTTGTGGGTGAAAAGTCACTTTTGTAATTCTGCTAGGATATATTTTCGGAGATAGAAAATAATAAATAATGAGAAGGATGCAAAAGCCTCAACTATAAATAAAGAATATCCCCTCATTCCAAATTTTTTTTGTTGTTGGATATCATTGAGGATAGAATTTGTTGAAGATCTACCTATTGGAGGTTTTGGTGTTAACTCTTGGAGCTCTCTCTTTCTTGGTTTATTATTTGTGCATCAAATATTTGTTGTGATAGTGAAATACTTGTACTGGATTTCAAGATCAATCCATTGAAGGGTTATTATACCACTCAGAGAGAAGATATTGTATGGTTTGTCCCTTCCTTCTTCTCTTGTTATCTTGGGAAATTTCTCAATCCTTTGATTTGTTTTTCCTCTTGGTTCCTTAACAAGGGTTTTAAGTATTTTATTCAAGTTATAGTTGATATTGTTGGTGAAGGTTTCTCCCTTGTGGAACCCTTTCTTGTAGGGCCTCAGTATTCATACCTTACCTTGATTAGATAAGATATTATCTATAGCCTAGGGTTCTAATCTCGTATCCCTAATCCTTGAGATAAGAATGACCAATTCTTAGAAAAGAATTATTCTAAACCCCATAATCCCTGGTGGGAATAAGGCATTTTTCTTCTCCCAACAACGAACCAAAAAAACCTAAAATGTAAAATCTTTTATTTTTTGTTTTGTTTAGAAAGAAATATGATGGTGAAAAATCAAAGAAAAGTATTAATTTGGATTTATTTTCTAGTATACTCCATAGATCATTGATTATTTCATTTCCTAGACTAGTTTGTTCAAGGGTTTGTGCTTAATTGTTTATCTCTAACCATAATAAGGAAAAACAACCCTATATAATTGTGCTTCGAGGTGTTATCTAACTTGTTGTGAAATGATTTAATGGTTTCTCAAATCTAGAAAATATATAACAACAAAAATGAGGTTTGAAGAAACTTGAAGGCTAGGGTTTGGTGCTTAAAGGTTCATATCTACTAATACCTAGCTTATATTTCATTTCTAGATTGTTATTACAATTTTATCTTGTATATATAGTCGTGAAATTGATCTCCTAGGTGCTTAAAATTTCTCATATTTTACTTTGATATGATGAAACATTGAAAACCCTAATGGGGATTCACCACATATTTTCCAAGTTCTTGCTTGGTTCATTTTTATATATCTTTATAACTTTATTCTAACATTTGTTGGGATTTTATTTCATAGCATATCTCTTTCCCTGGTGAACCCATCGAAGACATATTGTTTACAAGTGGATAATCTCTATCTTGGATGGTTCTTCCTTTACTTCAAATCTGAAATTTATGTGTTAATTTATCATGAAAACATATTTAGAAGTTGTAGATAGCCATAAGATTGTCCTTTTTCTAGAATATAATTGATTTATAATCAAAGCACACATTTCACTATCAATTTATGCTATATGATTTCAATGTTTGTGCCTTATCGTAGCTTGAAAGTGGTTATGCTTATTTAGCCTCTTTAAAGTTTCATTTATACAGTGATAATTTTTTAATTGAAAATATAAATTGTTTACATTGTTTAAGTTTAGTATCATATGTGACACACACATCCACCAGCTACTAACCCTTTTTCTCAAGTGGATATATTGGTTGTTTATGCTATTGTTTCTAATTGGCTATCTTTGAAGCATTTAATAAATTATTAGAATCCTTGTGCATCTAATTTTTATACATTTTGTGGATTCTCTAAAGTAAGTCATAAGATTGCATGGTAATTAATTCACTAATAGGTTTACTTAATCAAATAGGGATACCCCCTTTGGTGTCTACGAGCTTTCCTAAAGTGAAGGGGAAATTGTATTGAGGTGACAGTGGTGCAATTCTCATCTTGTTGCCCCAAGTTAGTACCTGTGTTGCGACTTTTCACAAGGGTTCTAGTTCAAGTAATAACATTTTGGTTCCATTGTAGGGGATAAAGTCCATCCCCTAGTTTTTGTTGGATTTTATCTTATTTATGTATCTTGATGAGAATGTTGTGATCGTTAACTTAAATATCTCATCCGACAACTCCACAAAAAAATATAACAAAGAGATACACTATAATAATTAACTTTTGTGAAGAAATATTAAAAGATAAAGATAACTTGGGATTTGAGTTGATTCAAAGAATAGGAAAGTTATTTATGAACTCAAGTTCTCATAATCCTTAAGGCATATTGGTGATTCCACATCTTCGGTATTTGTACGATTGGTATGCAATTCTTTGATTTTAAGAAATCATCACCTTTTATGTTTCAAATATGGATTCTACCAAAAGAAATTTTGGGGAAGTTTTGTTTTCTCCTTTGGAATTTTCATGTGTTCCAATATATCCATGTAAGCTTCATTTGGATGCATGGACTACCCATGTCCCAAAGTTCGATGGAAATCCTTGGTTGGATTCAAGACACCTTGCATATTTCATGGACTATATGGTAGAGACCAAGATTGTCTATGATCATGTCTTGATGAAAGCATTTTCACATTCAATGCAAGGAAAATATGCATGGGATTGGTATTGTAATTTCAAGCTTAAAGAGATAAAATCATTCCTGCATTTGATAAAAGAGGTTCAAAGGTATTGGATCTATGGTTATGAAGAGGTTGAAGATGCTCATGTCTTTCTTGATATACAAGATAAAATAGGGGGAAATATTGATGGTATTATAATGGAATATAATGATAATACCCCAATTGATCTTCTTGTGGAAATAGAAAAAAAAAATCGATGCATAATTTTTCTTGTGTGATTATATTGAAGCATAATATGGTGATCCTTCTCCACTAAACCTTGAAGATGATTTACATGAAAAGGCTCATCCCTATCCTCCTTGCCATGAACCTTTGTTGCATAATATTTCAAAGTTAAGAAATAATGAGGAATAGATGCCGCATGGGGTAAATGTCAAGGAAATGTATTGTGATAAGAAAAGATAACCTTGTTGAAGAAAGGAATCAAGAAGTTCCTTATTCTTTTCTTGAAGATGATCACTCCATCAAATATTTTTTTGCATATCCTCAAGAAAAAAACATTGATAAAGAATAGTATCATGCTTCCATTGAAAATCAATAGACACCTCATGATTCATTTGAAGGTCAAATGTATGAAGAGAACTTTGGTAAAGACATTGATGGTAAGAACATCCAAGCATCTACCACTTATCCTCTGCGTGAAAGCAAAGGATTGATATGTTACACCCATTTCCAGGATTTTGAGTTTTATGATATATCCTTTAGCAACTTGTAAAAGGGAAATATAATGTATAAACACTTATTTCATGAAGAGAGTGAAAACACTCAGATTGAAAATATCGAGGCTCTTCTCCATATTGAAAGACGTAAATATGATATAAGTTGTTTTTATTTTCACGGGGATCCCATTTACAACATAGTTGATGATGGTTCTAAAGATAAGATTGCAGAAATTTGGTCTTGTGGACAACCAAACACAATCAGGGAACATGAAGCTTACTTCACAATGCATGAACAACAATGTTACCTCACTTGGTAAGGTTGATTTGCAAGTGCAAGGAGGTTTTCATGGTCAAATGATAGTAGAAATTTTCCAGCCTTGGATGTCCAAAACGTGTTCCTTTCTTATGCATGAAAATCCATCTGGTAATGATGTTGTCGAGGATGCAATATTTGGTAAACAACAACATGTTCAATATTTGGATTGTTGTAGGAATTTTAGCCTCACATACAAGAGCAACTAACCATAAGTCATGGGTTTACACATTTTTTCAGATCTGATTGGTTTTCTCATGCCTCATCTATATATGAATAGCAAGGAGGGGAAACAATATTTTTGTAGGTTTCTATTGGAGCCACCCTCAAATCCCTTCTTACTTGAGGGTTTGATGAGTAACAGTGATGGATTCCATTATTCTTATATAAAGGAAAATGATTACATCAATCCCATCTACATTTGGATCAAAGAAGCTTGCAACAATATAGGTCAACCTTGGCATGTCTTCATTCTACTCTCGTATGATCATGATCCTCCTTCATATTTTGGCCAAGGAGTGACAGATCCCCACATATGTTCACTTGATACTTGATGTTTCATTATTTTGGTTTGTGACCAAGTACAAAGGTAAATTTCGTGGCACTAATAATTTCATCACATGGTTGCATTGGATTTTTTATTTTACCTAACATGTTTATTTTATCATATTAGAGTAGGTCAGAATGAATAAATCTCTCTAGCGAGCATTAGATAATGCTTATGTGTTTCATTTACTTTAATAATTTCTGTGTTTTTCTTTTTTTTAGAATAAAGTAAAAATATGCTCACATGTTATATATTTCCTTTGAGATATGGTGTTGCTAACTTGTCCTTGGTTCCATTTCATTTATGCACAGATTTATTTCTATCTTAGGAAAGGGGCAAGGAACTTGTGTCTTCACCCCTCTCCTACATTTGACATCCATTTGGTCAAAATGCTTCATGTTAACAAGTCTTTTKCATATTCTAGAGTTCTCATGCACTCTCAAGATGAGCACATGTCCCCGAGTTGGAGCCAATTGTTACACCTYAKATTCACTTTAGTGCAACTTATATTTTTCATCGAATGTGATCCATTATATGAGCATATTGTGTGCCTATCTTGATGGCATTCGAGGTCAGAGTCCCATGGTCAATTGTGCCACCACRATGTTTTGTRTTATTGTATTATCCAAAAGTGTGATCATATTTGTACTCATGTATTGTATTAGACCATGCTTAGATGATTTGTGTAAAAGCATTCTATTGTCTAGGCGGTATCTCTAGACCCTTGATGATCAGTCATGCCATGACCTGTTAGTCCCCATTTCAATATAGTTCTTTCTCTTATAGCTTAGCTAATTTCCCCTTGGTGGCATTAAGTTGGCACCATGTTGGTCATTTATGGCATGGGTGGGTAGATCCTAACCCTCTTTCTCAAGTGGATATATTGGTGGTTTATGTTATTGTTTCTAATTAGTTATATTTGAAGCATTTAATAACTTATTGGAATCCTTGTGCATCTAATTTTTATACATTTTGTTGATTCCTTGAATTAAATCATAAGATTGCATGGTAATTAATTCACTAAGAGATTTACTTAATCAATAGGGATACCCCCTTTGGCTTCTAGGAGTTGGCATAAAGTGAAGGGGAAATAGTATTAAGGTGACAGTGGTGCGATTCCCATCTTTTTTCCCCAAGTTAACCCCTGTGTTGGGACTTTTCACAAGGGTTCTAGTTCAAGTGGTAACAAGAAGCATACAAGATAATATTTACGGAAAAGATAAAAAGAAAAGAGAAGGGTATATACAAGGGAGTCTTATATCCTCTTCATTAGTGCTACTAAAGATGAAATAAAATCAAAATAATCTAATGCATCTAACTCTTTGGAATCCTTTTCAGAAGATAACCTTTCATAGAAAATTGCATGCATACCTCTTCTTGTGAAGAGTGACCAAAATATTGGATTGAACTAAACTCATCAAAAAACACATATTTTTACTATAGTTTCTAAATGGTAAATAAAGAAGTGTTACGAAGAAAATCTTAAATGATGGTGAAAGGATAAAATATTATGGATCAAGAGTCAACAAACAATGCTACTCGTGAATGGCGTTGACCCTAAAATGGAACTAAGTGTCGATCCTAAACATATTTATAGCAAGTTCTAGAAAACTCCCATTCCCATAGAATGTGTTTCAAGGTTTCTGGGTGGCTTCCACAAAGCCAAAGAGCATTGTCAACTCGCTTTAGCAAGGTAGGATTTCGATGGTAGCACTTGGTAAACAATTATCCAAGAAAAAATTGAAATATTATAACTAAGGCGGAGCAAAACACACTGAAATCGACGGATACGTTGATCCTATGGACTAGAAGAAGTATATCTAGCATTCAACACATGAGATAAAGGGTGTTTTTGATATAGAGGAGAGTAAATCTTTTAGGTATCGTGTTTCCAAAACTACTTCCTGAATCTCTAACTACATCCTTCCATAGAGGGCCTTACATATTTGTATTCAACTTATACTACTCTTCAAGAGGAAGTAATCCAAAAATATCTTTGATAGCTGACTTGTCAAAGGACAATAAGGCCTTTTGATGTGATCGCAATATCTAATCCATCTAGTTCATAGTCTCAAAATCCCAAAGGTTCCTCCAAAATCATATTCCTTTCTTTCTCAACTTGCTTACTTGTTTGAATTGTGCATCCATATTCAATCTCCATATCCCCTCGGAGTGGGAGGTTGAGGCTAGGCTTCCATTTAAGGGTGGGAAGAAAGTTTGGATTCTTTTTTATCCGTAGTGGGTGAAGGTTGAGGTTCCTTGGGAAGAGGCACATCTTACTGAGGAACTGTGTCAAGAGTAGGGGGTGGGACTATGTTGGATGGGGGAATCTAGCTTGGGATTTACTTGCTCCTTAGCTTGTTCCAACTTAGGTTTATGATGGGATTAGTGACAAATGAGAGGATCTTGGGCTTGGCAAGAAAAACGAGCGTTAGGTTCAAGTAGTGGACTTTTTGTTGGTGCACCCCATTAGTGGTGAAAATCAAGATGAATGGGTAGCTTTCACTTTAGATCTACCTCAAGACACATGCACTTGTTTTAAAATAATTACAATGACCATTCATAATAAATACTTTACCAAATCATTGGGAAAATAAATCCACAAAAGGACATAGATTTGCATGAAGCCCTCAGAACTCAATTCGCCAGGGGCAATGTGTATGGGATTGAACGTCGGGGTTGAAATCAAAATGCCAAAAATGTGCATAATCCAATGATCTAATAATGTTCCAAATTCCACATTGAAGGACATTTTGCATGACAACATCAGAGTTGAAGAGTCAACAAATTTATTTAAACCCTAGGTCCCAATACGAGTTCAAGAAGATCCCCTTAGTCTTCCTATCCAATATCACCCATTTGTCAAGGGCCTCTTCATCCAACATCCTTTGTAGAAATAATAGAATAACCCCATTATACCTTAGTTTCTAACAACCTAACTTATATTCTTTATTGTGGCTCATGAAAAAATTAGTCTTCCTCTGAATTTGGTAGGTTCACCTAAGTGTTATTGGGATTTAGCATACACTACTTATTTGTAACCCCAACAGAAAGAAGAGGCTATGGGTTAAGGTTTGCATGTACCTCCATCTTAGTTGAAAGCGAGGGATATTGCACACTCATCACGTCTCCCTTGTCAAGAGATGGAGAGGCAAACTCATTAATGATAGAAGATTCAAGACCAGTGTGGGAATCCTTCCCCACCATTGTAGATGGACCATGATTAAAATAATAATCCACACCCACTTGGGGTTTCAAAGGACTCTCCATGGACATGGGCATAACCTCCTCAGCCACCATAGAGCCAAACTGAGGTATTGCTAGTGAAGAGAGAACTCCTCCATAATAGATTCTTGTTGTGAGTTCACATCATGGATGATTTTAGGGGCTAAATTTCGCTCATGGGCTAATTTTCCATGGTTTTTCCAAAAAAGAGATTCGTTATTTTAAAAATGTTTCGCCCAAATTCTATAGGATAAAATTATTTTACCTTAAAAATCGCCAAAATTTTATAAAAACTATACAAAATACTTAGAAATTTGAATATTTAAAAAAAAATATCGCCAAACATTTATAGTTGACATATGAAGGATTAGTAATATTCGCCAAGGTTTCTACATTTTAAAATAAATTTCCATCCTTAAAATCATCCTTGGTTCACATTCATTGAAAATTATTGGACATGAAGTGCCATAGTCCCATTGGGTGAGCACACTATGTCGAATTKTTTTTCTTAGAGTCATTCAAAGGAATGAAGTCATGAATGGGGTCACGATCTCGAGATTTACTTCCCTTGATTGATTATAATAGAGAGGGTTRACAACATATCTATTTCTCTCAAATTTATTGCAATCAACTCACGGTGATCTAGGAAAAGGGTCTCACAAATATTTCTAAAGAGAATCCACCCCAGCATGTCCTTCATTAGTATCGATTTCTCTAGCACCTACATGGCCTCCCTCTATATAGGAGAGCTCTAAGGGATTACTATGTTTCTCACTCAATTAGTTATAGATCCTATTAATAATGAGGTCGCCATTGTTGAGTTGCTAGGGGTCAAGGGCACTCTCTCCCCCTTTGACCTCTCTCTTCCTTGCATGTATTCTCCCCCTCGTGTGGTCTCTCCATCACTTCAAAGATTTAACATCTAGTATATTTAACCATCTGTCCAAAGCTTATGCATATATCTTTCCTTCAAATAGAGGGATATCAAAATTAACTTATACCTTGAAGGGTGTTGTTCCCATGAAATCATTGGTTGTTGAAGGTGCCTCCACCACTGTTGGGAGTTGTAGAAGGATCTTTGGGAAATGGTCCATCATATCGTCCCTCTATTGCTCAAGGTCTTCATATAATAACAACTCGATAATATCTCTTGCTCGATGGTCTTTCTTTATTTCATTTGACATGGGAGGCCACTTGGGTCAGCAAGGGAAGTCTTCACCAGGGTTGGTTAGTTTGAGGCACAACTCATTGTAGCTTAATCTCATTGGAGGCATGCACAGATAAACACCGGAGAGTAGATTGCTTTGATACCAATGATTTGGTTTGGGTTTAGAACAAAATTAAAGAACATGCAATATTGTAAAGAGAACAAAAATATAATATTGGAAACACAATATTAGAGTGAAAACCAATTTTCATCAATGAATAAAATGGTGAAAAACACTACAATTTACATAGTAATACAAAATGGATAGAATGGTGGTATATTTTCTCTTGGAGGAGATGTGATGACTGCACTCATTCACAGAAAATCCATAACAAGACACTAAAACTATATTTTATAATGATGTCAATAAAACCTAAGAAGCAAAAACTCTAAAATGCAAGAAGTTCTAAGGAAAATTTTAAAGATCCATACTTATAAGTGTAGAAATCTTGGTGAATCTTACTAATTCTTAAAATGACAACCATAAAAGACAATATTTTTGTAAAAATATTCTAATTTCTAAGGATTTTGTATAGTTTCTAGAAAGTATTGGATTTTTTATAAGTATACTAATTTGATCTTATAGAATTTGCGTGAATCATTTTTGGAAAAAATTGGAAACAGGTGAATCATTTTTGGGGAAAAAATGAAAATTAACAAAATGGTGAAATTTAGCACATGCAATTTTTTGTCAAGAACCTTAACCCCAACATGATTAGTGTCGATGGGAATGCTGAGTTGGATGAATTTGAGATGTCTTAAAAAAAGGGAGCCTTGCCAAGATCATAAATTTTCACTTGGTGCTTTGTTTCAGGTCTTCACTAGTTTGTTGGAAAGAACATTAGTAGAGTGAGTTGGGTCCCCGGTCTTTGTGCATAATTGTCTCTAAAAACACATGGGAAGTCCTCAAAAAATGTGTCAAAAAGTCATGACCCATTTGTGCATATATTCCAATATATTGCATATGTGTTTTTTTGCATTGATTATGTGGTTCATTTGTAGTTGTTATAGGTTGAACTTTTTGGTTTATATGCAATTAGGGTTTTATTTGCATTTCATTGCTTTATTTTTATTTTTATCAAAACACTAACTCTAAATAATATTTCATTCATAATATGTTAGAGATATATATTTAAAAAGAAAATGTATCAATGACATTTCTTCATTCAGTACCAAGTTAGTCCCCATTAGAGATTTCTCACCTTAGTTAGGGTTCCATGACATTATTATTGCAACATAATTGTTGCAAGATATTAAAATTGTAAGCATTCATTGTATATTTATCCCCTCATATGGTCACAAAGGCCATGAATGTTGTTATTCCATTAGCATTAAGTAGGGAAAGAATAATCAGACAAAATAACTAACTAATTATCTAATTTAATGATCAATCTTTGGCTAGGGTAGGTATTAAAGGGGGCCTTTAACTTCATTGGCTCCTAATAATGAAGAGAGAAATGATTTGATATAGTTGTCAAATGATGATCAGAGGGAGATAGATTCATAGGGCATTAAGAACCATGGAGCCTGCATAATGCAATGAGTGTAGGGTGCTCCTAACACATGATGGAAATGAAGGAAATCATGGAAGGTTTCCTCATTGATAGATTAATAACATTGAAGGGAGTTATCTAATACAAATAGTACAAAGAGTTATTTGAGAGTGGAACAAGGAGGGGATCTTAGTAGAAAATCAATTGTAGTGGTTTAGAAAGATTAGGGAGATAGGTAGATATAGATTTGGTCTAGCTCTAAGAATGTATAAGAGAAATATTGTTGAGGAACCAAAGATAGCATGGAGAGGTGACCGGTTAAGAAATGCAAGGTACACTTTAAACTCGAATGGCTTGGTTGAATCTAGAGATATTGTGAGGAAATCATTTTGAAATAGGAAAAGAGGACCTAAGCCATTGGATAAAGGAAGATAAGAATGGGAAGACAAGAGAGCATGGATAGAAAGATATTCAATCATAAAATATTTAGAAGAGGCCATCTATAAGTCAAGACCAAGAGAAAAAAAGAATATATTCAAAATGGTTCTGGGAGTTACTCCTAAACTGATGTAAATATTGGCAAGGTTCATGTTGTTCATGTATAAATCTAATGTTGAGTTTCACCAACAAGTTCTTAAGGTTCTAAGGCACCTCAGTTACTTGAATTATTGATTAATCTCTAGTGTAATCATTTACAACCATAAACAAATGTGCACACTTGATTACCATGTTGGAGAAAGCCAAGCAGGGCTTTATACAAATTCATTGGTCACAACTACATGCGTCTTATTACTCAAAATGGAGTTCCTTACCCACATTAAAGTTTAGGAAGTGATTATTCAGAATAGAGGCAAGAAGAAAAATAGAGACTACAAGTAGAATGCCTCCTTAAGCCTAACTAAACTAAACTATCAACTTTAGTTTGTCAAAAGTGCAAACTTTGACTATTATGAATCTGTATTGGCCTTCCCCATTTGATAAATGAATACAAAATTAGTTTGGTCATTTTTACAATTAAATTTATAAATGGATTTTTGAGTGGACAAAATTAAATAAAGATTACTATAAAATTTACACAAATACATAATGGATAAGTATCTATAGATATATTAGAGCCTTACCTATACAATGGATAAGTATATATATATATTAAAGCCTTACATAGACAATGGATAAGTATCTATAGATATATTAGATCCTTGCACATACAATGGATAAGTATCTATAGATATATTAGAGCCTTGGTCCATAATTATGACAACCGATATATTATGAGCTTTGGTTAACATACATATGTTTTACTTTTATTTTAATCAGTGACTTAAATAAATATTAGAGATTTCTTGGCAATAAAACAATTACTATATTTTCAACTTTATAATAATTATTTTCTTGAGAAATTAAATTATTTTTTCTGGACTTAAAATAAATATTAGAGATTTTTTTGGCAATAAAACAATTACTATATTTTCAACTTTATAATAATTATTTTATTGAGAAATTAAATTATTTTTCTGGATTGCTTTTGTTGTAAGAAGATTTTACTATTATATTGTTTACAAATCAAACTTGACATGTTAGTTGATTAAATAGATAAAATACAAAAGAATCTAAGACCTAAATCAATGCAAATAATTAGCTTGACATTTAGCATTGATATAACTAGTCCCTTATGTTTACTCTAAAAAATCACGATGGTGTTAAAATCACGAAGGTCTAGCATGATGCTGATTATGAGCAATTCCAAGTTCAGACATGAATTGAGCCATTTATATTGAGAATAGCCAGAATGGTTTATAAAATAAAAGAATAGAATGATTCCTCACTTAACAACTATAGAGTCGAGCATTGACAATGAAAATGTATGTAACTGCTAGAGTGGAAATTTGATGATAATAGATGGGGCATTTAGCTTAACTCTATCCCAACTATCCCAACTTGTTATCTGCGTGATTAAAAGATATGCACCTTCACTAAAACACAAGTGCTTACAATCCCTATTGATCCAGTCGTTACAAATAAAGATTGAACAAAAGTAAAAGATTACTTTTATATCCTCTACAAAAGAAATAGTGAAATACTTTTTGAACAAAGATCTCATAAGTCTAATCCTTCCATGCCACTAACTCCACAAGTATAAGTCCTTGGCCTTTAAAAAAAAAATATCTGGCACATAATGGGGGAAATTAGAATTGCCTTGAGTCAGATTCAGTGGTAAGTGCAAACGGTATTATTTCATGCAAGTGCAGTATCACCATTTGCAAGAATCATCTAAAAACTGAAAATAAACTACAATTTTATAAAAGGTGATATGTGACAGAATCTATTTTTCTGGATCTTAAACATAATGGTGTTATAGAACAAAGCTAGTGAGCTTTCGTATATAGAGACAATGATTATATAGATGATAAATGTGTGCTCTGTTTTTGAGAGAAACAGTCCTCTACTCTGAAGAGTATAACACATTGATTGCTATGCTTGATTTCCCCTGTGAATCAATGCATTAGTCTGTGTTGCTAGATTCCAACAAAAACCCTTAGAACCAAAAGACCCAAATCCATGTGCACCTGCCATTGGTTGATCAATGAAGAACCTTACCACTCAGAGTGGCTAGAGTTGGTGTCTCAATTGTGACATTGCGCATATCAAAAAGATTTGCTGTCAAACAATAGCAAACTTCAATTAAATAAATCTCTCTCTCTCTCTCTCTCTCTCTCTCTCTCTC
>JZKD02S1928914.1:38273-49569 GCA_000966675.3 Picea glauca
TCCACAATGGGGATTAATCCAATAACAATAATAATAATAATGACATGATTAATCTGCAATGGGGATTTAATCCAATAATAATAAGAATGCTCTTCGCAGTTACGTTATTTCAACAAAGACAAGGGTGTGGTAAGTTGTACTCATTTTTTTACTTCTGTGATACATCCTTTGATGATTTGGAAAGTGAAGAGTCTTTAGGGAAACCCTTGGATTTCATAAATTTTTCATTTGAGGAAGAAAATGATGACCATGAGATTGAAAATATTGATGATTTTCTACATATTGAAAAACATAAATGGTATATAAGTTGTTTTCATTTTGATGGAGATCCCATTTATGATACCGATGATGACTCTATAGTCAATAGTGCAAAATTGTTGCCTTTGGAACAGCAATCACTGTCAGAAAATTTTCATGATCACTTTCAACCATATATATACATTAATGATGCAAATTTTTGGCAACACAAAGATGATATTTTCACGGATTTGTTTGTAATGTCCCTTTCCGAATAGGAGCTCCAGAGAGGAGGCTTAATAGTCTAAACAACCCCGTTAGACTATAGCTAGGTCCATACAGGGGTAAGCAGGGTTACTAGAGGTCACTTTAGTCGAGGGTGTTATAATTCAAAAGTGACATTGAGCTAAAAGTGACTAAAAGCGCTTTTAAGCCAAAGTGAGCTAAAAATAGAACAGATGAGCTAAAAATAGGTCAACAGTGAATTAGGGTTTTGGGAAGCTATAAGAAAAGGGTAAAGCGACCTAATTCATCATTATGAAGAATTTGACTTGTCAGATGAGGAGAGAGGTGCATCTCAAGAGAGAGCTTGCGGATTCCAGGAGGAAGACACCCAGAGGCTGATTTCGGTGTTGAGAGACACACCCTAGTCACCAAGAAGATCACCCAGATCTTCCATCGTACTTCAACAGCAGTTATCCAGTTGCAGAAATGAGGGCGCACGTGTATAGGGAGAGGGCGCAACTACTGAGCATCAGTTGAGTCGACTTGTCCCAGCCAAGGAGAATCCAATGATTCCCCTCTGACCCAATTGAGAGGAGGGCAAGATGCTTCTATTCCCTGATTTCTCGACAAATTCCGTCGAAGAAATCATCTTGGGTGCATTTCTTAGCCATTGAGGGTGTGGCAGTTGGGGAGGACACATTCGGGATTCCCGAGAGATCATCAGATCAGATCCAGGGAAATCCTTCCGACCCATTTCATAGGAGCCTGGGGTGCTCAGTTTGAGACCCTTATCAGTCGATTCTGATGAGGGAATCACTAGGGCGTAGTTTCCAGCAACAGAGGGGGCGCATTTCCCAGGGGGATCCATCCGAGGTCCAAACATATCAGCAGAGGGTCGATTATCAGTCTATCAGTCACCATAACTGAGTGAGAGGTCAGGGCGCACTGTTTGAGACAGTTTCAAGGCAAATCCAAGGAGTTTATCCACCAGGGCAAACTTTCCAGTCTTGCAGCAGTTTCCATATGAGTTGTCGTAGCTTGCAGCGGATCCTACAGCTCATCCATTGATACAGCAGCATTCTTCTATTACCGGATATTATTATTTTAATTTTCTTATTGTATTCCCGCTAAGATCCTTTTGTCACTGATCTAGCCGAGAGATTTATTTTACTCAGCCGCATACGGCATTGTAAAGCGCAGAAATATCATAATATATGATTTGCAGTCTTTTGTGTCATTTACTACCTGTATGCTTATTCATATGTTGTAAACACTTATTTATCTACATACATGCGGAAAACACCAAGCATGTTAAAGCCCGCAATTTAAACGCATCCAGAAACCACCAGTGCATCAGATTAGACAGTAGACATAGCAGATTAGCAGCATTTCCTAGACTAGCCGGATTTGGGATATTCCATTGTTTAAACCATCTAATACTGATTTATTACAGATTTCTCATGGTAATTACCAGCCATGTTCTATGGGGTATGATACAAATTCTCGGCCACCCCTATGCTCAGATTTTGATAAACATTCATGTGTCAAATCAGCATTAGAGCACTCTTGTGGGGCTGCGATTCACACAGAGAAGCAAGTATTTCATGACAGAAATTTCCAGCCATCTTTTTCTTCAGCTTGTCCTCAAACATGTCTTTGGAGATACAGCTGGGAATTATCTTTTGAGTGCCAAAATATCTATGGGGAAAAATGTTTTCAACTTATGGTTTGTTGTAAGGATTTCCAGCCACATATAGAAGGGCAACATGCCCTAAGTTGGGAGNTGGAGTCGATTCGAGGAAGGCGACAGAAACAAATGACTCAGTGACTGAACTTGAGAGGATAAGGCTATGTGAGCAACAGTCTTCAGTGCAAAATCGTAATGTGTGGCAGGGAGAAAAACACAGGAAGTAACTCGGAGCACCGCTACGGGTGAATTCAAAGTTAACTTGTAAAAGAAAACGTTTTGTCTAAGTGGCGCGAACAAGGGGCGCTACGCAGCGAATCCACAGGTTTGAAAATTCGTTCCGAAGTAGACAGAAAAAGATATGAATAAAGATGATAGGAAGCATGTACACAAATAAAAGAGGCACAATACATCCAACTGCTACAATTAGAATCTTTTCATCAAAGCTACAGGACCTTTTGCATTAAGTTTCGGTCGAACTCAAATTTCATACAATAGTTATCGTCTATACTAAATTTGCCAACCAACCTGGCTTACATCGAAAAAATCAAATATATAAACGACGACACCGCTTGGGCTGCCCTACCTTTCTAACTGCTATCTCTACAGACTCGAGAACTCACTGTTCTACGTTACAAAACTCTTCACATGACGTTTTCCAAAAATAGACAAAAGGCACATTTGGCTACATCATGGTCGTTGCAATCCACCACGGGGATTTGGCCGTCGATTAGGTATCCGGGTGGAAAAGTGTCTGTCAGAGTCCCGTTGTCTGCTGTAACGGCTTTGTTTTTCTGCCACGCGCTCATTTGCTGGGGGAAGTGTGTGTGGCAAGTGACTGTAGACAGTTTGCGGCCGTTGTTAAAATGGCAAATGTCTTAGGCGATGGTCTCATTCAAAATTATCAAGATTTGTCGTTTGTTTGCGAATACAGGAACGAACTCGGCTAATCTTGTTTCTTCTTCTCGCTAGCGAGAGCTGCACGGGTTATCTCTTCGGTCGTTTCACATTCTCTAGAGTGTTTGGCATACCTTTCTTCCGCCAGCCGCTGAGCTTCGCGCAACTGTACAATCGTATCCTACGCCTCTCGGAGTTGTCTCTTGAGCCACGTCACGTTCCCTTCGCAACCCTGTGTTGTTGATGCTTCCGTGATCTTTGTCGCCGGCTGTTGTCTCAGCTCCCTGTTTTCTTGGTACAGCTCGGCGATGGCTAGCTTCGCTTGCTTCAACTGCTGAGATGTCTCCTGTTCATTTGAGCCTGCGGCATCCATCCTCCTCGTTCTGCTCCCACTTCCTAGGCTGGCACTTTCCAAAGGCTCCAGACGGACGACGCGCATAAGTAATTGTTCAACGATTGGTCGTGCGCGCAGCTCATCTGAGATTCGAGTTTCCCCAGCTTCCTTGTTCTTCCTTGGTCTACCCCTTCTCCGAGGTATCTGTTGTTGGGGAGGTAGGACTTCTACTATCCCTCCTTGTTGCACAATTCCTTCCACTTCGAGTTCTGCACGGTGTAATGTTGTCTTTCCCGTTGGTAATGAAAAAATTCCCTTTTATCTTTGGGGATGCCTGTTGTGAGCGAGAATGAATCCCAATCACTCTGGGGCTCGGGTCTAGCGATCCTGCCACTACATGTACCCTTCTTCATGTTCCGAGAGGTCGCCATGGCGCAATCGGTATGTCTTGCGCGGAGTATGTCAGGCGGATGCCCAAGATGGAGAATCTGATCGACCTTGGCCTACGAGAAAACTTACAAACAGAGCTTGAAACTGATTTTGCGAATAACATGGGTGCGGGAGCTCTGGGATTTATAACAAAACGAGCGGAAGGAGGAATCGTGCCAAGGAGTAGTGAACTCATGGCGACTGGATGTTTCGAATCGGGTTGCAGATTTTCCATAAAACATCCATGCGTGTAGAGTACATGCAATAAGGGTTGCAGGGCATACGTAATGCGAACGCCGCGATTTTTCATTCCTTCGGCCTCCATGATGAACTGATAATAGTTACAGCACCTGCCGATGCGACCTCCATTAACTACTTGACTCGACCTGGGGCACGTAGAGACCAACTTTGACAGAACCCGACTTTCTGGGAACGACATACCAGTACCCTTTACGTACGTTTCGATTCTGACATCCCTTCCTGCTTCCAAGGGCCAACTGGCCACTTGCTGACTTCGACTCCTTCATTTCTACGTACCTGACTTCACGTACTTTGACACATGGGCTATAACTCGACCGAAAAAACCGACTCTAACTGAAAGAAAAATGGTGACACTAACATAAGGTATAGGGGGTGATATACCATGGTAGACTCATTTGAAACAACTCATGGGTCATTGTAATGTTCCCAAGCCAAGATGCCAGAAACATCACGTTTTGCCTGAATTTTAAACGTTTTCTGGTTGTGGCATTTCGTCAAACACTTTGCTGGATATGGTCTTTTAGTTTATGCTAGGGTTTATACTGATGATTTTAATGTGTGTTTGCAGCAATAATCAACATAAATATATCCATGGACATACCTCAACCAGATGCATGATGAATAACACAAGTGATAACTCAAATATCTCAGATCTGATATTATTCATAAATAGAAGGAAGCCCTGATACAATGGGTTTGCAGATCTGGTATAATATAGCTAAGAGATCAAACAAAATGAGGATGATCCTCAATCAAGATCAAGAAGAGAAGATACACGCCTCCAAAGGCTACCTGGCTACAATAGATGGACACAAGATGAGATCTGGGCCGTATGAAGTGCCAAACCCCACAACTGCATAAGTCACACCCTGCTAGAGACTGAATACCCTCAACAATTCGGCCCTCTTCCTAGAGGCCCCCAAATACTCTGAAAATCACGAGAAATGTAGATCGGGCCAAGGTCACACCTCTGATGAAGTCTCAGGCTGATCTATGAAGGAATGAACCTCCAAATGAACAATCCTCTATTGGACTTGTGCCCCACTAGATGACTGAAACCCTAGATAATTTGGCCCTCCTCCTGCTTGGCATCAATGGCAAGCAAAATACTCTAGAAGCATAGATCTGATGTCTAGGAACAAGATAGGATAGATACCTTGCTGAATACTGAAGTTTGAAACCTCCTCATGAGTAGATCTACTTCACAGTTGCGCCCTCCTCTTGGGGAAATTGTCCCACTCTCAATGCAAATCAAACCTCCATCAAAATCCCTCCGGAAGAAACCAAGAATGGCGCTATGGTCCCTGCAAATAAAATCCAGTAATTGGAATCTCCAAAATCTCTCCTCCTAGGCCAAAACGAATTGTCTCGCTCCATAAATGTGCCCCCTCCTTGCTGGAACCCTCAATGGTGCGCCCTCTCTCTTTGTGTACCTGTGGCTGGTGTAGAATCCCTCTGAAGCTGAGTAGATATGAAGTAGAATGGTGTGGGTGGAGTATTGCATCCCCGAGACCAAGCTTGGAACAAGATAGGTGGGATATTTCACCACTGAGTTGTCCTCTAGGGTTTGCTAAGTCAAAACCCTCAAAACCCCCAAGGCATGGGCTCACTAGCTAGAAGTCGGATATCAAAATGATAATCAAAACATGGATCAGAGAATAGAGGCCCNCTCCCGATTCCAATGAGCTATTACACTAAGAGGTTCCTCCAAATATTATGCCCAATATGACCTCCTTAGTGCATTTAATTAACCTATAGCCCAAAATAACTTAAAATCATGGAAATCGTCGGAATGCAACGGAACCAAAGCCAAGCTATGCCAAATGGATCATAATGATGAAATAAGATGATCGATGCAAGACGGACCCCAAAATACCTCTCAATAGCTCTTGTACTCGCTATAATCTCCATCTGGCTACTCTGGTCATCATAACACTCTGTAATACCCCGATGTCCCAAAGTGGGGACATTACAATCGTCATGTATCTGGATTCTGATGGAAGAACCGGAGGAATAGGCTTGAATCGGAAGAAATGAGCAGGAGAGCTCATCTAAGAAGCAACAACGCACCCATGAGAGGGTGGTCTAGAAGTAGTTGCCCTTGAGGGGGCAACAAAATACGATTATTGTTATTTCTTCAAGATCATCACTTGTAAACCTTTATAGAGGCCTATGAATGAGGCAAGATTGCTCATTTGCATTTTTTTATTTCAAGGGGAGGCATCCATAATCCTTTGAAATAGGAGCATCCACAGTGCTAAAATGAGTAGATACCCACCTTCCATTCTTAATAGTTGGAGAAGGTGGAATCTAACTAAAGCTTGCTTGATAACGCCCTTGATTTGTCATGACTCGTGAGGATTAGCACCAACACCAATACATGTTCAACAAGAGGTTCGCAAGCTGACCAACTAATGTAGCCCTTATGGAAGTTATTTCCCAAGCCAAGCACCAAGCAATAGGATGAAATTACATGTCATGGTATAATCCTACTTGCATCCTCTATGAAATATCAATATCAATTTACATATATGCTGTCCTATGATATGCTAGATTGTTGATTATAGGTACAAGTTGAGGAGCTATGACAATCTTTAGGTTTCAGCCTTAACTTACCAACAACAACAAGACTTGTAATGCCGGCAGATTGGAGAAGGTAGTGCAAATTTGTTGCAAAGAAGGCACTGAATCTTGTCTTGACCAGTTTGTAGTCTCCTTCCTGAATCACTAGACCTTCAACAAGCTCTGCTCCCCTGGTCCCTTTGGTAGTCGGTTTTTCCTTTTCCTCTCCATACAAATGTCTCCTAAAAAGCTCAACATCCCTCCCATATGCATCATGTTCACGAACTACCTGCATGGTAATATTGCATGTTGTGTAATTATGTAATATCAAGAAAAGAAAAACACATCTTGAACTAAGCACAGGACTGGATAGCACCACGAAAAACTACAAGCCCTGTGATAGTGAAAGATCAACAAACCAATGCAAAATAATTGTTTAATTTGTTCTTTAATATGTTGCCATTTCTTCCAGGCATGCCTTTCATGGAACCAAAGACGTGCGACATACAAAACACCAGCATTACTCTCTACTAATGAAGAAAATATATGCCTGTATATTATTTGAAAGATCAATTGCTTGTTTATTTCAGATTATGAAAATAAAAAATAGTTTCTGCTTCGTAGATCCATAGTTATGTGTAGTTTGAAAGAGCACCATTCACAGCTTTAGGACACAATAAATACACAGAATATAAAAAATCAATGTGTATTTTGACGAGACAAATCAAGATCTAGGGACTGTAAATCTTCAAAATTTAGGGAACTTGGGTAGAAGAATATGTGGAAAGGGAGCAATGTTTAAGCACAAGGAACACTTACTTTTACTCCCTAAAACGTGTCAACTCAATTTAAAATATGAAAGGACTTGGAGAGAATAGAAGTTTCTCCATGGTGGAAACTAGGTACAACAGATGTGTATACCATGATGTAGTTCAGATTTGCTAAACCTCTTCATATCTGACCACTGGTAATTAAGATTCATTTAGCCATGTTTTGCAAAGATGCTTGTATTAGATATAGACATATCGTCCATGACACGGAGCTTATGATATTATGAATATTTGATCGGTAAATTTCACCTATTGAAGATAGCTAAATGATCCAGAACTAACTTCTCTAAACAAGGCATTACCAGCAGCATTTGGAAGATCACAATAAATTCAACATTTAATATTGGCACAAGGTGAATGTTGTGGGTAAGAAACCACGTCTCTTACATCATCTCCATTCCAAGAAATTTGAATGGTTCAAAGACTTCTTTGTTAAGAAAGAGAGAAAATAAGAATTTCTTAATCCATGCATTTATGGACCATTGAATCAGCAACAAAGGCTATGTCATCATGTTACCTCTCCAAGTGGTACCCTACATTTTTATCCGGCTACACCATTGTAAACCCAAGGATGCAAGTCAAAGCTTTGTAGGTCGTGGAAGATTGTGTATTATGGACTCTTAGACTTGTTAGTCGACCATGATCAGCCTTTCTAGACTTCATTCTCACTTCCCTTCGTGCTGGATAGGATTGGGGGACTTGAGGTGAACCTATTGAGACACATGGTTTACGAGAGTCAAGTTTATTGTAGGGGTGATCGCACATTGTAGGGCTTGTCCGCCCATGGTCATGCGCACCTATGTCATTACCCACACGGTCATTGTTTTATAGAGTCTGTATGCATCTCTTGGCCATGGTGCATTTATCATTTTCAGTTCTCAACATGGCAGTCTCACAAACTTTTCATCATCTCACATTTTCCAATGCATTGCACGAGGTCCCGTGGCCAAAAATACAACGGGGGCTCAGATTGACTGCCATCATGCATACTCGACATGCCATGTCGAAAATTTGAAAAAAGGTTGGGTTATAAGCAAAAATCAATGGTTGAAGGGTCATGCAAGCATAGTTACGATATAAACGTAGCAACAGAGGGACATCCATTTACCAGCAAGGAAAGTTCCAACATCAAAGATGATGAATGGAATCTTGTTCCAGACAAAACCCATGTCTCGAAATCTTTCAGTCCGATGAGTTTCACATGGATTCAAAAAAAGGCCAGGTTAGGGGTGTTGATATTATGGTAGCTACGAGAGGTATTAACCTCCATGTGTAACCTTTGACTAGAATAGAATATTCTGGAAGCAAAAGAAACCCTAAACAGATGTGTAGAAACCCTAGAAGACGAGTCAGCTCAGTAAAAGAATTAATATTAAAGTATTAGANGGTTCTAGTGTTGCTTCCAAAATCATTCTATCTAGAAAAGGTTATGGTGCTCGCGGGTGGCTGCGTGCCTATGGTTGGGTGACAATAGTGATATTGTCTATGGTAAAACGAGCACATCGAATATTTTAACAAAGGGAAATTAAAAAACACATTGAAGTTTATATCCTAAAGTGATTGAAAAGGGAAAATGATTTTATATTATAAAAGGCCACCAATTTACACATACAAGGGTCAAAACAATCCTAAAGTTGACCCACAATTATAAAGGGTGTCATATTAAAGTTTTAACATGAGAGGGATCGTGGGATAAGTCAAACATTACATAAAGTCCCCCTTTCAAACCCCAAAGGCTCTTTATTAATTTTAAAATACATGGTTTGAGTTCATAAAGTCATCATATCAAAGAGAGCCACCATATAGTAAGAAGTTGTTTTAAAATCAAAGGGGTCAATTCATATAAATTAAAGTTGCCAAAGGAAGGGGTCGCACTTACAAGAATTAATGAAGTATAAGAAAAAAAGCGTGGGGTCTCTAAACTGCCAGCACTTGAAGGATCTGCCCATTTAAATAGCCGCCAACACCATTAGTGGTAGCCGCCAACCAAAAAATCAAAGTCATGGGTCAAGGACTATTATGTGGAGAATTAAATCGACCTCATACAAAATCAAATCAAGAAGGTGTTGTCGTCCTTATACACACTTGCAAACATGAGTTGAGTTCGGCTCACTCAGTGTGTCCTTGGAGGCACAATGCCTAGGTTCACAGCCCACGCTGTCACTTTGACCAAAACCTCTTTCGTCTAGGCTTACTCCTAGGGAAGCCAAAGGGGGTAGACCTTAATTACTAAGTGTGTTAGAGTTAGGTTCTAGGAGTTAATTTTAATTAGTTAAGGTTAGAGGGGAATGCTAAGGCAACCATGCAATATGCAAGGGTTAGCATGAGAAGCAAGCCTTTTCCCTAGGTCAACTAAGACTAATGCCTAGAGATTGGGCAAGGGGTCAACTATGTTCAAGGGTTGTTTATTACAAAAAGATTACAAGTTACAATTTTACAAGAAAGAATAACTCAATAAAAGAATGCCATGTACAATTACTTACAAGATTTACAATTTAAAGAATGATAGATTACAATTTACACAAAGCAAACTAACCAAGCTTATTTTCAATGTGTGCAAGATGTAAAAGATTAGAGCATCAAATCATATCACCATTTACACGAGATTACCATCAACACATTATTTCATAATAGATTCCAAAGTTTAAGAGAGTTCAACACAATTATTATGAAGAGTATTGAAGAAGATTCACACTCTTAATTATTAAGCCCCCAAAGTATTCTATTAGATTTGGCCAAGGGTTTAATAATTAGGCTTTTCTTAAGATTTACAAATTTTATTAGCTTTCACCAAAGCCTCCTCCTCCTGTTGCCAAATAACTGTTGGACGCTCAAGATAGTATGGCAACGAGACCAACCCTAGCAGAACCAGTCAGCCCTGAAAGTAAGAGTACTTCCCGAAGAGGACACCCACCTGGAGCGCCACGGGACAGTCCCCTGCCACTACCCTCCGTTGTTTTCCTCAAACCCGTTTTAGATGGTGGAGATGGTGGTCTAAGCTACCCTAAAGTAGTCTATTAAGTATGTATAATGATTAGGTAGACTTTTAGGTGATTTAAAGAGTGTTTAGAAGGTTTTAAAGTACTTGTTGACCGCCTATTCAACTAGGAGGTCAACTCCATGTGCCATGAAGTAATGCATTATCAGATGCTAGTATGTCGAAGACAGTTTGGTTCTACTATGCCTCCAGCACAAATTTTGCAAGCAGGATTACCACACCCCTACGCGGGTTTATAATGTAATAGGTCTACATGGATCATGTTAGGTCAGTTGCCTTAGGGTTTCTTCATTAGGAGAGTTCCTTTCGTTGAGTGTTTTTAATCCTCAGGAGGTTAATGTGGCCTAACCAGCCGAGTTAATCTCCCTTGAGTTTTTCACTCCCACCCAATAAATCCTCCAAAGTGGTGAAAGGCGTTCTAATGAAGTCATTCCTAGGTAGCTAGTGTTTAGGAATGTTGTAAATGACCATGTAAGATAGCACGCGAAATTTCGTGGAATTCTGTCAAGTCTAGCTAGGTTTTTTTAAGGTTCTGAATTAATTAATTGATTAATTAATTAATTAATTCTGGGTAATTAATGTAAAACTTAGGTCCCGGGATTTGCTATAGGGGTATTTGTACTCAAAAGAAAGCTAATGAGACCCCCTGCACCCGTGGACCAAGTTTCAACTCAGTCGGACAAGTTTTGCTAGGTTGTTTGTCCACTTAGGAGTTTTTCGAGAAAATGGCGATTTTAATTGCCAAACCCAGGACATGGGCAAATGTCAATTTTGTAATAATGGACCAAATCAAGTGAAATAAGTGGAAAATGATGAAGAGAGGACCCCACCTACCT
>JZKD02S1928925.1:8899-24436 GCA_000966675.3 Picea glauca
GCAGTTTAAAAAGTTTAAGAGGAAGGACAAAAATACCTCCATTGTAAAGAGAGAAGAAGGAAAACCATCTTTCACTCATTGCAAGAAAAGTGGTCACGATGATGAACATTGTTGGAAACTACATCCAAAGAAGAGACCGAAGAAATTTGGTGGAAAGGGGATGAAAAAAATCGTTGCTACAGTGCAAGAAGTCTTGGTTCCCATTCAGGAAATGAAGGATAGATCACAACGGTTAGAGTACAAGGTAAAAATTCCCTTCATGCTAGTTCAAATTCCAATAATGAATCTCATGATGATGAAATAAAAAGGAATGAATTATTTCATATAAGAGTTGTATCTAAACACACTAAGATAGATACATTATTTGATTTGGGTTCCCAAGTAAACTTGATATATGAAGCACTTGTCAAAAAGATGGGTCTTGAAATTAAACCACATCCAAAGCCTTATCCTCTTGGTTGGGTATGTGATAAATCAAAACTTAATGTCAACAAGCAATGTAGGGTCATATTTGCTATTGCTTCAAAGTTTATTGATGAAGTGGATTTGGATGTTGTATCACTTGATATATGTGGCATAGTGTTAGGGAGTCCTTATATTTATGATAGAAAAGAAGTCTTCTTTCATTATGAGAACAAATATCACCTTACTAAGGGGGGAGTGAAATATATTGTTAGAGCCCACAGCATGAGGGTAGACAAAACACTTGTTAGTGTAGGAAAAGTGAAGAGGCTCATAAACACTAATAAGAAATATGTACTCATGGTCATAAGGGAAAGGGATGTTGGAACATATGACATTTTTCAAGGTTGTAATCCTTCTCATTGGAAATAATTAATTGACATTGTTTCTAAGTATGACTATATGTTCCAAGAACCAGATGGATTACCTCCTAAGAGGGAAATCCAACATGAAATACATCTTCAACAAGATTCTCCTCTTCCTAATGTGGGCATGTATAGGATGTTAGTTGTAGGTATGACAGAAATCAAAAAACAGGTACAAGGCTTATTGGATCAAGGGATCATCAGGCCCAACTCATCTCCTTGTGGTTCTCTGATCATGATACTACCAAAGAAGAATGGCACATGGAAAATGTGTGTCAGTTACCGGGCCTTAAATAAAATCACGGTGAAAAATCTATACCCTCTTCCTCATATAGATGATTTACTTGATCAGTTAAAGAATGTTTTTTATTTCACTAAGTTGGATTTGTGTAGTGAATACCATTAGATCAAGGTTGCAAAACAGGATGCATGGATGACTTCCTTTAAAACCAAACATGGATTGTTTGAGTGGTTAGTTATGCCCTTTGGGATTTGTAATGCTCCGGAAACTTTCATGCATGTAATGAATGATGTATTCAGGCCATTTCTAGATGATTTTGTGATTATATATTTAGACGTCATTCTTATATTTAGTGGGACTTTTGTTGAACATGTAAGGCATGTAAAGCAAGTATTGGATACTTTGCAAAGGGAAACGGTGTATGTAAAATTCTCCAAATGTGAATTTGGTAAGACTGCACTTGTGTACTTAGGTCATATTATAGGAGGAGTACAATTGAAAATTGATCCTTCCAAGATTGATGTAATTGTATATTGGCCTGAGCCCAAAAGTGTAACTGAAATACGAAGCTTCTTAGGTGCAGTCCAGTATTGGAGGAGATTCATTTCAAACTTCTCCTTTATAGCATCTCCTTTGGATGCATTAACCAGTGTGAAGAACACTTTTCAGTGGGGAGGAAAGAAACAAAAATATTTCGACACTTTGAAGGAAAAGATCAGTACTGCACCAGTATTAGCACTATCAAATCTTCAACAGCCCTTCAAGATGGAGACAAATGCTAGCAGATACGCCATGGGTGCAGTATTGATGCAATATTGTAAGCCTATCTGTTACAACTCTTAAACTTTTAACCAAGTTGTTGTTAACTATCCTACATATGATAAAGAGTTGTATGGATTAGTTCAAAGCATAAAGAAATGGAAGCACTACTTGTTAGGGAAGGAAACAATCATACATACATATCATCAACCCTTACAATATCTCCAAGCACAGACCAAACTGCAACAATCTCGACATTATAGATGGATGGGTTTCCCACAACAATTTCATTTGGTAATCAAGTACAAAAAGGGTACGAGTAACAAGGTAATTGATATTCTTGCTAGACCTCCTATTGTTGCTTCTATTATTTTGAAGAATGCTTCTTTATCTCATGATAGCTATGTGGAACAATATGCCATGGATGAAGATTTTAAAGAAGTATATCAGAAGCTAACCCATGGTGCACAGGTAGAGAACTATTGTCTACAAGGAAAACTAATCTACCATCTTGGAAGGCTATGTATTCCTACAAGTGAACGAGTCCATGTAATACGAGAAGCTCACACTTCTCTTGTGTCTGGGCATTTTTGGGGTAGGAAAAACTATGGCTCATCTACAGAGGTTTTGTTATTGGCCTCGTATGAAAGAAATTGTAACTAAATATGTAAAGGGGTGTGTGATGTGTTCTACTTGTAAGCCCACTAATAGAAAACTGGGGCTATACTCACCATTGCATGTTCCATCCCATCCATGGCAAAGTATATCCATGGATTTTGTAGGGGGTTTACCAATGTAGAAAATGGGTCATGACTATTTGTATGTTGTAGTGGATAGGTTCAACAACATGTGTATCTTAATTCCATGTAAAAAGCATATCATTGTTGAGAAGACTGCTAATATCTTCTTTCAGTATGTTTGGGTTCACTTTGGGTTACCCACATCCATTATATCAAATCGAGATACTCGATTCCTTGGGGATTTTTGGAAAATATTGTGGATAATGATGGACACCAAGTTGAACAGGATCATTAATTTCCATCCCTAGACCAACGGACAAACAAAGGTTGTTAACTAAACAATGGTACTTTTTCTTCGAGGCTACTGCAGTAAGCATCCCAAATTATGGGATGAACAGATACCCTATGTACAACATGCTTACAATTGAGCCTTACATTCCTCCACTTAGTGTTTTCCTTTTGAGACATGTTTTGGGTATTTTCCTAAGGTTCCTTTGGACTTGATGTATGGGATATATGTCGATTCAAATGAAGACAGAAATGAGGATAGAGCCTACAAGATCATTCAGAGGATCTAGCAGGTACATCAAGTAGTCAGGGAACAGTTCGAAAAAATTCAAGCACAATATAAGGCTCAACATGACAAACACAGGGTTGATCATCAATTCCAGGTTGGAGACCAGGTATGGCTTCACATTAGCAAGGAAATATCGAAGGATGAAGGCAAGAAACTTAAGCCCATCCGTTATGGACCCTTCATTATTTTGGAGAAAAGTGGTACCAATTCTTTTCGTCTAGATCTTCCACCTTATATGCAGATCTACTCAGTTGTAAATGTGGAGAACATGAAACTTGTGTAGCCTCCCATGATCATGGATCAAGGTGAAGAAGTTTCAATACCTTCAATTGATGAGTTTTCTTCTAATTACTTGGATGAATTAAAGGAATATATCATCTGGGATAGAAGGACGAGGACTTCACATAGGGGTGATGTTGATTATCTTTGAGTAGGCTTAAAGGGAACACATCCGAGCAAAGCAAAGTGGATTGAGAAGGACAAGGTGAGGGAACTCTTCCCTCACTTATATATTGATTGATGAAAGCTTTTGGTGGTCCAAAAATCTCTCAATGGGAAGGCGTGATCCAAAACAGATCTGGAGAAGACTAAGGACAACTCAAAATTCACAGAAGCGACTGACAGAGAAAGGAAAAAAAAAATCAAAGTCCTCAAAACTCAATGAAATTGGCATCATCGTGAAGAGCACGTCGCAATATTTCCAATGACATAAACGACTCATCAAGCGAATTTATGAGTCAAAATATATTCGCGGTCAAAGTTTCGGTCAACCTAGCCCAATCAGCGTGGATGAGTCAACATCCATACTGTTGATGTCAGCATCAGTGTGGATGATGCCAGCATCCGTACAGTGTATGTGGAACATGTATAGGATGACATGTGTCATGCTGACATTAGCATGGCGACATGGCAGCACCATAGGCTGCCATGTGTCACTCATTTTCAGAATTTTTCGGTCAACATGTGGACCAATGAGGAAGTGCCATCTGGCAGGCCATATGGGACATGGCAGACATGTGGCATCCATACCATACATGGCAGGTTAATGTGGCAGGGTGATTATACAGGTGAATGATGTGGGCCAATGGTTGGCTGCCACTTGGCCCAGTCATGGGTTGCCACGTGGCAGTGGGAAAATGCTGAATGAGGACCCGTAACCAAATTTTCAAAAATAGAAAAGGCCCATAAATCTGGCAGATGTCTCGCCAAATCTGGTGGCCAAACTTCCAACCCCGAAAAATCTAAACGACAACTCCAAACTTAGCGGTGGTTCCAACCACATATATATATATTCTTATAACTATAATCCCACAAGGGGAGGCCCACGAGCTCGACCCTGGGACCTCCCCCTCTCCAAACTCCTTACATACCATCCACTAATCGTTGAGCCAAACGGCTCCATTGGTTAGTCCACCCAACAATTAATTTAAATGTTGATTTTTTCCATGGAGGGGAGGGGGGCGCTCGATGGTACGATCGGGCATGTTTTCCAAGACAAAGTATAGTGAATTAATTACAGGTTGCAGGCACAGAAACCAAGATGAGATTTATCATGGGCCTGCTCTTGGGATGACTCCATCGGGATGAGATCTTTATGAAAAAAATAGTTTTATCCAACTACCTTTTTACCCTCCTCGTGCCTCTACCACCATCAGTGCAGACATGAGATCGTCAGGTCAACCCATTAACCATCCCATTGAACCAACATTCAATATTTCTACCAGTTCAGAGCAAGTTCACAGTGAAACATGAGTCGTGTTGCATAGTAATGTGCAAAGAACCTTGATCATTACACCTCATATCCCTCTTCAAACTACAACTTCGTACACTCCACAGAATCCTACTGGTATATCCTTGCATCACATAATGAAATACCCTCCCACACAACAAAACACAACTACGGGACAAGTCCCTCTTGGGGGACAACCCCCATTCAATGGGAATATCTCTACTGGGGGGAAACCATCTTTTCACACATTGTTTACAACTGGGGGTCAACCCCCCCTTACTAGTCATACCCCAGCTATTACTCGATCAATGGAAAGCGGAAACGTGAACCTTCATAGACCGGAAACCCCCCACAATCCTGGGTGCCACCCTAAGGAGGTCAATTCCATCAACCACATCAAGGAGGTCCATCAAACCCCAACCCAAAAGGAGAAATACCAAAACCCAATCCTTCTGGATTACATTCTGGACAATGTTACCTAGAGGTCCCAAATCCCAMTTAGGGTCCTTAAGGTAAACACTCTTATCCTCCCCAAGGGCCAAACCCTTACCCTCCTCAAGGACAAGCTAGTTACCCTCTCCAAGGGCAGAATGGTTATCYACCTCAAGCTAATCAAGCAAACTATACTCCCACRGGTTACATTGGTTATCCTCCCCAAGGAGAAATGGGTTTCCCTTMTCCTTTTATGAACATTCCTCAACAAATGAATCCTACCTTTGTTGGTCAACAACAACRGTATATGGGAGGGCATGTTGGCTACAACTATCCACCTCAACCAATTTACGGCCCTACTGGTGTCCCCATGCCACACTAGTATCATCCTCAAGTCAATCRATAGTTATCGTTCCTAGCCATTCTAGATCTACCAGATCTATCAAGATTGACAAATGATCACATATTACATTCTCCTCTCTGGCTAGYTATTCCTACTAAATTGTCGTCCTATAKTCCRAAATTTGACGATAAACCTAGTGGACCCTAATAACYACGTTATGAATTTCCATATATGGTGTTCATCGACTTCACTAATGGATGATTCTATCCGGTTAYGTCTTTTCCAGCATGCACTTATGGGTTCAACAACCAAATGGTACATCGAGTTATAACGAGGAACTTTTCAAGATTTTAATTCCATTTCTATGGATTTTCTCACACACTCTCAATTACCCATCCGTTACGAGACTGGTACAAAACTATTGACCTCCCTTCGTGAAACCAACTCCATACATATCTTTGATCATATTCATGGGTGGAGACGACGAAGACGGTTGATCAAGGAAACCATTCCTTATCAATTATTGGTTGAATGGTTCACTAAATCTATTTTACCTTGGATTCCTCGTGACGTAGCCATGGGCGGTGTCGTTACTGAAGAGGAAACCATTGCTTGTGCCCAGTATCTAGACTTGGTTTATTCCCAATATGGTGCTTTCTATCAATTGATTCTGAATGCTCCCTATATTTCAACCAATCCATCAAAACCATCATCCACAGCTCACGCAGATGGAGTTCTTAGTTTTGTCAAAACCCAAACTAGGTCACATTCCATCGGCGTAACTAATTGTTTAGTCGCTGCCCCCACTACCGGATCGACTTCACTCTCACCAAGCTCAACCCTGACTCAAGTATTTGAGGTGAATGCGGTTCAACCTACTTCTCCACAGCAGTTAGGGGGGGAGAATAAAACAAATAATAACAATAATCCTATTGAAAATGCAAAAACACAAGCACAACCACCTGCTACTGAGAAACAACTGCAGCGAAAACCAAAATTCCCATGTCTCATTTGTGGTGACGATCACTACACATGAGATTGTCCTAATCATGGTGAAGTTGCAAAAAAAATTAAAGGACATTCTCAACCTGTTGTGTTGACACATCCTTTTCCATAACAACAGTCATTGGTTGGACAAGCTACTGGACCTTCGATGGGAGGTAATCCAAATCATCCTCATAGTGAGGAAGCTTCATCGAGTGTGCACATTTACATGTTTAATGGGATAGATTTGACCACTCGTACTTCGACATATGACACACATCCAGCTAAACTTTTTAAGGAAAAAGTAACTAATGGTACTACATTGGATCCACCATCCACCACCGTTACTCCTCCACCTGGGCCACTCCAAATTGAGAAACCTGCCTTTGACTCTATCTTACGTCCACCTAAGAGTACAATTTGAAAGTCAACTTTCAATCCTAATTCACGTGTTGCTCAAAAATACAACATCGTTGAATATTTGGCCCAAGCACCATGTGTTATGCCAGCTCTTGAAGTTCTAAAACATTTCCCTAGTCAATGTAGGACTCTCTTGGTAGCCATCGGAGCAATAGATCCTGAGTCGTATAATAATATCACATTTAACGTGGATAATTTTAAATTACGACTCTCTCACCATCTTGCTTTCTAGATCGATGTCATTGTCCACAATCAACATATTCATCACACGATCTTGGACGAGGGATATTTTGCATGTGTCATGTATTTGGCTTGTTGGAAAGGCCTCAAATCACATGGTCTTAATCAATATCCCTCCATGTTATGAGAATTCAATGGGAGAGTATTCCGTCCTTATGGACTATTGCATTCCTTGGTTGTTCAATTGGGAGGCAAGACTTTTTTAGTAGATGTTGAATTAGTCGATGCTCCCCTTGATTACAACTTGTTGTTAGCAAGAATTTGGTTTTATTTTATGATTTTCGTCGCTTCCTCAATGTTTCGATGTCTCATGTTTCCCCATCAAGGTAAAATTGTGACCATCGATCAGTTATATTACTGCACCCCTGACTCTCTCACTCAAACAGCCAACAACATTCTTTTTCTGGGAGATTCAAAGATCACTAATGAAAGTGTTGGAGTATGTCTCTTGAAAGACTCTTCGCTTATGGGTACCTTTCCTACACCTCTTCCTCCCACTATGCAACATATCACAATGATCAATATGATTTCTACTATGGCACATCAATCCTATGAATCATCTTATCCATGGATCCTACTCAGTCCTTTAGAACTCGATGCACTAGGTGACACCATGCCACTTAGTCCTACAGGGGTTGAATATGATGCCATCTGGTCTACCTCTCCTTCACCAGACAACCAATATATGTTGGTGTCTATGATTTATTTGTTACCATCCTGGTTATATTCCCTATCCTCTACTTTTTATTACATCCTACATCTTTTTCCATCTAATGAATCTATTATGGAGATGCTTAGTATTGAGGAGGAACCATGGGATGAAAACCACCATCATTCATCTTTTCTTCCAAGTTTGGATGAAATCGAGAAAGATATATCCTCTATCTTTCCTAGAGATATCGTTGAATTTCCCTAATCTCCAATACTCACTCAAGATACCATCTCCGAGGGGAATTTGGGAAACATCTCTTCCATGATTATAGTTGACATATCAATCAAATAAGGTATTGTGGAAAACATACAACTAGGCACCAATTGTTCAGCTGAAGAAGTTGAAACTTACACTGCCTTGTACAAGGAATTCTACGACATCTTTGCTTGGAGTTACGAAGAAATTCCAGGGATCGATCCTTCGATCGCTGTGCATGGAATAGAAACTTACCCAGGATTTAAAGTTGTAAGACAAAAACTTTGCCCAGTTCATCCTAAGAAAACCGCGACCATAATGGCAAAAGTCGAAAAACTGTTAAATTTTGGTTTTATTTATACTGTCCCTCTAACCTAATGGGTTTCCAACATAGTTTTGCCTGCTAAGAAATAGGGGACCATTCGTGTTTGCATCGATTATCGAGATATTAATAAGGCTTGTCCCAAGGACAATTACCCTACACCCTTTATCGACCAATTTATCGATAATTGTCTCGGAAACATCATTTTCTTCTTTATGGATGGATTTTCTAGATATAACTAGATTAACATTCTATTGGTTGATCAACATAAAATAACATTCATCTTCCCTTAGGAAAATTTTGCTTATCAAAAATTACCTTTTGGTCTTCAAAACGTTGGAGCCACGTTTCAGCGAGCCATGTCATATGCCTTCCACGATATCAAACATATTGTTGAATCTTACCTCGATGACTTGTCTACTCACTCGTCTCACAACGAGACCACATTGGTCACCTATGAGCCATCTTTCTTCGATGTTTGTTTTACAACATCCATTTGAACCCCCACAAATGCATCTTTGTTGTCGAATCAGGGAGAGTCCTTTGATTCATAGTCTCCAAAGATGGGATTAGGGTGGATCCCTTAAAAGTCAAATCCATTCTATTTTTACCTCCTCCCAACAACCTAACCCAATGAAAAATTTTGCAAGGGAAGGAAAACTTTCTTCATTGCTTCATTTGCAATTACGTCAAAATCACTAAATGATTTATGCGATTTCTACATAAAGATGCCCCTTTCATCTAGGATGAAACTGCTCAATGCTCATTCGATGCTCTTAAGCATGCCTTAATGAATACACCTCTTTTCCACCCATCGAATTATGTGAAAGACTATATACTATATTTTGTTTTATCTACTTCCACTATTTCTATGGTCTCAGTATAAGAGGATGATGACGACAATGAACATGTGATCTACTATCTGAGTAAGAGTCTATCAGGTCTTGAACTCCACTATTCACATGTCAAAAAGTTGGCTTTGGCAGAAATTATTTCCGTCCAGATATTTTGCCATTACATTCTATTACGCACTACCAGAGTCATTACAGACTCAAACCCCATGTACCAGATATTGACTCGTGAAGTACTTGGGGGAAAATATTCCAAATGGATCGTTATTCTCCAAGAATTCGATCTCGAGTTTTCCAAATCAAAATCTAAGAAATCATTGTTTTTTGCGGAATTTATTTGTGATCTTCCCCATACCGATGAGGAGACTGATCCCAGTGATTCTCTTCGTGATGAATCCATGTTCCTCATTATTATGTCTGATCCTTGGTACGAAGATATTCGTCTCTATCTCCAAACCCAACATTTTTAGCCGAACATTTCACGTGATGAACGACGTCGCATTCGACACCATTCCAAATGCTACCTCAATCAATGACACATTGTACCGTTGTGGCATTGATATTGTCATATGACGTTGTTTAACCCATGACAAGGTTGAACAATTTTTAAATGACTATCATCTTAGAGATTATGGCGATCATCTTTATGCGATTGTTACAGCCCAAAAAATATTACGTGCCAGTTATTTTTGGCCTTCTATATCCAAAGATTGCATCAAAGGCGTTAAAAAAATCCCACCCTATCAAATATTTCAGAAGAAAGCACATACTCACCCCACTCCACTACATACCATTGTCTAAGTTGGCCCCTTTTCAAAATGGGGCATCGATTTTATGCAATGTAAGCCTACCTCAGTCATGGGGCATGGTTATATCATTGTTGTCGTTGATTGCTTCACTAAATGAGATGAGGCTATGCCTACATTCCTTAATGATGGTCGCATTGTAGCACTCTTTTTTTTTAACCACATCATCACTCGACTCAGTGTCCCACAAGCTATTGCAATTGATCATGGATAACATTTCTGGAACCAGATGATGGGTGAATTGCACACCAAGATGGGTTTTCTCCATGAAAACTCATCCCCCTACTATCCTGAGGTGAATTGATCCAAAAAGGATCCAGAGAAGACTAAGGACAACTAAAAATTCACAGAAGCAACTCAAGAAGCTCAGAATGGCCTCAATAGACAAATAAAGAAAAAAAAAATAGAGTCCTCAAAACTCAGTGATATTGGCATCATCACGAAGAGAGCATCACAAGATTTCCAACAGTGTAAGCGGCTCGTCAAACAGAGTTACGGATCAAAATATATTCGCAGTCATAGTTATGGGCAACCTAGCACAGTCAGCAAGGATGAGTCTGTTAATGTTTAAGCCATTATTATAATTCTTTGCATATTAGATAACAATAGCATAATACAAGATCACTGAGAAATACACAATCACAAGAGACACAACATTTATCCTAGGAAACCCTCTAGGGGAATAAAACCCAGCAAAACTTCCTTAATATAGATAGCCAATACAATGCCAAGAGATCTCTTAAACTAATATAGAAATTCCTCTCCCAGATATGTGCCACTCTATCTCCTTCTTCTCTAACTGCAGATTCGAAACTTGTCTCACGAAATGAGAAAGTGAGTTGTGTGTCTAAGTGAGGCACTAGCCTCCTTATTTATATTAGACTGGCACGTGTGAAGTGTCTCTTCACTGGCAGGGTCGACTTCTCCAACTGGGTGGTTATAACCACCTTTATTATAATTCAGCGCCCCTTTACTATTTTATGGGGCCGACTTCTTATTCTTCCTATTACAATTATCTTTTGACCAATCCACAAAAGGGGATTTGGTCCTTTATAATAACCGACATGATCAATCCACAATGGGGATTGATCCAATGAGTAATATATCAAATAATAATAAGAATACACTTTGCAGTTACACTGTTTTAACACTCCCCCTTAACAAGAAGGGTATTCTTCAGCAGCATCATGTGAGAGAGAGAGGCCTTTATCATCAACAGCATCAAGTGGGTGAGAGGACAACATCATCAATATCATCTTGGAACACTAATTGGCATATCTATAAATCATCGAAACTTTTCTTCATTGGCAGCATTGTCATTCTCAAAGGAATGCCATCATCATCTGCATCACTATGTATTAGTATAAAAACTGATACATCATCACAGCACGAGGTTGTCTCATCATAATACAGGACTGTCTCTACATCACAGCTGTCAAGATGGAAGCTCAGTACTTGTCTCATCTCAATGTCTTTCTTTACATCACAACACTCAGGCTGGAAGAAAGATACTAGACTGGCTTTATGTCATAGCTATCAGGCTGGAAGCATAGTGCTAGTCTCATCTCATCATCTTGCTTTATGTCACAGAACTCAAGCTAGAAGCAAGATACTAGACTTCTTTACGTCATAGCCATCAGGTTGGAAGCACGGTACTAGTCTCATCTCATCGTCTTGCTTTACGTCACAGCACTCAAGCTGGAAGCAAGATACTAGACTGGATTTACGTCACAGCCATCAGGCTAGAAGCATAGTACTAGTCTCATCTCATCGCCTTGCTTTACGTCATAGCACTCAAGTTGGAAGCAAGATACGAGATTGGCTTTATGTCACAGCCATCAGGCTGGAAGCACAGTACTAGTCTCATCTCATCGTCTTACTTTACGTCACAGCACTCAAGCTGGAAGCAAGATACTCATCCTGCTTTACATCACAACCATCCAGTCGAAAGTAGGATACTAGACTAGCTTTACGTCACAGCTATCCAGCCAGAAGCTCAGTGCTAGTCTCATCATATCATCTTTCTTTACATCACAACCATCAGGTCGGAAGCAAGGTACACATCCTATTTTACGTCACAACCATCAGGTCGGAAGCAGGGTACTAGACTTGCTTTACGTCGCAGCTATACAGTTGGAAGCATAGCACTAGTCACACATCATATTTCTTTATGTCGCAACCATCAAGTTGGAAGCAAGGTACTCATCCTACTTTACGTCGCAACCATCAGGTCGGAAGAAGGATACTAGAATGGATTTAGGTCACAGCTATCCAACTGGAAGCACAGTTCTACTCACATCACATCATATTGCTTTACGTCAAAACCATTAGGTCGAAAGCAAGAGATGTCTCATCTCAGCATCTACTCCCCCTTTCGAGGAGGGTCCTTTCGGACTATACCAAGCTTATCTCGAAAGTACTCAAACTTTATACAAGATAGTGTCTTGGTCAATGCATCAGCAACCTGTTCATTCGTGCTAATGTACTGGAGCTTTTAAGGATCCTCTCTAAACCATGTCACGGATGTAATGATATCGGATCTCTATGTGTTTCGACCTGTCGTGGAATACAAGATTATTTTTCATCTTTATGCAGCTCTGGTTGTCACATAGAATCAAGGTTTCTCTCATCTCTAAGTCAAATAAGTCGATCAGCAACTTTCAAAGCCATATAGCTTCGCAGCTGGCAAAACATACA
Organism: Picea glauca; assembly: GCA_000966675.3. NCBI lineage: Eukaryota > Viridiplantae > Streptophyta > Pinopsida > Pinales > Pinaceae > Picea > Picea glauca. The sequence goes on from JZKD02S1928925.1 coordinate 21,775, forward strand.
GCAATGTATTATGCTTCCGTTGTGCTAAGAGCAATACTAGATTACTTCCTACTCTGCCATGACATCATAGCTGATCCCAAACTAAAACAGCATCCTGAAGAGCTTTTCCTGTCAGAAACACTTCCTGCCCAATCTGCATCAGTATATCCACTCAATGTGAAATCATGATCTCCATCATAGTTGAGACCACAATCTATTGTACCTTTAAGGTACCTCATCACATCTTTTGTAGCCACTAGGTGAACACGTTCGGGTTCTACCAGAAACTGACTCAAGGTGTTCACGGCAAAACAAATGTCTGGTCTAGTGTTCATCAGGTACATCAGTGATCCAATAATCTGTCTGTATAGTGTGGCATCAATCAACTCTGACGAAGTATCGACCAGCAACTTCAGCTTCACTTCCATGGGTGTATTCATGGGATTGCATTCCAACATGTCGAATCTCTTCAATATTTTGACCGTATACTTCCCTTAGTTAAGAATATCCTCTCAGAACTTTTCCATACCTCAAGACCTAAGAAATAATGCATTAGGCCAAGGTCTTTCATTTCAAATTTCGAGGCAAGTCTCTTTTTACATTCAATGATGAGCTTTTCTTCTCCAGTTAAGAATAAGTCATCCACATATAGCAGTAAGATTACTGGCTCATCGTTCATGATTTTGAAGTAGAGGTAGAGTCTGCTTTACTCTTGGTAAAGCCTAAGCTCATCAAGAAATTGTCTATACAGCCATACCAAGATCTAGGAGCTTGCTTCAATCCGTATAAGGCTTTCTTCAATCTACAGACATGAGACTTCCTGTCTTCAACTTCAAATCCTTGGGGTTTCTCTATATACACTTCCTCTTCGATGACTCCATTCAGGAAAGTTGTCTTTACATCCATCTGGTGCAGCTTCCACTTCATCTTAGCTGCAAGAGCTATGATGGTTCTGATCGAAGTGCATATGGATAGAGGAGCAAATGTCTCTTCATAGTCAATGCCTTCTTTCTGAGAAAATCCATGAGTGACAAATCTTTCTTTATACTTCTCAATACTTCCATCAGCAATGTGTTTTATTTTGAAGAGCCATCTGGAGGATACCACATCTTTATTCTTCGGTCTGGGAACTATTTCTCATACTTTGTTCTTCATTATGGATTGGTATTCCTCTGTCATAGTATCTGCCCATTCTTTCCTCTGAATGGCTTCTTCAAAGTAGGTAGGTTCTTCCTCTAGAAGATCACAAATCAAAGCTGTATAACTGGAGAATGGATTTGGTATTTTTACCTATCTTGTGGTTCCTTCGAAAACACCATACTTCTCTCCATCTTGAATAATCTCTCTAGCCCAAGCTGGCTTTATTTTATGGAGGATCGTCATCTGAGGAGGCTCTTTCACTTCTACTATATCATGGTCTTCTAGAAGTTCCTCATCAGGGGAAGTTACGACTTGCCTCACTGGTTCTGCAGCTCTGGGAACCTCCCTCATTGCAGTATTGGGGATTACGGGTTCCTCTTCATATACTTCTTCAAGATGGCATCGTTTAGATTTCGTGAGCGTTGCATCTTCATCAAAGGTCACATCCCTGCTGATCTCAATGTGATGGTGACCTAGTATATAGATTCTGAAGGCCTTGGAGACCTCAGTGTATCCCACAAATATTCCCTTCTTTCCTGAAGGGTCCAACTTGTTTCTCTTTTCTTTGGGTATATGAATAAACATTAGATAGCCAAATATTTTGAGATGTCTTACCTCTGGCTTCTTTCCAGTGAACATCTCTTCCAGTGTCTTGAGCCCAAGTGCACTATTGGACAATCGGTTCTACACATATACAGTTGCCATTGTTGCTTCTGCCCATAAGCACATAAGAAGATCTTGATCATGGATCATAGTCTTCACAGCTTCCATTATTGTTCTGTTCTTTTATTCAGCTACACCGTTTTGTTGGGGATTATAGGGAGTAGTGAGTTCCCTCTTGATCCCAACATATTTGCAGAAGTTCACAAAGTCTTTTGAGGTATATTATCCTCCATTATCTAACCTGAGTATCTTAATATTTCTCTCAGAAAGATTCTCTATCAAGGCTTTGAATTCCCACTAATGGAGTACAATAACATTGGGCCACACACATCTAAATGAATGAGCTCTAGGACTCCTTTTGCCTTGCTATCTTTCTTCGGAAAGGGGTTTTTGATGTTCTTCCCTTGTGCACATCTATTGCATACGTCTTCATGGTCACCTTTGAGTTCTGGTAAACCTGTGACCGCTTTGCATATGTATGGTAGCGCCTTGTAGTTGATGTGAGCTAATATTTTATGCCAAAGTTCAGACGGATTCTTCAATGGTGTGGGTCATGGAAGCTTTTGAGTGACCCTTTATCTTATGCAAGCCACCTTCTTCTTTTCCAATGATGATTGCTTCATTTATGGTGTCTCCTATAGCACGTTGCCTTCTGCAACCTTCACTATAGCTTCCTCAGGGTTATTACATGTGACCTCGAGCAAGGTCAACAAAACAGCAAGCAAGAATAATATCCTTCTGATAATATAAAGCAATAGCATGAGAAATCATCACAGTAGCTCCTTTAGAGCTATCACTTATAATTTATCTGAAGCAAAGATTAAAGGTAGGGAATACAATACGAAATGAGGTCAACACTCTCATAGTGTTGTGACCAAGC
>JZKD02S1928925.1:30350-46227 GCA_000966675.3 Picea glauca
GATTTGCAAGTAAAATAATTGATTTGGTTGAGTTGGGCATTCGTTGGTTGTTATGTTGATGAAAATCATGATGGGTCTCTCTGGATTTTGGGTGGATATGTGTATTATCGCTCTATGTTTTTGGTGGAGGGTTTTCTCTCTATGTATTGTTGTTGGTTGCTTCCTCACAGTCATGAGGGTAACCCTATCCAGTCATATTCAGACTGTCATTTGTTTGTTGTGTATGTTTCCTGGACTGCCATTTGGTTGTTGTGTTTTTCCAGAGTCATGGTCGTGGGCTTATTCACATGGTCTTGGCATTAAAGTATCTCGAAAGTCTGTCTTAGGGTGGCTATTAAGGCAAGATTTATGCTTTATGGTTGTCGGGTGATGCCTTGGGTTATGCATTTCCACTGGCATTATTATCAAATAATTCAGCTCTTAAGAAATTGACAGAGGTTATACCTATGTGTGTTTGGATAACTGTCATTGTCTAGTGGACGTCCACCACCCCTCTACAAACATGAACGCACTATGTGTATCATTTCTACCCTACCCATCATTGTTTCCTCTATGGCTAATTGTAGCACCATTTCCCAGACCGTGAGTTATAAGGAACCATGTGGTTTCTATATTGTTGTGTCAAATGGTCTTTGCCTATGGATAATATGTTTTAAGGACCTCTAGTTTCTCTGTGTTGTTGAAGAATGAGCAAACTCTTTATTACTTCTTTATATTTGTTGTGACAGATCTCGATTTTATAAAACCCCAGCTGTTCTTACTCCTGTCGGGTATCCTTTTGGTTGTCAAATATTGGTTGTAAGTGGAATGGTTGTGAAAGTGGCATCGAGTACCTATCTCATCTTTATTTGATTAAATTGGTTGAAAATTTGTGATTAAGGATGAGTGATAATATACAGTCAAGGACTGTCTCTTCTCATTATACCTTTGATCATTGTGCTCTTACAGTAGGGTGTTAATTGCAAGTTGGTGACTATTGTGTGTTCACTAGTCCCAATCAGGATCATGGCAAATCATGCAATTGATAATTGTGTTTATTTCATTATGTTCATAGTGTATCTATTAGGGAAGCATTGTGCATGTTGTAAATAATTGCATCGATAGTGATGAATATTGGGGCTTATATTGACTAGGGTTTCATTGCAAAGTTTTATTTATTGATATGATGAGGATTGTATGGAATCAGACATGTTTGAAAAGTCTGTTCAATTTTAGAAAGGACATGTGCATATGTTTTATTTGTCCAATTGTGAATTGATGGACAGTATATGATAATTTTTATGTATTATGGATGGAGGTGGAGCAATGTTGTTGTGTGTTTTCTTTCGATTCTTAAAATGAAAGAAAAGAAGTTAGAGGCCAAGCATTCTCTTAACAGGACTGTTGAAAGTCGTTTTGATTATGAGTATGATTGCAGACTGTGTTAATTGAGAAGTTTTGAAGAATTTAAATGTGAAGCAGTGAACAGTTTTGATACACAATCATTATTGAATTGGTGTTGGTATGTTTTGTGTTGAGAACAGAATTATGTTTATTGATTACTTGATTTGTTTTATGAACAGTATTCATTATTTCCCTTCCATTCTCTCACTTTTCCGCACATTACAAGTCCCCTCACCTTCCCAGATTCACTATTCACTCCATGTTCTTAAAATTAAATTATACTTAAATGAAGATTATGTATTATAGCAGTTGAAGGATGGCACAGGAATGAGTTATAGTGATAGGTTTTGATTTCCAATACAGTTGATTGTTTGATGATTTGTTGAGTAGTAATCATGATACATTCCCCTTCATTTTACCATTTTTCACTCAATACAATCCCTCATATATCCCAGAACCCTTATTCACCCCCTACTCATTGACAAGTATTAAATGATTTTATGGATTGGATTACATGAGTCTAATGTGTTGTTGAGCCAAACTTTGTCTCATATTTAAAACAATGTCATGTATGGTTTGTTTAAGAAACTAGTTGTCAATAAGTAATGCATACAAGAATGAGCTTTTTTAGCAAAGGTAGCCATGGCCGAGGTAACAGAGGAAGAGGAAATTCGTACAAGGGCCCTAGAAGGCCAAGGTTTTCTATACACTTTGATGTAGACTCACAAGATTTGAGCTAGCTATTTCAAGACTGGATTTGTTAACTGGGTTGGACAAGGAGTGGTCCAACCTAGTCCAGAAAGGCCTCCTTTCCAAGACCCACATGTCCTTAGTATCCCAGTTCCACCTCATGTCTCACTACAACCTGAAGTCTCTGAAAACGACGAATGGAAAGAAATTATCCACTTCGAAGTCTCCCAACATCGTGGTTGGCCCAACCTGTCTCTACCTGCTCCCCCTCTACATGTTAATCAAATTTTCCAAGATGCCTCTGCAAACTCACCAGTACAGTCTTCCCACGCAAGAAAAATGTTAAAAATTGAGGCCCACCATGCACCTGATAAAGGAAAATCCATTTTTGTCCCCTCCTCTCCATCAAATGACTCTACCAAATCGATTTCATCCTGCATGCATTTAAGAGATGATTGATCTCATGTTATCAATGAGATTATGCCTAAAGACTCCACACATCCTAAGACAAATTCAGAGAAATCAAAGGGAGACAACAACAACAAGGGGAAAATGTCCTACCAGAATGGAAAATATGGATTTTAAGTATTTTAATTTATTGATTGATGAGAACAGTGACTTCTGAAATTTTTAGACAACACACTATTTTTTTGGATATGTGGATATTATATTTTTGGATATGATTTCAAATATCATTGTTATTAATTTTAAAATTATAAAAGTGATGATGGGAGCCACAAGGAGGGATATGTGTTGATTGATTAACTAGTTGTGTTTATGCTTGTCAAAGGAACTAAAGGGAGTCACAAGGGGTCCCACCTACTAGTTATTATTTATTAAAGACCCTTATTATTATTTTATTAATTTTCCCCCTAAACTAAAAAGTTGGTTGAGTTTTAGTTAACTTAACTAAATGGGTAGTTTAACTACTTCAACCAATTCTAATTGCTTAAAGGAAAAAAGAGAAGGAGGAACAAGGGGAGAATAGAAGGAGAAAGCATATTAAGATATGCTCTTGAGTTTTATTGAGATAATCCAGTTTTCATTCATTCTTTAATTCATTGAAAGCCTAATTTTCGTGTATGATAGTAGGGTCTTATTGTAGATAGCAAGATTCAAGGATGAATTACATCATTCAGACACTTGTCTTTCAAAGGTGTTGATCTATCTTTGATAGTCTATGTAGACTTGTATGTTTATGAATTAAATTTCATGACTGATAAAGGCTATTTTCCAGAGTCGATTGGGCAGCAATCTATGGCAAATTGATCCAGCTTTTAAATTTCAGTTTTTTAGGTTCTGTCAGAAGTCCTTTTGTATGGTTTTCATCGGGGACATCTAAGTTTGAATTTGGTCCAAATTTCCTTAGGTAATTTTGTAAAGAGAACGATTCTTTTGATAAATTGGCATGGAATAAACGATTGCTTTATGTCTCATTTGTGTTGATTTTTGACTTGGTATTTTTTTTACTTTTGTCTCTACATTTATTTCTACATTTGTTATATTCAGAAAATTACATAAATATTGAATTTTTCAGCTATTCTTAATTTATAAGAAAATAAGCCTAATCCCTTGTAACCAATACTTGTGGATTAGGAAACAATTTTTTATGGCTATAAACATAGGGTGATATTTCCGTTTATCCTGCTTTAGCCAAGTAAGATCTGAAAATGCTTGAGTAAGATCATTTCATTTCTTTTCCTCAACATTAATTTGGCGACCATACTGGGGAGATATTCCATATCTCTCTGGTTGATTTTTATGCTTGATTATCATCGAATATATCTATTTTTTTTATATTGATTCTTTGATTGTTTCATTTCTTGATGACTGTACATGTTGCAAGGTAGCCTAATATTGAGCTCGGTCTTCAAGATCAGACCAGCATTGCTTTAAACTTGTTTAACACCATTTTAGACATTGCTAATACTCAGGTTGAGATTAATCGTTCATGGGCAGCAGTTGAACAAGACATAAGTGCCCAAGAACGTTGGGAAGCTAGATGCAGACAGCTTAGGAATCAGCTATAACTTTCTCTTTCCTTCAGCTCGTTCTTCGTTACATGTCCTTAGACCTTCATGTTTATAAGAGAAGAAGAGGCTTATCTCATGAAATTAATCCTATTGTTGAAATAGGAAGAAGGAATGTTGTGTTATCAACCCAACAAAGTGCTCTAAGGAGAACCTTGTTTGATTCTTCCAGTTGATATTTCTCTCCCTTACCTATTATCCACAAGATGGGATCTAGTGGTGGCTCTGGTGGCACGGTAATTGCTTCTTCATATCAATCCTCTGCTTCATCAATGATTGGTAGCTTATATAGTCACCAAATCCCTTCCCAATCTACTACAAACCCCGCTAAAGTCATAAAAAAGTATGGGCTTTTTCAATTTGAAGAAGATGCTACAACCACACCATGGCATGTTTCCTCTACGCTTAACCTAGTACCTACTACTCCTTCGCTTCCTAAATTCAAAGAGCATCTTCCTAGATTTTTAGGGAATAACACGTTCATTACAAATGACCACTTCGTGGCATTGTCTAATGTTTTTCACAACAAAAGATCCAATGACAACGATACTTGTATGCACTTATTTGTCAATTCCATTGAAGTAAAGGTTGCAGCCGATTTCTTCGACCTTCCTCCTAAGATTTTATCTACCTAGGAGGAGTTAGTCTATTGGTTCAAATCCACCTATGGGCAATCCAAAAATCCATCTGAGTAGTTACGGGAATACAATAACATCTCCTATAAGGATGGTGAGACCATCAAGTCCTTCAACTTGCATTTCACCAAGCTATACAATCAAATCTCTGAACTCATTCAACCTCAAAACCAAGTTGATTTTATGCATTATTATAATGCATTCCCTTCCCCATACCATCATAGGCTTAAGGAAAAGGCCATTTACCTTGGTTCCACTCTGCATACTTGTTTAGAGTATGAAGAACAGCTTGAAAGAACAAGTCTTCCTCGGGGAGAATCAATTAAACAGATAGACATGGCTGCCCTCTTACAGCTTGTACACGACATGAATAATCATATGATAGTGTATGAGAGAAAGGGAAATGTCTCCCCTCTCACCCATGTAGCTTCATCCTCTTCTACGCCCCCCTTTAGGAATCCAAATGAAAATAATTTTCAGCCTAAAGCTATCATGCATCGTAGTTGGTGTAAATTTTGTCACGAACACCATGAAGAAAGTACATGTGAGGTAAGGAAAAATGCCAGAGATAAAATCTTTGGTAAGAGACCTGAAACTACCATCGTTGTCCTAGATTTTGTAGAGCCAAAAGATGTCATGATCATCAATACTAGGAATAAATCCTATGCTCCCAAAGTGTTATAGCCCAAAATTTCTCTACACATGCATACATGGCCTTTAGCCCTCTTACTTGAATTTTTTTCCAAGCCATCACTGAGTTGCTCTTCTAAAAAATCAAATTTTTGAAGATGTGTGTGCCCTGCTCCACTACTTCCAGTGTACATACTCTTTTTGCACCACTACAGCCCATGTACATATGCATGTTGCACCAATACATCCCAAGTATACTTGCAAAAGTTGCAAAAAATAAAAAGTTGCAAGGAATTCATTGAGATTACGGGCTATTGGGTAGTTTCCTAACTAATCCACTGCCTGTAGCCCATCACCCAACCAAATAACCATCCTTTTCTCATATAAAAGGAGGTTTTGGCGTCTCATTCCACATCTAGACATAAGAACAATGAAACTCTACCCGTTTCACATCCCCTCCTTGCCCCAAGTAATTGCATCACTTTTGTGAGAATTGCCCTAGCATTCCCAATTAGCCCTTCTTCCTCCATCAAAAACCCATTCACTTCCCAAGAAGAGATCTTAAGGTTGAGAGGAGAAGCCATACAGAGGTGCACTTGGAGCTTGGTGAAGAGGATCATGGACCAGGTTCGTGGAGTAGTAGTCGACTTTGGTTGTAAGTGATCATTGTATTATCAATAAAAGAAGTACTTTTCCTGTCGCAAATCATGGTGTATCGAATGATTTCATTTGATTTATGTTTTTATTCTAACATCTAACCCTTATTTGTATATGAATTGCATGCTTGTAGCTTTATGTTTGAGCGTCTTTGAATGCATACTAGCCTTGGGAGGAGGTTTGCAGTCAACGAAGCTATCAAGTGCGAGAGGATCATCATTGGACGTGGAGTAGAGGCACAGTTACCCGATCCTTATCATTTTGATTTTCTTGTATAAGTATGGGGTATGTTTGGGCTAGTTAGAGAATTATTTGACTTTTAGATGGTTGTGATATGCCTACATTCTAAACCCTAGTGTAGTCTTAAGGGGATTTTTTCCCACTAGTAGAACTAGTGACCATATTGGGGATGCATCTAGGGTTTTAGGGGATTTTCTGGGTGTTTGGTTGGTTTTTTCACCTTTCGAGTTTCTGATTGAGTCTATTGAGTCTTTTAAGGGGTCTGGTCACCTTGGGGTTCCATAACAGTTCTCCCTGCCCTGTATGTTTGTTTTACTTCTTTTTTTGAGAAATACATAGGTGTATGCACCATGTTGTGGGACAGAACGCGCAAGTACATGCCCTGCTTGGTAGACAGCCCGCGTACATACGCAGGATGCTTAAGCATCAGTAGTGTACATGATTCAAGAGATTGTTTTTAAGAAGAGGCAGTCAACCCTTTATCTAATTGAGGTTTTACTTCTCAGGGTTTCTTGACAGATTCTAGTGTCTCTATTTTTACAGTCATAGCTTGGGTTAGATGTCAATTTGCTTTTCTTTTTGAAGATTTCTTGTGTTTACCTTTGAAAGGGTTTTAGACAAGTCTTTGAGTTTTTGATCGGCCTGTTTGGTGTCTTTAGTGACTCCCTGCGATCCGCAATGGGCCAAAGGTCAGTTTCAGTCTTATCGTGTTCTTTCTTTTCCCCATTTCATTTGCTTTAAAGAAAAGAGAAAAAAATTATTTCAAGTTTTTCTTGTTTAAAGCATTTCCAAAAAGAAAAAGATTTTTCATTCTTAGTTTGGTGAAGTAGTTAGGGTTAGTTGTTTTACTTGAAAGGAAAAAGAGTTCAATTTTTAAGTTCTTTATTGATTTCTTAGAACTAATTAGCTTGTAGTCGAGTGAAAAAATTTCTTAGGTCTTCTTGTTAAATATCTTGAAAAGAGTTAGTTACGAAAAGTTGGTTACAAAGAGCTAGTTGTGAATCTTTATTTGTTAACTAGAAGTAATTTTGCTTTCAGAGTTTCATTTATTTCTCATCTGTTCATCTCTCATAAAAATCACTAGTTTCATTGTCGTATCCTTTGAGTTAAAACAAGCCATTTAAAAGGAACGCTAAATTTAAAATTAATTAGACTTTTATGTTTGTAGGGTCAATCAACTAGTTTAGGGTTAGAACCTTGAATTAGGTTGGAGAAGAAACTCTTCAAGGCAATCAAACAAACATCAGAGTCGGAGAAAGGGAGTGTTAAAGTCCAGTGACATGAAAGTTATCTGGGACCCCCCTCTAACACAAGGGCTAAGCATGAGGTCATGTGAGGAAAGGCAGTGGAGATAACCCCTCCAAAGCAAGACTAAACGTAGTGGGGAACGCATATTGAGGATCTGTCATGGGATACTATTGCTCACATTTTCCTACAGAGCTTCGTGGACCTTGAATCTGCTCAATATCCTCAGTTTTCTTTTAGACCACTTCCTTTCGATACCCTCGGTAGGTTTCGGACTTGTTATCCTGCTCATTGCGGTCCACCTGACTGTCAATTGTACCTGCCTAGTGATTGTTTACAAGCTAGAAACTTAGTTGCCTTCATTTTAGGGACTTACACAGGTGACTCCAGGGGTAGACATGGGGTCACACTTCACAGAGAATACCCGGAGGGTGATTCCATGTTCGAGTTGCACTTGCATCGGTAAGTTGCTCTAGTGTTGGATGGCGTAACTGTTCTTCCAACTAGATAGTGGTTTGCTTGGTTTATCTTATAGGAATTTTTCTAGTGAGTGCTTGGTTTTCGATGATAGTAAAATTCTTATTGTGTCATTGATATTTTCACACCATGGAAGATCAAGAGCTCCACCGGTCGCGAAGGCTTCAGGGCCTATCCTCGGTTGCATTGGAGCCACCACCGCCACCTTTACAATGAAGACTTAACCATCAAGGGTCATTTGAAGCAACCGGCCCGCAGGAAACTATGCATGGCCCTGCTTTGATAGGAGAATAGTCGACTCTTTAGGAACCCACTGTTTCTGACCTTGGAGAAGAAGCTCTTGGGCCAGCCAAACTGAATTTTCGGCACCAATATTAGTACAAGTTGTCCCTCCAAGGGTGACACCTTATGAGCGTCAGATAATCTTGCTAGCAACTATGGAAGAAAATGCTACTACTTAATTTGGGAGTCATCATACTCTCTCAATGACTACTACTACAGGAGGTATCTTGCCTCCTAAACCACCTTCGTCGATATAGACCACAATTGTCTTGAACCCCTCTACTTCGGGCAGTGGTCTGATACCATCATCCATGGTGACCACCGGTCCATTTACACAAAGTGCAATGAGCCCTCCGTTTTCATACAGGATGCCCGACTTTGACATGAATTTTTTCCTTACCTACTCCACATTATAGACAATGGTCCTAGGGGCAGGGAGCTCCAACGTTCCTTTGCAAGGGTCTATTGGGGGCACCTCAACCTCCTATAATTTTGTCCCTTACGGTGGGGGTCATATACCTCCTWYGTCCCCCTCACTTGGTAATKTTTTTCARCCACCTATCAGGCMAAGCATTAACTATAGCTTGTTTGGRGTAGGCAGTTTAGGACCGTCATTGTCCAATACATCGGTGGGATCCATGTYGTTCTCTTTGTTTGACGTGTTTGGTAATAAATCCTTTTCTTYGGTTTTCATCTCRGTTAGGGGCAACCCTAGCTTTGGAAAACATAATCATGTGCAGGGTATTATTCCTACAYAGGGGGMAAGTGCGGGAGTTTTATCCTTACAAGGACTTTGGAATCCTTGGTAGGGATCAGTTCCCTYGCRGGGGATGTCGGCAGGGGGCACCCYCTTYCATGGTCAATGGAACCCYAGGAAAGGCTCAGTACCTATACCCATCGGGTCATCTCRGGGCATYCCCCCCCAAAATCCTTGGAATACGACACATGGAGCAATCCYGGCCCAACCAATGTCGTTCAACTATGGGAKTCAACCTATGATTTCCAAGAAAATGTAGTTTCCTCACRCTAGTCAAGGCCACAGTTTCTACCAKAACTCTGGCCARTAACCCAACTTTTCCTTGCAACCTGGTGCTAGTCAAAATCCGGGCCCCCTTTTTCCTGTACATAATATCCAACCCAAAMTACCATTTCTAGYGACACTACACTTGCCAGATTTGTCAAGGTTTCKCAACGACCCAATTTTTCATGATCTGCGTTGGCCTYCCATGCCGACCAAGTTGCCTTCTRACATTCCAAAGTTTGAGGGCAAGCCTGGKGAAGATCCAGGCAATCACGTGAMAACTTTCCACCTATGGTTCTCATCGAACTCACTGTGAGACGACTCCATATAGTTGCGCCTGTTTCAACACACTCTTATCGRGGGTGTCGCGAAATGGTACAATGAGCTCGACCGCTCAATATATTCTTGCTTTGGTGACTTGGCAATGGTCCTCCTAAACCATTTMCATMTACCTATGAGATACGATGTTGGCACTRAATTKYTGGCCAACTTTGAGTAGACTAAGGCCRATCATATCTCGGATCACATMCTRGAATGGCGGCGTYGAAAGAATTTGATTAAGGTACARGTCCCACCRGCTTTCCTAYTGGATTGGTTCCTCAAGTCTTTGGTACCGCAATTATCCAAGGACGTTGCAAMTTCRGGAGTGTTTTYAGAGGAGGAGGTGATAATGAGAACGCAACAACTCGAACTGATATACTCTCAGTATGGCTTACTCTATGAGATTTTTCCATATGCGCCATGGTCCATCCTCAAGAAGACCAAATAAAAGTCTGGACCACATGTCGATGGTATAGTTGGTTCGGCACAAGGAAATTCCATCGATCTGTTGTCAAATCAATCGCAACAATTGTCAATACAACAGACGAAGACCAGCCATACCTCTGGTTCGGTTGTTCCCCCTACCCAAGCATCGGACTTACACAGTGTGTAGTCAATGAACCCAAAGGCCAACCAGCAGCCTGAAGAAAATAAAAAACAACGAAACAAGAAGGGTAAAGGGGATAAGAAACCTAATAACAATGCTGACAAGGCATAGAGAAAGTCTAAGTATCTATGTAACCTTTGCATGGAGGACCATCCGACTCACTTGTGCCCTCGATTTGCAGAGGCCCAGAATTTATTGGCGTAGCAGCAGCCTGTTGTGCTGATGAACCCATTTCCACATGGGCAAAACATGACTCAAGCCTTTCCTTCTTCGAGCGTGAATGGGGGTAGTTAGGAACTCCCCACGTCTACTACCTCAGTCACGAACGTTTACATGATGAAAGGTGACACTTATATAGATATTAGGGCACATGACTACAAAATGTCGGAATCTATTGAAAAGGGCAAAGAAGCCACAAACCCAACAGTTCCTCTCCAGATCGAGAATACATTGGGTGAAACAATGACACGCATCCCGAAATGGGTGTTCAACAAAGATTCTCATAATCCGAACATGAGGGCCGCCCATCACTACTATGTGTTGGAGGATTTTTCATAAACCCCTTGTGCGATGTCAACTTTGGAACTCCTCCAAAGCTGCCCTTTGCAGAGAAAGGCTATGTTTTCTGCCTTGGGATCTGTCGAGACTTGTAATCCAGGAATGATCATGCTTGATATGACCGACTTGAAACCTCGTCTCCCTTACCACGTTGCATTTCAAATACTAGTGCCTCACCCCAAGAAATCTTTTCCTTGGAATATTTTCCATACGGTGGTTGATGAGGGTGCCTCAACTTTCGTGATGTCATTGGCGTGTTGGAAGGCCATTGGCAAGACTGTTTTGTCTTCTCCTCCTACTCTACTTATTGCTTTCGATGGTCGTTCTTTCATAGCACATGGAATAATTCCTTCTTTCCCCATGCAGTTAAGAGGGAAGACTGTGTGCATCGCAGTTGAAGTGGTCGATGTGCCTCTCAACTACAACCTTCTATTAGGAAGGATTTGGACCTATGCAATGCATGCAATGGTTGCCACAGTTTTCTGGGTCTTGTTGTTTCCACACGAGGGTCGAATCCTAAATATTGACCAGTTGTCCTTCTCCCGTCCTGACCCTTCAGTGGGGGTATCCATGGTCCCTATGATTGATAACCCTCAGTTCGACATCATCAATGTAGGGGTTGGTTTGTGCCCACCATTGATGGGTACTTTCGATTACCCACCTCCTTCTAGCGATGTGAAGTTTATATCAGGTGCCTCCGACTAGCCTAAGGATAAAAAAATTCAAGTGTCATCATTCCGAACAACTTTCTTCCATGATCCATCAACTCTTCCTTCCCCATTGGCCTTGATGGAAGGGACAGGGCATCCTGGCATGGCCATGCCCTTGCCCACAATAGAAGTTGTGTACAGTATTGTCCAGCAAGCTTCAGTCGACCCTAACTCGATTGTCACAGAGGAGTTAGATCCAGTTCTCGAGCCTATTTGGGATCAAGGTTCCCTTCCCAATACTGATTCTTTAGACCTAGTCTTCCCCTTAGATGAGGTGATTCTTGAGGAATTGACTGGTCTAGACAGACCCTGGGATGATCTCCATCATAGATATTATTTTCTCCTGGAGTTAAGAAGAATAGAGGCGGGTGAATTTGTGTTGACTATGACTGGAGACAGGTCTTGTCTTGTTAATCGTCTAGCTATGCACGCAGTTTTCACCGAGGGTAATATGGAAAGGATCGTTGAAACGATCCCTATAGATATCTCCAGAACCCCTGGTGTCGTGGAGAATGTTTTCGTCGAACAGGACTTCTCCCCGGAGGATATTCAAATTTATACAGGGTTGTTTAAAGAATTCTACGACATGTTTTCCTCTTCTTATGAGGAAATGTTAGGCATAGACCTAAGAATTATTGAACATGAGATAACGACTTATCCTAACGTGAAGTTCATCCAACAGAAGATTCATCTGGAGAATCCTTGGAAAGCGGCAGCTATTAAGGCTGAAGTAGAGAAACTGCTCAAAGCAGGATTTATCTACCCCGTCCAGTTGACGAAATGGGTGTCAAACCCCATTCCAGTTAAAAAAAAATAGGGTACGATTCACGTGTGCATGGACTTCTGTGACTTGAATAAGGCATGTCCTAAGGATAATTTCCCCACCCCATTCATCGACTAGATCATCGATGGTTGCCCAAGATGTGAGGTCTTTTCATTCATGGATTTTTTTTCAGGATGTAACCAGATTCGGATCAAACCCGAGAACCAACATAAAACATCTTTTATCTGTTCATGGGGCACATTTTCTTATCATAAGATGCCTTTTGGCATAAATAATGTTGGAGCCACTTTTCAGCAGTCCATGTCTTTTGATTTCCACGGCCTTAGACATATATTCGAGGTTTATCTTGATGATATAGCATCACGATCTCGCAAGAGAGTTGATCATCCCTTGCACCTTCGACTAATATTTGAACGATGTCGCTACTATCGGATTCACTTGAATCCTAACAAATGCAGTTTATGCATAACATCAGGTCTTCTTTCAAGTTTCATAGTTTTGACAACAGGGATCATGGTCGGTCCTCTTAAGGTTGAGGTGATAGTTCAGTTGCCTCCCCCATGCACAATACCCCAGCTTCAAAGCTTACAGAGGAAAGAGAACTTTCTTCGATGTTTTGTCACAAACTATGCCAAGATCACTAAAGGATTCATGTGTTTATTGAAAAATGGATTCCCTTTCTAATGGGATGAAGCCGCTCAACTCTCTTTTGAGGCATTGAAACTCACTCTTACGTCTGCCCCTCTGCTCCGGCCTCCCAATTTATAATAAAGATTTTTTATTGTACTTGGCCACTGCTGACTCGACCATTGGTATGGTCTTGGTTCAAGAGGATGATCTGCTCAAAGAGCATGTGATTTATTACCTGAGTCGAGGCCTAGTTGGGTCGGAGATCAACTATTCCCATGTTGAGAAGCTTGTGTTGGCAGCATTGCATGTTGTCCAGTAGTTCTGTCATTATATTCTTCTTCGCAAGACCACTATCATTTTCGTTGTGAATCCATTTCAATATGTGTTGACACGATGAGTCATTGGTGGAAAAATCAGTATATGGATTGTTATCCTCCAGGAATTTGACTTGGATTTTGTTTCCGCGAAATCCAAAAAGTCACTGGTCTTTATGGAACTTATTTCAGAACTTCCGGTTGAATCTAGTGATGATATTCCCRAAGAATCGCCTATTAAAGGAGATCTTTTTCTGATTGCATCTTAGGACCCCTGCTATGGAGATATACTGGTCTATCTCCAGACTTTGAAGTGCCCTGCTTCTGCCTCCCATGATGARCGTCGATGAATTATCCATCAAGAATGAAATTATCTCATACTCGATGACACTTTGTATCATCRAGGTGTACATTGCATTCTTCGTTGGTGCCTTATACACGAGGAAGCAGAGCTCGTTCTTAACRAATTCCACACTAGAGCATGTGGTGGTCATTTKTTTGGGTTGGAAACAACCCMAAATATTCTAGGACCCGGTTACTTATGGCCTATGTTAATCAAGGATTGTRTTGAGTCGGTCAAGAAGTGCCACCCGTGTTAGGTCTTCTCTCGGAAGATGAGGGCACATWMTGCTCCCATGTTTCCCATCATCGTTGTTGGTCCYTTCACTAAGTGGGTGATTGATTTTACTACATGCCACCYGGCCTATGCCAGGGGGCATCGTTATATCATCGTAGCGATACACTACTTCACAAAGTGGGTCGAGGCTATGCCAACATTTAACAATGATGGMGAAACAACGGCTCTCTTCTTTTTTAACCAGATAATAGCAAGGTCCAGYGTCCTGAAGAAGATTTTCACTRATCATGGCACTCACTTCCAAAACAAACTGATATCCAAGTTAATCTCAAAKCTTGGGTTGAGWMAAGAACATMTGTCATCCTACTACCCACAAGCAAATGGTCAGGTGGAAGTTGTGAATAAGTCCCTCGAGACTATTCTACAGYGAACGATCAATTCTTCCAAGTCAAATTGGCATTCGATGTTGTACTCGACATTATGGGCCTACCAAATGTCTGTAAATACTGCCACCAGTTCCACACCTTTCCAACTCATTTATGGTCTGGAAGCAGTTTTGCTTATAGAGTGCCAGATCTCGTCTTTAAAGTTGGCAGTGGAGTTATTTCCATACACTTCATTTCTTGAGGAATGCATATTATATCTCGAGACGCTCGATGAGAAACGTCGTGATGTAGCCTCGACCAATGATGCTCACAAGCAATGAGTCAAGTATCAATATGATCAGTCTATTCATCCTTGGATTTTTTACAAAGGCGACCTTGTCCTGGTCTACGACCAAGATAGGATCCCCTGGGGGCAGAAAAGTTCAAACCCATGTGGTTCAGACCTTTCATCATGAAAGAGGTTTTAAAGAAGGGAGCTTATCGTCTGGTTGACTTTAAGGGAAATGCTTTGACAGAGCCTAGAAATGGGCTCTACCTCAAGAAGTGTTACTCTTAGGTTGGTCGTCGGGGTGACTTCTTGTACATATGTATAGTTATTATACAGTTAGTTTTTGTTTTTTTGTTTTATGGACATGTCATTATTTATGTCATATTTTTTACTATGGCAGATGTCAAGTGAATTGGAGGTGTTCTTTTTATTCACAGACGATGCTAGCCGACACACTCGGAGGCTTACTTCCGAAGCTTGTGTGATTTTTACACCCAAGCTATCTTCTGGAGGTATATGTCTAGGTGATGCTACAAACAATGTTGTCGAATACAGTGCAATGATAGAATTGCTTCGTGACGCTTTGTCGCATGGAATTTCTCAACTCCAGGTCTACTTAGATTCTCAATTGGTTGTGTCCCAGTTTAATGGAGTTTACCACATTTATAATCCTACTTTACACTGATGTTTCCTTAGGGTACGTCTCTTAGAATGTTGCTTTGATTACATTACGTATATCCATGTTCCTAGTAGAATAAATCAAATGACAGATACTCTAGCAAATCAAGTATTAGATTGGCATGTTGCACACACATACACATGTACATACATTTGTAAAGAAATGTGATCCATAAGACATAAAATATGTAAATATATAAATATATATATATATATATCAAAAAGTCTCAGAGTACATAGGTGGGTGTGTACGCCTCAAAAATAATTATCTAGTATACATCATGGGGCTTATGCCCTCAAAAATATACAAAAACTTCCCTCGACACATGATGAGTCAATCCTATATAAGCCTAGGGCCTATTGGCCCTGCCGTAGTGAATAACGGCATTAGCCAAATGCCAAAAACATTGGACCCAAGTCTGTGGCACCCCAACTACAGGAGGTTGCATGACTGGTGGGAGATCCTCAATCTCGGCCATGGGAACTGTGCAAGTGAGCGTGGTGAGGTTCCACTCCACCCATCTCAAAACTCTCTCAACCTCTCCGACTGGAGGTCCCCCTAGGGTGGCTAGTCCACCGGCTACTGCTGGTACTACCTCTGGTCGAGGACGTCACCCAGTCCTCACGAAGTCTGTTGGGCACACCAGTCCCACATCTGTAGATAGTAGATACATAGTTGTCAATACTCTGATACATATTTAAAATGACATATATAAAAGAAATTAAAAATTAAATAACTTTAAAAATACATACC
>JZKD02S1928925.1:46414-58217 GCA_000966675.3 Picea glauca
GGAGGCCACATGCCCTCGTACTGTCTCTATGGGACTCAGGTTGGGCACCCTCTCGAAAAAGAATGAACACAAAATGGTATTGAACCTGAAGTTCTTGTTTCTACATTGTCGACACTCTATGAGTTGCCTCTTCATGTAGTTAAGAATGGTCGTGCTCCAGTCAAATATACGTGCATCTAGGCACTGCATTACACATACATGTGTGCACGGGAAGCCTGGTGTAGGGTTGCGGATTCAATGATCGGCCTGATAAGAAAAATGATCACCTTCAGTGACAATTTGGTGATCTTGTGGATGGGCACCTGAGAACCTACTTTCTCAGTGTCGGCCTCACAATGCATCTCGATGTAGTCGATGATGTTGAAGGGCCCAAGGGGGAATGTGCACAAGTTGACTCATTCCCCTCTCCTTGAGAGGCCAGTCAAGAATTATATATCCTCAGTCATTGGATTCAACGACTGCCCCTCAATCATGAATGCCTCTACGTCAGGGTGCCTGTAATCCACTAGGGCATTTTGTAGCCTGGGTTGTGTCCTCATGAATGGACACCGGTAGAACTTCCATACCCTGCATCATTTCAATGTGGCAATAGTAGCAGGGTCCTCATTGACCAAGATATTGATTTCCTTGTGTTCCCTCTCCCTCTAGTGGCCATACATTATGTTCCATGGAAGATCAAAGGGGAGTTAGCTCTTGTATTTTTTATTTTTTCCATGCTTTTGAGGGTGTACGCAGGTTGTCTTGGACACAGTCACATATTTATGTTAGCAAACTGTTCTCTACCTGCATACATACGTGGGCTATCCTTGGACAACCCACGTACATGTAGGGACGCCCTTTTTTAGGAGGGTGCGCCCCCAAAAAAAAACGCATAAATGAACAATGGAAATGCAAGAGGGATGTGTTTATACTTACTTGGTCCGAGAGGAAGTTCATTTCGTCCTCTAAATCTCCTAGGATCAACTTCTTTATCAAAGGGGTCTTTTTGCCTTTTCATTAATTTTCAAATTGCAATGGTGAAAATGAGCTGTTAGCTTCTATATATAGACCTTTTTGGCCTTTTTTGCCACTTTTTTGAACCCTTTTGTTATTTTTTCTGGCTTAGAAATCATTTAATTTGGTTCTTGAATTTATTATTGGATGTTATGATGCACTTTGCCTTTTGGTTTGGTAATTTTTTGGGAAATGAGTCACTTTTAAGGTCCTTTGGTAAAAAGTCATTTTTTCCAACTTTTTGAATATAAATCAAGATTCCACCTCCACTTTCTGCATCTCGTTGTCTTTTTAACTTTTCCATAGGATCGATCCCACCGAAGTGCAACACAAAACCATCATCACTAATTTAGGAGTGTTTTGATTAGGTGGTAGAGCCTACCTTTACATGGATGCCCTAGATAGATTCATGTTGCTTTTTGGCGTCCATGCTATCTTTGAATGACTTTAGGCTTAGGAGTCCTTGTTAGTCCTGTCATGATTACGAGTTTGAGCCTCATGCGTCTGATGCACCATCACTCTTGACCTCATCCTCAGGACTCTCAAAATGAGCATTCTTTGTTGTCTATCAAGCTCACTTTGAAATTCGAAAGAAAAATCCAAAAAAGGTACCCTAGTGGAGTCTTCTTTTACGTTTTTTTAGACTCTCTAAACGTGAAAAAATTACCGAGATTACCTTATCTGGGCTCGCTAAAAATACATTGAAGGGTGTTTCATTGTGTATTGATAATCGCATTTGCATTTCTACATCTTTGGCCTAATGTCGGCTCCATGTTGCTCTCAACTAAGCCTTTGAAGCATGCCTTATACGCAAGCCTCGTAGAACTTTGCCTCTGTGACCTGACACCTTGACCCATGGAGGATTTTTCCCCGAGTGTCCTTTTCTTGCACATGTCTCCTTTCTCTGAGAATTAGTGTGTTTCTTGCACTTGGAACTAGTATTCTTGTTTGCGACACCCATTCCTCCTTTGCAACGTAGCATTCTTTTGTTCTTTTTCAAGCTCTTTAAGAAAAAGACAAAAAAAAAATCAAAAAAACCCAAAAAGAGGGGACGGGAAATATATATTCTTTTTTGGTAGCACAATGAGTCACCCTTGGTCAAAGCACATCCTTTCGTTTGTTTGTCAAGCATTGGGATATAGTATGACCTTAGGAATTTTTTCTCGCTACATAGAGGTGTGTCCTCCTCCGTTTTGTTACTCTTCCAAACACATGGAGAATTTGCCTTGCCTTTTGCATCGCGAACTTATGTCAATCTCATGCTGCCTGAGTCTAATCAATTCTCGTGCTTTTGTCCAAGGGAAGTTTCACCCAGCCTGATTTGTCCATTCTACAGTTTGTCTCCTGACCTCATGCTTGTATATCCCAAAAGTCCAATCAAGTCCTTATTCAAAATCAATGAAGTTTTATGCCTGATCATCAAGATCCTCTTGTCTTTTTCTCGACGAGCCGTCGAAGACCTCTGGGTAGTGAAGTCATACACTCACATTGTGCTCCTACTCGAGTTTGGAATATCTTGAAGTTGTTTCTTGAGCTCTAAAGGCCTCATCTCCAACCATCAGGCGTTATTGGCTTCTTGAAGATGGATACTATACTTGTATATCTTTAATTTTGAGATGTAGATCCGTTGTATATTGCTCGCGGCTACACTTTATATATTTATATTACATGGATCTGCAGTGTATTTGATTGGCAGCCATGATTCCTTTTATCCTGAGCATGGGTATGCCTGCCTCGATGAGACAATTTTTATTTTGCAAATGGCACCTCCTGAACTCTAGTCCCGGGCTCACTCATTACGTACATTGGCGAATATTTTGTAATGTATTTCAGCCATCAGATTCTCTTCTGGCCTCACACATTAGGGGGCATATGTTATAGCCCTAAATTTATCTACACATGCATAACTCTCCTTTGGCCCTCTTACTTGCATTTTTTGCTAAGCCATCACTGCGTTGTTCTTCTAAAAACCCAATTTTTTGAATATGTATGTGCCCTACTCCACTACTGCCCACGTACATATGCTTGTTGCACCACTATAGCCCATGTATGTATGCATGTTGCACCACCACAACCCACATACGTACGCATGATGCACCTCTACAACCCATGTACATATGCATGTTGCACCACTATAGCATGCGTATACTTGCAAAAGTTGCAAAAAATAAAAACTTGCAAGGAATTCATTGAGATTACGAGCTATTGGGTAGTTTCCTAACTAATCCACCGCTTGTATCCTGTCACCCAACCGAATAACCATCATTTTCCCATATAAAAGGAGGTGTTGGGGTCTCATTCCACATCGAAAATCTTCTCGTTTCACATCGCATCCTTGCCCCAAGTAATTGCAGCCCTTTTGTGAGAACTGCCCTAGAATTCCCAATTATCCCTTCTTCCTCCATTAGAAACCCATTCACTTCCCAAGAAGAGATCTAAAGGTTGAGAGGAGAAGCCATACGGAGGTGCACTTGGATCTTGCTGAAGAGGATCCCGGACCAAGTTCATGGAGCATTAGCCAGCTTTGGTTGTAAGTGATCATTGTATTATCAATAAAAGAAGTACTTTTCCTATCCCAAATCATGGTGTATTGAATGATTTCATTTGATTTATGTTTTTGTTCTAACATATAACCCTTTTTTGTATGTGAATTGCATGCATGTAGCTTTCTGTTTGTCTGTCTTTGAATGCAGGCCAGCCTTTGGATGAGGTTTGCAGTCAGTGAAGCAATCAAGCGTGAGAGAATCATCACCGGACGCAAAGTAGAGGTACAGTTACCTGATCCTTATCATTTTGATTTTCTTGTATAAGTATGGGGTATGTTTGGGGTAGTTAGAGAAGTAGTTGACTTTTAGACGGTTGTGATCTGCCTACATTTTGAACCCTAGTGTAGTCTTCAGGGGAGTTTTTCCCACTAGCACAAAGGAAAATATGATCCTCCCCGCAATTCTTCTAACCCAAGCTCATCCTCACCAACTGCTATTGTTTAGGTTCCTAGGGCTCCTGACATTCAAGGAATTATTGCCCCTCTCCCCTCTTCCAAATACAATATTTTAAATCAGTTGGCCAACATCAAAGAAAATGAAACCATTATGGACATGGTTGTCATCCATGAACAACATAGGCATACAAAACAATTCATGGAAGGAAAAGATTATGTTGTAGCCAACCTCTCTGAAGAGGTAGATGAAGAGGATTCGTTTGTAAATAAGTAGGTGTACATAACTTTAGATACCCTGTAAAAAATCCCCCTTTTTATATTTCTGTAAATATTATGGATAAGATCTCCCATTGTTTCCTCATTGACGACGGTTAGGGCCCAAGTGTAATGTCGAAGATTATTGTGGAAGAGTTAGGCTTGTCTTATACAAACAAAAACATCAAAATCATTCTCTCTTATAATAGTTTACAAAAAACGACCATAGGTGAAATCAAGTACATGACCTTGGTTTTGTGCGCACACCCTGAAATAAGGACAACCCTTAATATTCAGGTAATTGATATGTCAGTAAGAAATTACTCCATCATCTTAGGAAGAGATTGACAAGCTTTGACAGGTGGATACCTCTCACTCAACGGAACACACTTATTTGTTCCTCAAAATGGTAAAAACATCATAGTCCTTAGAGAGGGAAGGATTTCACCTTACATAGAAAGTGTTCCACAACCTAATGTGAATTGTCTTGAAGAGGATCTAGGGGTGTATTCCATCTTTGTTGAGGAGGATAACACTCCCTTGGAACAAATTGACTTAGACGACGGTATGTGGCATTTGCACTATGATGGTTCATGCTCTAATGAAGGAAACGGAAATGGCATTATCCTGTACTCTCCTGTGGGGAAAATTCATAATTTTCCCTATAGGTTGGAGTTTTCTTGCACAAACAATGTCACTAAATTCAAAACTTTATTATTAGGCATTGAAAATGCCTATAATCTAGGTTGTAGTCACCTTACAATTTTTGGGGATTCCGAGCTTATTGTGAACCTTGTACGTAAGATATATTCCCTAGCAACAATTTGATGAAATGCTACACCGAAACTGTTTGGGTACTAATATCGAACCTATTATCTTTCAACATTACTCATGTTAAGAGGGAGTTGAACTCAATGGCTGGTCGGTTAGCTATTTTTGCAGCCTCTCCTAATCAACAACTTCTACCTCAAAGACCATATTGTACTTTTCAGTATTTATATCATCCACATATCTCTGACAATATAGAATCATGGCAGGTCTTCCCTAGTGATGAGAGCATATGTTCTTTCATTCAAAATGAACCTTTTAAGCCTAAGGAAATTATATCCATGGAAAATAACAAGATTCCTAAGGGATTAACTCCTCTAGAGAGTTCATTTTCATCGACTGATGTAGGCAATGAAGAAAAACATAGAGAAGATGAGTCGAAAAGGAAGGTGGATGAAACCATGTCCTTGAACATTGGGACACCTGAGTCTCCGAAGAATAATAAAATAGGTGCCCAATGTTCTAATGAAGAAAAAATGAGGTTTTCCATACTACTTGGTGAATTTCAAGATGTTTTTGCTTGGTCTTATGAGGATCTTCATGGTTTTGATCCTTCTCTTATACAGCATGTCATTCCTATCAAGGAGGGCATAAAACCAATTAGGCAAAAACAAAGACCTATCAACCCTGCACTAGAAGCAACTATTCGAAAGGAGTTGGAAAAAATCTTGAAGGTTGGGATCATCTTTCCGATCAAGTATTCTGAATGGGTTTCCAAATTGGTTCTTGGAAAAAAACTTGTCAGATTAGATTATGCATTGATTTTCGTGCATTGAATCGAGCTAGCATAAAATATCACTTTCCTCTCCCCTAACATGGAAATGATTTTGCAGCAAGTGGCAGGGTCACAAATGATGTCCGTACTTGACGGTTTCTCCGATTACAATCAAATCAAGGTAAAAGGGGCAGATAAATATAAAACCACCTTTACTACTCGTTGGGGCACCTTTTCTTATGAACGTATGCCTTTTGTCTTATCTAATGCAGGTGCCACCTTTCAAAGAGCTATGCAAATAGACTTTTATGATTTGATCGACAAGATCATTCAGATCTATCTTGATGACTTAACTACGTATTCTAAAAACCGATCAGATCATTTTGGTCATCTTAAAAGGGTTCACATGTGATGCAGGAAATTTTTCATTTCTCTAAACCCTTCTAAGTATATTTTCAGCGTTACCAAGGGTAAGCTCCTTGGACACATTGTCTCTGATTCGGGAATAAGCATTGATCCCGAAAGGATTGCTACTATCCTTAATATGCCTGCTCCCACTTCCAAGAAGGAGATTCAAGATTTTATGGGTGTTATTAACTTCATCCGTAGGTTTGTTCATGATTTTGATCTAATGGTCAAACAGATTCATAATCTTATTAAGCAAGATCATTCGTTTTCTTGGACAAATGATGTCGAAAATGCTTTTGTAGGGATCAAGAAAGCAATCAGTTTCACACCGGTTTTGGCGAAGCCAAATTTTGAGAAAGAATTTATAATATATACTGAGGCCACAGAGGAAGAAGTTTTTGTTATCCTCATGCAAGGTGATGACTAAGTTAACGAAAAACCAGTGGCTTACATGAGTCAAAGCTTGTCTGATGATGAATTGAAATATTCTTTTATTGAAAAACATTCTTTTTCTCTTGTTAAAGTTGTCGATAAATTTCGCCACTTCATATTAGGTAAGCATACATTGGTAAACGTCTCTTTACCTGTTGTCAAGTTTTTTCTCTCACGGACTTATCTTTCAGGGAAGCTTGCACATTGGCTTGCCAAAATCTAGGAGCACAATTTAACAATCGTGACTTCTTCCACCATCAAGGGATGTGACTTAGCCCTTCACTTAGCTCAGCATGCTGAAACTAGTGAAGAAATTGATGAACAGGACAGTTCCCTATCAGCACTATTCTACATTGATAATCAGATCCTCCCTGTGTCTGAACATCCTTGGTATAAGAATTTGGTTTACTATTTGCAAAACCAAAGATGCCCAGATAACTTAGACCCTCATCAAATAAGAAGGCTCTGTCTTGAATCTGCTAGATAAGTTATTATAGGAGACATTTTGTTCTGAAGATCTACTGATGGTATGTTACTTTTCTATGTCAATAATGAGGAAGCAATAAAGTTGTTGCAAGAAACTCATGGTTCTTCAAATTTTTTTATTCACATATGAGGTCATTTTCTGCTAAAACTACTGCTTTTGAGATTATTAGAAAATGATACTATTGGCCTTCAATCTTTTGTGACTCTTATGTTTTTTCGATATCTTGTGACAAGTGCCAGAAATTTGCTAGGAAAGAATGCCTTTCAGCCATGTCGTTACAACCTGTCCTCCTGGACTTTCCTTTTCCAAAGTGGGGATTGGATTTTATTGGTCCTATTAATTCTCTGTCTTCAGAAGGACAATTCTTTATTTTGACAGCCACAACCTATTTTACAAAATGGGCTAAAGTTGTCCCACTTAAACATTCGACAGATGATCAAGTGATTTTGTTCCTTGAAAATAACATATTTTCTAGATTTGGTCTTCCATTGGAAATTATTACAGACAATGGCCCCTCTTTTATTTCTGCTAAGCTGGCCCAATTTTTAGCTAAGTTGGGGGTTAAACATTTCACCTCATCATATTATTATCCCCAAGGAAATGGGCAGGTTAAGTCTACCAACAAGAATCTGGTTAGAATCGTAAAAAGGCTCATCGAAGGTAAGCCTTGTCAATGGAACACTCTCCTCACTTACGCCCTTTGGGCAGATCTAACCACCACCAAGGTGAGCACTGGTTGCGTCCATTTCCAAATTGTTTATGGTCAAGAAGCCATTTTTCCTACTGAGTTGGAACTTTACTCCTTAAGTTTAATGCTACAGATCGAAGAATTAAACTCTTCCGATGTTTCACAAAGAATGAATGCACTCCTGGCTTTAGAAGAGAAAAGGACGTTTGCCTTGGGTAACATAAAAGGGAGGCAGCAAACTGTTAGGAAGTATTTCAACAAGAGTGTCAATACTATCAAGTTTAAAGTCAACGAGAGAGTACTGATGTGGGATTCAACTCATGTTGATAGGGGAAGACACTCAAAGTTTCAAAAATTATGGTTGGGTCCTTTCAAGATCATTTTTTCCCTGGGTACAAACTCTTACATTCTAAAAAAATTACAAGAGAGATTGTTTTCCTACAACACTAATTGTTATCACTTAAAGCATTACGTAGAACCAACTTGAAGAGTTTAATGTTGTTTGGACTGTTTTGTATATTAGTAGTTAAGTTATGTTTTTCATTTTAGTAGTTTTCCTTAATGATTTTTCAATTCTGCTCTTACAATTTTCAATTATGCTTTCATTTTATTAGCTTTACTTATGTTGTTTGCAATTTTTGTTGTTTTCAATTGTATAGTTTCATTTTTGTTATGACATTTCTTGCGTTTGTTCTTTTTTATTTCAAATTTTTGGTCAAAAATAAAATGTTGGATCAGTTCTGCCACAGTGACACTCTTGCAGAGTATTGTTAGTCAATAACAATCAAGCTTACACGGTTGTTATGATGTTACCCTTGAAAGCATCATTGAATTTGTTATCTACTTACACTGATGTCTTATGAGATAATTGGTTACTTCTCGCTTCTGCTTTCCATTGCTTCATCCATTTTGAGATTAAAAAGAGCAAGTCCATAAAAAAATTCTCCTTGAAGTCAAGAGCAAATTCTGGTTGAATGATTATGCATACAGGGATAAACCCCCTCATACTTAACACTTTCCATGAGTTATTCCCAAATTCCCGGTCATCTTTCCATTAAATCCACTCGCTTCCCTCTGTGGCATAATCATTATGTTATATCTTCTTGATCTACGGTTCTTAGTTTGTGAATCCATACATTTTGGGTTCTTAATCTGTTGGAAACAGATTTCCCTATGGAGTCACCAGTTTGTTGACGATTAAAATCGCAACGAGGAATTTCACCGCAACGTATTGCTAAAGCCTATTATTTAAACTATGTTAATAATATATGATACTAGTAGGTGGGACCCCCTTGTAGACTAGAGGCTCAGAGATAGTCATATCACACATTTTATGTTGTTGTTTTGATGCTTTTTACAGGGTGTTATATGGTTGACGATGTAGTCTTGGTTTCATTTTAACATACTAACAGGTGGATGATGTGTTTTATGAGATGTTGTGTTACTCAAAGCTCTATTTCAATGTTATGAATGGCATATATTTAAAGTGTTATGCTTGATCATGTCACCATGATTTATTACCTAGCTACACATGCACAAGAAATACATTAATAACGACATAAAAAAAAGCAAAGGGAAGAAACTTATGGGAAAAAATCTAAAGGAAACGGCTTATGTTATGTTATGTTAGAAGTTATGTGCAATTTAAAATGTGAAACATGTTAAGCGTTACTCCTAAATATTAAATGGTTATGTGATTTTCATTTGAGTTATTGCGGGCGCATATGATATGGTAATGCATATGGTACAATATAAGGATTTGGCAATGGTTAACGTGAAGGTTTTGGGTGGCACGTTTGGCAAGGAATATGGTCGTAGGATTCAATAGTATGGAAATCGATTACATGGTTTTAATGCATTGGTGAGTGTTGGTTGTCGTGTACTTCAGAATTGAATAGATGAGGAGATGGAATCGGCATGCAGTAAATGCACGTCACTCCATACTTTCCCCATCAGGTCGTCACCCTAGAATGGTTATTGTTGCATTTTGATCTGTTGGTGGTAAGCTCCAAAATTCAAGCTTGGGAAGAAAATGCTCGGCCAGCCCGCCCCTTTTAAGCTATCAGTTGCAGGTATGGTTCTTTTTCACCCATACATGAATTACGCTCTATGTATGAATGAACAATGGATTATTAATGCTTGGGTTTGTGTTTTTCTGAGAATTGCAATTGTGTAAATGTGTGGTTTTTCTCTCTGGAATGATTGTATGGTTATTCTATTTGCAAGTAAAAGAATTGGTTTGGTTGAGGTGGGCATTCGTCGGTTGTTTTGTTGATGAAAATCGTGATGGGTCTCTCTGGATTTTGGGTGAATATGTGTATTATCGCTCTGTATTTTTGGTGGAGCGTTTTCACCCTGTGTATTCTTGTTGGTTTTTTCCTCACAGTCATAAGGGTAACCCCGTCCAGTCATATTCAGACTGTCATTTGGTTGTTGTGTATGTTTCTCGGACTACCATATGGTTGTTGTGTTTTTCTAGAGACATGATCGTGGGCTTATTCACATGGTCTTGGCATCAGAGTATCTCAGAAGTTTGTCTTAGGGTGGATATTATGCCAAGATTTATGCTTTATGGTTGTCGAGTGATGCCTCAGGTTATGCATTTCCACTGGCATTATTATCAAATGATTCAACTCTTAAGAAATTGACAAAGGTTATACCTCTGTGTGTTTGGATAATTGTCACTGTCTACTAGACGTCCACCCCCCCTTTGCAAACATGAATTCATTATTTGTATTGTTTCTACCCTACCCATCGTTGTTTCCTCTATGGCTAACTATGGCGTTATTGCCCAGACTATGAGTTATAAGGAACCATGTGGTTTCTACATTGTTGTGTCAAAGGGTCTTTGCCTATGGATCATATGTTTTGAGGACCTCCAATTTCTCTGTGTTGTTGAATAACGATCAAACTCTTGATTACTTCTTTATATTTGTTCTAACACAACCCGATTTTATAAAACCCCAACTGTTCTTACTCATGTCGGGTATCCTTTTGGTTGTCAAATATTGGTTGTAAGTGGAGTGGTTGTGACAGTGGCATCGAGTACCTATAATGTCTTTATTTGATTAAATTGGCTGAAAAGTTGTGATTAAGGATGAGTGATAATATACTGCCAAGGGTTGTCTCTTCTCGTTATACCTTCGATCACTGTGTTCTTACAGCAGGGTGTTAATTGCAAGTTGGTGACTACTATGTGTTCACTAATCTCTATCGGGATCATGGCAAATCATGGAATTGATAATTGTGTTTATTTCATTATGTTCATTGTGTATCAATTAGGGAAGCATCATGCATGTAGTAAATAATTACATCTACATTGATGAAGCTCGGGGCTTATATTGACTATGGTTTCATTGCAAAGTTTTATTGGTTGATATGATGAGGATTGTATAGAATCGAACATGTTTTGGAAGTCTGTTCAATTTGAGAAAGAACCTGTACATATGTTTTATTTGGCCAATTGTGAATTCATGTACACTATATGATATTTTTATGTATTATGGATAGAGGTGGAGCAATGTTGTTATGCATTTTATTTCAATTCTTGAAATGAAAGAAAAGAAGTTAGAGGCCAAGCATTCTCTTAACAGGACTGTTGAAAGTCATTTTGATTATGAGTATGATTGCAAACTCTGTTAATTGAGAAGTTTTGAAGAATTTAAATGTGGAACAGTGAACAATTTTGATACACAGTAATTATTGAATTGGTGTTGGTATGTTTTGTGTTGAGAACATAGTTATGTTTATTGATTACTTGATTTGTTTTGTGAACAGTATTCATTATTTCCATGCCATTATCTCACTTTTCCACACATTACAAGTCCCCTCACTTTCCCAGATTCACTATTCACTCCATGTTCTTAAAATTAATTTAGAGTTAAATGAAGACTATGTATTATAGCAGTTGAAGGATAGCACAGGAATGAGTTACAATGATATGTTTTGATTTACAATACAGTTGATTGTTTGATGTTTTGTTGAGAAGTAATCATGATACATTCCCCTTCATTTTACCACTTTTCTCTCAATACAATCCCTCATATAACCCAAAAC
>JZKD02S1928925.1:58227-70817 GCA_000966675.3 Picea glauca
AAAAATAGATATATTCGATGATAATCAAGCATAAAAATCAACCAGAGAGATATGGAAGATCTCCCTAGTATGGTCGCCAAATAAATGTTGAGGAAAAGATATGAAATGATCTAACTCAAGCATTTTCAGATCTTACTTGGCTAAAACAAGATAGATGGGAATATCACCCTATGTTTATAACCATAAAATTTTTTTCCTAATCCACGAATATTGGTTACACAGGCTTAGCCTTATTTTCTTATAAATTAAGAATAACTAAAAAATTCAATATTTATGTAATTTTCTAAATATAACAGATGCAGAAATAAATGTAGAGACAGAAGTAAAAAATCAACACAGATGAGACATAAAGAAATTGTTTATTCCATTCCAATTTATTAAAATAATTGTTCTCTTTACAAAATTCCCCGAGGAAATTTGGACCAAAGTCAAACTTCGATGTCTCTGATGAAAACCATACAAAAGGACTTCCGACAGAACCTAAAAAACTGAAATTTAAAATCTAGATCAACTTGCCACAGATTGCTGCCCACTCGACTCTGCTCAATAGCCTTTATCGGTCATGAAATTTCATTCACAAACATACAAGTCTACACAGACTATCAAATATAGATCAACACCTTTGAAAGACAAATGTCTGAATGATGTAATTCAGCCTTGAATCTTGCTGTCTACAATAGGAACCTGCTATCATAAACGAGAATTAGGCTTTCAATGAATTAAAAAATGAATGAAAACTGAATTATCTCAATAAAACTCAAGAATAGACCTTAGTATGCTTTCTCCTTCTATTCTCCCCTTGTTCATTATTCTCTTTTTGCCTTTAAGAAATGAGAATTGGTTGAAGTAGTTAAACTACCTCTTTAGTTAAGTTAATTAAAACTCAACCAACTTTTTAGTTTAGGGGGAGAATTAATAAAATAATAATAAGGGTCTTTAATAAATAATAACTAGTAGGTGGGACCCCTTGTGACTCCCTTTAGTTCCTTTAACAAGCATAAAAAAAACTAGTTAATCAATCAACACATATCCCTCCTTGTGGCTCCCATCATCACTTTTACAATTTGAAAATTAATAACAATGATATTTGAAATCATATCCAAAAATATAATATCCACATATCCAAAAAAAAGGTGTTCTGTCCAAAAATTTCAGAAGTCACTGTTCTCATCAATCAATAAATAAAAATACTTAAAACCCATATTTTCCACTATGGGAGGAAATTTTTCCCTTGTTGCTGCTGTCTCCCTTTGATTTCTCTGAATTTGCCATAGGCTGTGTGGAGCCTTTAGGCTTAATCTCACTGATAACATGAGAGAAATCATCTCTTAAATGGATGAGGGATGAAACAGATTTGGCATAGTCATTTGATGGAGAGGAGAGGGAAATAACGACTTTTCCTTTATCAGGTGCATGGTGGGCCTCGATTTTTAACCTTTTGCTTGCGAGGGAAGACTGTACTAGTGAGTGTGCAGGGGTAGCTTGGGAAATTTTATTAACATGTGGAGGAGGAGAAGGTAGAGACAGGTTGGGCCAGCCACGATGTTGGGAGACTTCCGTGTGGACAATCTCTTGTCATCTATCGTTTTTAGGGACTCTAGGTTATAGTGAGACATGAGGGGGAGATGGGATACCAGGGACATGTGGGGCTTGGAAAGGAGGCCTTTCTGGCCTAGGTTGGACCACTCCTTGTCCAATCTAGTTAAAAAATCCAGTCTTGAAATCACTGGTTCAACTCTTGTGAGTCTGCATCAAAGTGTATAGAAAACCTTGGCCTTCTAGGGACTTTGTTCCAATTTCCTCTTCCTCTATTACCCCGACCATGGCTACCGCTACTGAAAAATCTCATTTCTGTATGCATTACTTATTATCAACTAGTTTCTTCAACAAACCATACAAGACATCTCTTTAAATATGAGACAAAGTTTGGCTCAACAACACATCAGACTCATGCAATCCAATCCATAAAATCGTTTAATACTTGTAAATGAGCAGGGGGTGAATAAGAGTTTTGGGTTATATGAGGGATTGTATTGAGAGAAAAGTGGTAAAATGAAGGGGAATGTATCATGATTACTTCTCAACAAAACATCAAACAATCAACTGTATTGTAAATCAAAACATATCATTGTAACTCATTCCTGTGCTATCCTTCAACTGCTATAATACATAGTCTTCATTTAACTCTAAATTAATTTTAAGAACATGGAGTGAATAGTGAATCTGGGAAAGTGAGGGGACTTGTAATGTGTGGAAAAGTGAGATAATGGCATGGAAATAATGAATACTGTTCACAAAACAAATCAAGTAATCAATAAACATAACTATGTTCTCAACACAAAACATACCAACACCAATTCAATAATTACTGTGTATCAAAATTGTTCACTGTTCCACATTTAAATTCTTCAAAACTTCTCAATTAACAGAGTTTGCAATCATACTCATAATCAAAATGACTTTCAACAGTCCTGTTAAGAGAATGCTTGGCCTCTAACTTCTTTTCTTTCATTTCAAGAATTGAAATAAAATGCATAACAACATTGCTCCACCTCTATCCATAATACATAAAAATATCATATAGTGTACATGAATTCACAATTGGCCAAATAAAACATATGTACAGGTTCTTTCTCAAATTGAACAGACTTCCAAAACATGTTCGATTCTATACAATCCTCATCATATCAACCAATAAAACTTTGCAATGAAACCATAGTCAATATAAGCCCCGAGCTTCATCAATGTAGATGTAATTATTTACTACATGCATGATGCTTCCCTAATTGATACACAATGAACATAATGAAATAAACACAATTATCAATTCCATGATTTGCCATGATCCCGATAGAGATTAGTGAACACATAGTAGTCACCAACTTGCAATTAACACCCTGCTGTAAGAACACAGTGATCGAAGGTATAACGAGAAGAGACAACCCTTGGCAGTATATTATCACTCATCCTTAATCACAACTTTTCAGCCAATTTAATCAAATAAAGACATTATAGGTACTCGATGCCACTGTCACAACCACTCCACTTACAACCAATATTTGACAACCAAAAGGATACCCGACATGAGTAAGAACAGTTGGGGTTTTATAAAATCGGGTTGTGTTAGAACAAATATAAAGAAGTAATCAAGAGTTTGATCGTTATTCAACAACACAGAGAAATTGGAGGTCCTCAAAACATATGATCCATAGGCAAAGACCCTTTGACACAACAATGTAGAAACCACATGGTTCCTTATAACTCATAGTCTGGGCAATAACGCCATAGTTAGCCATAGAGGAAACAACGATGGGTAGGGTAGAAACAATACAAATAATGAATTCATGTTTGCAAAGGGGGGGTGGACGTCTAGTAGACAGTGACAATTATCCAAACACACAGAGGTATAACCTTTGTCAATTTCTTAAGAGTTGAATCATTTGATAATAATGCCAGTGGAAATGCATAACCTGAGGCATCACTCGACAACCATAAAGCATAAATCTTGGCATAATATCCACCCTAAGACAAACTTCTGAGATACTCTGATGCCAAGACCATGTGAATAAGCCCACGATCATGTCTCTAGAAAAACACAACAACCATATGGTAGTCCGAGAAACATACACAACAACCAAATGACAGTCTGAATATGACTGGACGGGGTTACCCTTATGACTGTGAGGAAAAAACCAACAAGAATACACAGGGTGAAAACGCTCCACCAAAAATACAGAGCGATAATACACATATTCACCCAAAATCCAGAGAGACCCATCACGATTTTCATCAACAAAACAACCGACGAATGCCCACCTCAACCAAACCAATTCTTTTACTTGCAAATAGAATAACCATACAATCATTCCAGAGAGAAAAACCACACATTTACACAATTGCAATTCTCAGAAAAACACAAACCCAAGCATTAATAATCCATTGTTCATTCATACATAGAGCGTAATTCATGTATGGGTGAAAAAGAACCATACCTGCAACTGATAGCTTAAAAGGGGCGGGCTGGCCGAGCATTTTCTTCCCAAGCTTGAATTTTGGAGCTTACCACCAACAGATCAAAATGCAACAATAACCATTCTAGGGTGACGACCTGATGGGGAAAGTATGGAGTGACGTGCATTTACTGCATGCCGATTCCATCTCCTCATCTATTCAATTCTGAAGTACACGACAACCAACACTCACCAATGCATTAAAACCATGTAATCGATTTCCATACTATTGAATCCTACGACCATATTCCTTGCCAAACGTGCCACCCAAAACCTTCACGTTAACCATTGCCAAATCCTTATATTGTACCATATGCATTACCATATCATATGCGCCCGCAATAACTCAAATGAAAATCACATAACCATTTAATATTTAGGAGTAACGCTTAACATGTTTCACATTTTAAATTGCACATAACTTCTAACATAACATAACATAAGCCGTTTCCTTTAGATTTTTTCCCATAAGTTTCTTCCCTTTGCTTTTTTTTATGTCGTTATTAATGTATTTCTTGTGCATGTGTAGCTAGGTAATAAATCATGGTGACATGATCAAGCATAACACTTTAAATATATGCCATTCATAACATTGAAATAGAGCTTTGAGTAACACAACATCTCATAAAACACATCATCCACCTGTTAGTATGTTAAAATGAAACCAAGACTACATCGTCAACCATATAACACCCTGTAAAAAGCATCAAAACAACAACATAAAATGTGTGATATGACTATCTCTGAGCCTCTAGTCTACAAGGGGGTCCCACCTACTAGTATCATATATTATTAACATAGTTTAAATAATAGGCTTTAGCAATACGTTGCGGTGAAATTCCTCGTTGCGATTTTAATCGTCAACAAACTGGTGACTCCATAGGGAAATCTGTTTCCAACAGATTAAGAACCCAAAATGTATGGATTCACAAACTAAGAACCGTAGATCAAGAAGATATAACATAATGATTATGCCACAGAGGGAAGCGAGTGGATTTAATGGAAAGATGACCGGGAATTTGGGAATAACTCATGGAAAGTGTTAAGTATGAGGGGGTTTATCCCTGTATGCATAATCATTCAACCAGAATTTGCTCTTGACTTCAAGGAGAATTTTTTTATGGACTTGCTCTTTTTAATCTCAAAATGGATGAAGCAATGGAAAGCAGAAGCGAGAAGTAACCAATTATCTCATAAGACATCAGTGTAAGTAGATAACAAATTCAATGATGCTTTCAAGGGTAACATCATAACAACCGTGTAAGCTTGATTGTTATTGACTAACAATACTCTGCAAGAGTGTCACTGTGGCAGAACTGATCCAACATTTTATTTTTGACCAAAAATTTGAAATAAAAAAGAACAAACGCAAGAAATGTCATAACAAAAATGAAACTATACAATTGAAAACAACAAAAATTGCAAACAACATAAGTAAAGCTAATAAAATGAAAGCATAATTGAAAATTGTAAGAGCAGAATTGAAAAATCATTAAGGAAAACTACTAAAATGAAAAACATAACTTAACTACTAATATACAAAACAGTCCAAACAACATTAAACTCTTCAAGTTGGTTCTACGTAATGCTTTAAGTGATAACAATTAGTGTTGTAGGAAAACAATCTCTCTTGTAATTTTTTTAGAATGTAAGAGTTTGTACCCAGGGAAAAAATGATCTTGAAAGGACCCAACCATAATTTTTGAAACTTTGAGTGTCTTCCCCTATCAACATGAGTTGAATCCCACATCAGTACTCTCTCGTTGACTTTAAACTTGATAGTATTGACACTCTTGTTGAAATACTTCCTAACAGTTTGCTGCCTCCCTTTTATGTTACCCAAGGCAAACGTCCTTTTCTCTTCTAAAGCCAGGAGTGCATTCATTCTTTGTGAAACATCGGAAGAGTTTAATTCTTCGATCTGTAGCATTAAACTTAAGGAGTAAAGTTCCAACTCAGTAGGAAAAATGGCTTCTTGACCATAAACAATTTGGAAATGGACGCAACCAGTGCTCACCTTGGTGGTGGTTAGATCTGCCCAAAGGGCGTAAGTGAGGAGAGTGTTCCATTGACAAGGCTTACCTTCGATGAGCCTTTTTACGATTCTAACCAGATTCTTGTTGGTAGACTTAACCTGCCCATTTCCTTGGGGATAATAATATGATGAGGTGAAATGTTTAACCCCCAACTTAGCTAAAAATTGGGCCAGCTTAGCAGAAATAAAAGAGGGGCCATTGTCTGTAATAATTTCCAATGGAAGACCAAATCTAGAAAATATGTTATTTTCAAGGAACAAAATCACTTGATCATCTGTCGAATGTTTAAGTGGGACAACTTTAGCCCATTTTGTAAAATAGGTTGTGGCTGTCAAAATAAAGAATTGTCCTTCTGAAGACAGAGAATTAATAGGACCAATAAAATCCAATCCCCACTTTGGAAAAGGAAAGTCCAGGAGGACAGGTTGTAACGACATGGCTGAAAGGCATTCTTTCCTAGCAAATTTCTGGCACTTGTCACAAGATATCGAAAAAACATAAGAGTCACAAAAGATTGAAGGCCAATAGTATCATTTTCTAATAATCTCAAAAGCAGTAGTTTTAGCAGAAAATGACCTCATATGTGAATAAAAAAATTTGAAGAACCATGAGTTTCTTGCAACAACTTTATTGCTTCCTCATTATTGACATAGAAAAGTAACATACCATCAGTAGATCTTCAGAACAAAATGTCTCCTATAATAACTTATCTAGCAGATTCAAGACAGAGCCTTCTTATTTGATGAGGGTCTAAGTTATCTGGGCATCTTTGGTTTTGCAAATAGTAAACCAAATTCTTATACCAAGGATGTTCAGACACAGGGAGGATCTGATTATCAATGTAGAATAGTGCTGATAGGGAACTGTCCTGTTCATCAATTTCTTCACTAGTTTCAGCATGCTGAGCTAAGTGAAGGGCTAAGTCACATCCCTTGATGGTGGAAGAAGTCACGATTGTTAAATTGTGCTCCTAGATTTTGGCAAGCCAATGTGCAAGCTTCCCTGAAAGATAAGTCCGTGAGAGAAAAAACTTGACAACAGGTAAAGAGACGTTTACCAATGTATGCTTACCTAATATGAAGTGGCGAAATTTATCGACAACTTTAACAAGAGAAAAAGAATGTTTTTCAATAAAAGAATATTTCAATTCATCATCAGACAAGCTTTGACTCATGTAAGCCACTGGTTTTTCGTTAACTTAGTCATCACCTTGCATGAGGATAACAAAAACTTCTTCCTCTGTGGCCTCAGTATATATTATAAATTCTTTCTCAAAATTTGGCTTCGCCAAAACCGGTGTGAAACTGATTGCTTTCTTGATCCCTACAAAAGCATTTTCGACATCATTTGTCCAAGAAAACGAATGATCTTGCTTAATAAGATTATGAATCTGTTTGACCATTAGATCAAAATCATGAACAAACCTACGGATGAAGTTAATAACACCCATAAAATCTTGAATCTCCTTCTTGGAAGTGGGAGCAGGCATATTAAGGATAGTAGCAATCCTTTCGGGATCAATGCTTATTCCCGAATCAGAGACAATGTGTCCAAGGAGCTTACCCTTGGTAACGCTGAAAATATACTTAGAAGGGTTTAGAGAAATGAAAAATTTCCTGCATCACATGTGAACCCTTTTAAGATGACCAAAATGATCTGATCGGTTTTTAGAATACGTAGTTAAGTCATCAAGATAGATCTGAATGATCTTGTCGATCAAATCATAAAAGTCTATTTGCATAGCTCTTTGAAAGGTGGCACCTGCATTAGATAAGACAAAAGGCATACGTTCATAAGAAAAGGTGCCCCAACGAGTAGTAAAGGTGGTTTTATATTTATCTGCCCCTTTTACCTTGATTTGATTGTAATCGGAGAAACCGTCAAGTACGGACATCATTTGTGACCCTGCCACTTGCTGCAAAATCATTTCCATGTTAGGGGAGAGGAAAGTGATATTTTATGCTAGCTCGATTCAATGCACGAAAATCAATGCATAATCTAATCTGACAAGTTTTTTTCCAAGAACCAATTTGGAAACCCATTCAGAATACTTGATCGGAAAGATGATCCCAACCTTCAAGATTTTTTCCAACTCCTTTCGAATAGTTGCTTCTAGTGCAGGGTTGATAGGTCTTTGTTTTTGCCTAATTGGTTTTATGCCCTCCTTGATAGGAATGACATGCTGTATAAGAGAAGGATCAAAACCATGAAGATCCTCATAAGACCAAGCAAAAACATCTTGAAATTCACCAAGTAGTATGGAAAACCTCATTTTTTCTTCATTAGAACATTGGGCACCTATTTTATTATTCTTCGGAGACTCAGGTGTCCCAATGTTCAAGGACATGGTTTCATCCACCTTCCTTTTCGACTCATCTTCTCTATGTTTTTCTTCATTGCCTACATCAGTCGATGAAAATGAACTCTCTAGAGGAGTTAATCCCTTAGGAATCTTGTTATTTTCCATGGATATAATTTCCTTAGGCTTAAAAGGTTCATTTTGAATGAAAGAACATATGCTCTCATCACTAGGGAAGACCTGCCATGATTCTATATTGTCAGAGATATGTGGATGATATAAATACTGAAAAGTACAATATGGTCTTTGAGGTAGAAGTTGTTGATTAGGAGAGGCTGCAAAAATAGCTAACCGACCAGCCATTGAGTTCAACTCCCTCTTAACATGAGTAATGTTGAAAGATAATAGGTTCGATATTAGTACCCAAACAGTTTCGGTGTAGCATTTCATCAAATTGTTGCTAGGGAATATATCTTACGTACAAGGTTCACAATAAGCTCGGAATCCCCAAAAATTGTAAGGTGACTACAACCTAGATTATAGGCATTTTCAATGCCTAATAATAAAGTTTTGAATTTAGTGACATTGTTTGTGCAAGAAAACTCCAACCTATAGGGAAAATTATGAATTTTCCCCACAGGAGAGTACAGGATAATGCCATTTCCGTTTCCTTCATTAGAGCATGAACCATCATAGTGCAAATGCCACATACCGTCGTCTAAGTCAATTTGTTCCAAGGGAGTGTTATCCTCCTCAACAAAGATGGAATACACCCCTAGATCCTCTTCAAGACAATTCACATTAGGTTGTGGAACACTTTCTATGTAAGGTGAAATCCTTCCCTCTCTAAGGACTATGATGTTTTTACCATTTTGAGGAACAAATAAGTGTGTTCCGTTGAGTGAGAGGTATCCACCTGTCAAAGCTTGTCAATCTCTTCCTAAGATGATGGAGTAATTTCTTACTGACATATCAATTACCTGAATATTAAGGGTTGTCCTTATTTCAGGGTGTGCGCACAAAACCAAGGTCATGTACTTGATTTCACCTATGGTCGTTTTTTGTAAACTATTATAAGAGAGAATGATTTTGATGTTTTTGTTTGTATAAGACAAGCCTAACTCTTCCACAATAATCTTCGACATTACACTTGGGCCCTAACCGTCGTCAATGAGGAAACAATGGGAGATCTTATCCATAATATTTACAGAAATATAAAAAGGGGGATTTTTTACAGGGTATCTAAAGTTATGTACACCTACTTATTTACAAACGAATCCTCTTCATCTACCTCTTCAGAGAGGTTGGCTACAACATAATCTTTTCCTTCCATGAATTGTTTTGTATGCCTATGTTGTTCATGGATGACAACCATGTCCATAATGGTTTCATTTTCTTTGATGTTGGCCAACTGATTTAAAATATTGTATTTGGAAGAGGGGAGAGGGGCAATAATTCCTTGAATGTCAGGAGCCCTAGGAACCTAAACAATAGCAGTTGGTGAGGATGAGCTTGGGTTAGAAGAATTGCGGGGAGGATCATATTTTCCTTTGTGCTAGTGGGAAAAACTCCCCTGAAGACTACACTAGGGTTCAAAATGTAGGCAGATCACAACCGTCTAAAAGTCAACTACTTCTCTAACTACCCCAAACATACCCCATACTTATACAAGAAAATCAAAATGATAAGGATCAGGTAACTGTACCTCTACTTTGCGTCCGGTGATGATTCTCTCACGCTTGATTGCTTCACTGACTGCAAACCTCATCCAAAGGCTGGCCTGCATTCAAAGACAGACAAACAGAAAGCTACATGCATGCAATTCACATACAAAAAAGGGTTATATGTTAGAACAAAAACATAAATCAAATGAAATCATTCAATACACCATGATTTGGGATAGGAAAAGTACTTCTTTTATTGATAATACAATGATCACTTACAACCAAAGCTGGCTAATGCTCCATGAACTTGGTCCGGGATCCTCTTCAGCAAGATCCAAGTGCACCTCCGTATGGCTTCTCCTCTCAACCTTTAGATCTCTTCTTGGGAAGTGAATGGGTTTCTAATGGAGGAAGAAGGGATAATTGGGAATTCTAGGGCAGTTCTCACAAAAGGGCTGCAATTACTTGGGGCAAGGATGCGATGTGAAACGAGAAGATTTTCGATGTGGAATGAGACCCCAACACCTCCTTTTATATGGGAAAATGATGGTTATTCGGTTGGGTGACAGGATACAAGCGGTGGATTAGTTAGGAAACTACCCAATAGCTCGTAATCTCAATGAATTCCTTGCAAGTTTTTATTTTTTGCAACTTTTGCAAGTATACGCATGCTATAGTGGTGCAACATGCATATGTACATGGGTTGTAGAGGTGCATCATGCGTACGTATGTGGGTTGTGGTGGTGCAACATGCATACATACATGGGCTATAGTGGTGCAACAAGCATATGTACGTGGGCAGTAGTGGAGTAGGGCACATACATATTCAAAAAATTGGGTTTTTAGAAGAACAACGCAGTGATGGCTTAGCAAAAAATGCAAGTAAGAGGGCCAAAGGAGAGTTATGCATGTGTAGATAAATTTAGGGCTATAACATATGCCCCCTAATGTGTGAGGCCAGAAGAGAATCTGATGGCTGAAATACATTACAAAATATTCGCCAATGTACGTAATGAGTGAGCCCGGGACTAGAGTTCAGGAGGTGCCATTTGCAAAATAAAAATTGTCTCATCGAGGCAGGCATACCCATGCTCAGGATAAAAGGAATCATGGCTGCCAATCAAATACACTGCAGATCCATGTAATATAAATATATAAAGTGTAGCCGCGAGCAATATACAACGGATCTACATCTCAAAATTAAAGATATACAAGTATAGTATCCATCTTCAAGAAGCCAATAACGCCTGATGGTTGGAGATGAGGCCTTTAGAGCTCAAGAAACAACTTCAAGATATTCCAAACTCGAGTAGGAGCACAATGTGAGTGTATGACTTCACTACCCAGAGGTCTTCGACGGCTCGTCGAGAAAAAGACAAGAGGATCTTGATGATCAGGCATAAAACTTCATTGATTTTGAATAAGGACTTGATTGGACTTTTGGGATATACAAGCATGAGGTCAGGAGACAAACTGTAGAATGGACAAATCAGGCTGGGTGAAACTTCCCTTGGACAAAAGCACGAGAATTGATTAGACTCAGGCAGCATGAGATTGACATAAGTTCGCGATGCAAAAGGCAAGGCAAATTCTCCATGTGTTTGGAAGAGTAACAAAACGGAGGAGGACACACCTCTATGTAGCGAGAAAAAATTCCTAAGGTCATACTATATCCCAATGCTTGACAAACAAACGAAAGGATGTGCTTTGACCAAGGGTGACTCATTGTGCTACCAAAAAAGAATATATATTTCCCGTCCCCTCTTTTTGGGTTTTTTTGATTTTTTTTTTGTCTTTTTCTTAAAGAGCTTGAAAAAGAACAAAAGAATGCTACGTTGCAAAGGAGGAATGGGTGTCGCAAACAAGAATACTAGTTCCAAGTGCAAGAAACACACTAATTCTCAGAGAAAGGAGACATGTGCAAGAAAAGGACACTCGGGGAAAAATCCTCCATGGGTCAAGGTGTCAGGTCACAGAGGCAAAGTTCTACGAGGCTTGCGTATAAGGCATGCTTCAAAGGCTTAGTTGAGAGCAACATGGAGCCGACATTAGGCCAAAGATGTAGAAATGCAAATGCGATTATCAATACACAATGAAACACCCTTCAATGTATTTTTAGCGAGCCCAGATAAGGTAATCTCGGTAATTTTTTCACGTTTAGAGAGTCTAAAAAAACGTAAAAGAAGACTCCACTAGGGTACCTTTTTTGGATTTTTCTTTCGAATTTCAAAGTGAGCTTGATAGACAACAAAGAATGCTCATTTTGAGAGTCCTGAGGATGAGGTCAAGAGTGATGGTGCATCAGACGCATGAGGCTCAAACTCGTAATCATGACAGGACTAACAAGGACTCCTAAGCCTAAAGTCATTCAAAGATAGCATGGACGCCAAAAAGCAACATGAATCTATCTAGGGCATCCATGTAAAGGTAGGCTCTACCACCTAATCAAAACACTCCTAAATTAGTGATGATGGTTTTGTGTTGCACTTCGGTGGGATCGATCCTATGGAAAAGTTAAAAAGACAACGAGATGCAGAAAGTGGAGGTGGAATCTTGATTTATATTCAAAAAGTTGGAAAAA
>JZKD02S1928936.1:6320-22884 GCA_000966675.3 Picea glauca
GTATTTTTTTGAGGTCTTGCCGACATATTCCGACATTTTCCGCCGATGTCGCCGACATGATCTCTACCCCACCCTCGCCGACACTTACCCCGACACGACATTTACAGCATTGCTAAAAATAGCTCTTCTTCTTTCATGGAGGTAACTCTATTTGCTATTGTAGTCATGTCTCCATAGCCCGACTAATGTACTGCACCAACTGCCACTCAATTTTAAATATGGGGATTGCTCCTCCTGCATCTCATACTGTATATGAATCACGGTTGTTCTGGTTCTCTTCAAATAATGGAACTATTTCTTCGATTACTGGAGCAAGTGTCTCGTCATAGCCTTCTCCCTCTTGCTGGGAGAATCCTCTGGACACAATTCAGCCTTCGTACATCTTTTATACTGTTATCTGCAATATGCTTGATTTGTTAGATCAATCTTTGAAGTCAACACTGAATTCCCTTCTAGTCTCACAGAAAAATTCATATCCCAATCCTTCTAACTGGCTTCCTTCTCTGTCACTGAAACAAGGGAATCTTCCTAGGAGATTTCATGTTCCCTAGAGATCTCTGAAGCTACGATCTAGTCTTCTCAACTCTTGGCATCTGTCTGTGAGTCCTAGAAGATGTCTCTTTTTCCCATCTGATCCTCTCTGAGATCAAGCTCACCCTATTCTTGATTTCTTCTGAGTCTACAAGGACTTCATAGTCTCTACAAGATATACTTGGTGTTGAATACCAAGTCTTAATATGAAAAGTTGAGTCAGACTTCAAGCAAATTCTGCTTTCTGTCAAGGTGGCTTCATTATCCTTTGAACAAGTCTACTTTGAGTTCTTGTTGTAAAATTCGATTATCTTTGGAGCCTTATGCTCCTTACAGTCCATCTCCATATGAGATACTCTGTATTTCAAAAGTAGTTTCTTCTTCATCTTCTAAGTGTATATCATCACGTATACGACTTGGATAGTCTGCTCCATGTCTCATCTAGTATGTTTCCTCTTGCAACCGTCAGTATAGCTTCCTCAGGGTTATCACCTGTGACCTGAAACAAGGTCAACAAGACAACAAACA
Source organism: Picea glauca (assembly GCA_000966675.3). NCBI lineage: Eukaryota > Viridiplantae > Streptophyta > Pinopsida > Pinales > Pinaceae > Picea > Picea glauca. The sequence continues at coordinate 7,380 of JZKD02S1928936.1, forward strand.
AGAATAATACTCTTTTGATAATAGTAATAAAACAATAGCGCGAATAATCGTCACAGTAGCTCCTTTAGAGCTATCACTTGTTCCCTGACATCACTTGTGTATACTGTGGATGTCTTTCTTTCAGTGATCTTGATGCATGCAATTATTGTTCTAGTTGTTAAAAGTTAAAGAACATTGAATACACTTAATTGCTTAAGTGGAATTTTAACATGGTATCAGAGCGGACTTGAAAGAAGCCCATTTTCACAGTCTATAAGAACTCATTGGGGAAAACAAGATCATAGGAAGACTCTCCTAACCCTAGCACATCTTTTCCCTACATCAATTTTGCAGTTTTCATTGTTTCTGAAAATTAGGGTTTCTGCATAAAACCGTAGGTGATGACGTGACGTTGTTTCTAAAGGACGCTGATCAAAGTAAAGTTGTCAAGGAGTTCGCCTAAGGAGGGCACACCTTTCCCTCCGATCAGAATTCCAAAATTCTCAATTTGAAAAATTAGGGTTTCCTCATAAACCCTAGTTGAAGACGACAAGGCAGCCACAGACTGAAGTTGGAGCAGTTCACTTTGGCATAACACACTCTCTGGTAAGTTCAAAACCTTTCTTTGAAAAAGTTTCTATTTTGTTGTTATATTTCCATCCCAGGGCTAGATGACTCCCATCACTAAGCTTGATGAGAATCTTGAGGGTGCTGATAACTTTCGAGCAAGGAAGTATAGAGTGATGCTTATTCTAGAATAGAATGATCTAGAAGATTTCGTCAAAGAAGAAGTTCCAGAACCAGAGGAAGATTTGGCCAAGGAAAAGTACAAGAAGAGTCTGGTCAAGGCAAAGAGAGTCATTGTTGATTCTATCAAGGATCATTTGATCCCTCATGATTCATCATTGACAACACCCAAGCAAATGTTTGATGCCCTATCTCGATTATATGAAGGCAAGAATATCTACCGGAAGATGACGTAGAGGACATAGCTCAAGAGTGTGAAGATGCAGAGTTCAGAAACCATTCAATCCTACTTTACAAGAGTGTCTCAAATCAGAGAACAACTTGAAGCCATTGGAGACACAATCGAAGAAGCTGAACTGGTGATGATTACATTGAATGGTCTCCCAAGATCTTGGGAATCATTCATACAGGAAATTTGTTCAAGAAGAAAGCTAACATAGTTTAGCAGACTATGGGAGGATTGCACTTAGGAAGAAGCTAGATTGGTAGCAAGAGTAGAGAAACTAGGCGATGAGGATAATCAACCTTTAGCATCTCATGGAAGAAAAGAAAAGAGCAAGAAAGAGGTTCACTCACACAGGAAGCCTCATGGGTTACAAAATACACAAAAGTTTAAAAAGGATTACTCAAATTACATATGCTACATCTGCTAGAAGATGGGACACATTGCAATAAATTGTACCAACTCAAAAGATCAGGTCAAAAAAGGAAAGTATAAAAGACATCATGCTCATGCCGCATAAGATGATCAAGAGAGAGCCAAAGAAGATGATTCAAGCGAAGAATATGTTTTAATATCAACTCTTACAGGTACAGTTACTCATGGAAGTGACACATGGCTTATTGATAATTGTGCTTCTAAGCACATGACAGGTTACAAGGATTCTTTCTCAAAATTAGTTAAGAAGGATTCACCTCACAAGGTGAAACTCGGTGATGACTATCAATATCCCATTAAAGGAGTAGGAGAAGCATCCTACAGATTGGATTCCAGAAAATCTATGAAGATGAAGGATGTTTTGTATGTACTTGGTTTGAAGAAGAATTTCCTTTCTATCTCAGCATTGGATGAGAAAAGATTCAAAGTTGCTTTCATTGATGGTGAAGTTCTCATGTGGCCAAGAGGAAAATCTATTGATGATGCTGTGGTGATTGGTGTTCAAGAAGGGGGTCTATACAAATTGAAGGGGCATTCAAACTCAACATTACTACACAACACAATTACTGCAAGTGAGCTATGGCATAGAAGATTTGCTCACATACATTACAAAGCACTATTGATCGTGAACAAGATGGTGATAGGTTTGCCAGAAATCCAAGTGAATCATGAAGGCATATGCAAGGGATGCGCACAAGGAAAGCACACGAAGAAACCATTTCCAAGCAGTGATAGCAAAGCCAAAGGAGCCTTGGACATCATACATTTAGACATGTGTGGACTAATGTCAACCACTTCACTTAGTGGGTATGTATATTATGTTTCATTCATTGATGATTTCTCACGTAAAATTTGGATTTACTTTTTGAAAGCTAAAAGTGAAGTATTCAACAAGTTCAAAGAATTCAAGGTACTTGTTGAAAACCTTTTTGAAAAGAAAATAAATATTTTGAGATTAGATAATGGAGGAGAATTCACATAAGATGAATTCAAGACATTCTACAAAGAAGTTGGGATTAAGAGGGAGCTCTCAACTACCTACAATCCTCAGCAGAATGGTGTGGAAAAAAGAAAGAACCGTACAATCATGGAAGCAGTAAAGGTCGTGATTCATGATCAAGATTTACCGATGCATCTGTGGGCAGAAGCAACCAGGACCACAGTATATGTGTAGAACAAAAGTCCCCACCGTGTACTTGGGAACAAGACACTAGAAGAAATGTTTACAGGAGAAAAGCCATAGGTTAGCCACCTAAGGATATTTGGCTGTCCAGTATATGTGCTTGTCCCCAAGGAAAAGAGATCGAAGTTGGACCCTTCAGGCAAGAAGGGTATATTTGTTGGATATAGTGAGACATCGAAGGCATACATAGTCTACATCCCTGGTCACCGACAGATTGAGACTAGCAGAGATGTCACCTTCAATGAGGATGCAACTTTCAGTAGATCGAGACAAAATCATTCAGATGAGGTCCATGATGAGGAACCTAAAGTTCCTAGAGTTGCAGATACAAATGCAGGTGATGATGTTGTACTAGAAGATCATGGTATTGAAGAACCACAAAGACTTGCAGATTCATCCTGAGAGATGAATAGTAAGAAGAGAAGACCATCTTGGGCTCGAGAAATTATTCAGGATGCAGAGAAGTATGGTGCTCCAGATGTATCCTTCAGAGAAAGCAAGAGGCCACGCCCATACTCCAATTATGTGGCATTGCTAAGTGACATTATTGATGCTGAGCCTACCAGTTATAAAGAGGTGGCAGAGAAGAAAGAATGGAAGGATGCCATGATTGAAGAGTACCAGTCCATTATAAAGAATGATGTTTGGGATGTGGTTCAGAGACCGAAAGAGAAGACAGTAGTAAGTTCCAAGTGGATTTACAAGATAAAGCATTCAACATATGGCAATGTTGAGAAGTACAAGGCAAGGTTCGTGGCGTGTGGTTTCTCCCAGAAAGAAGGAATAAATTATGAGACATTTTCTCCTGTGGCACGATACACTTCGATTAGAGCTATACTTGTGATAACTGTAGTATTGAAGTGGAAGGTATGCCAGATGGACGTAAAGACAACTTTTCTAAACAGTGTAATAGAAGAGGAAGTGTATGTGGAACAACCACAAGGTCTCGAGACACATGACAGTCAGACACATGTGTGCAAATTGAAGAAAGCCTTGTATGGATTAAAGTAAGCACCCAGGGCATGGTACGATAGAATTGACAGTTTCCTGATGAGCTTGGGATTTACCAAGAGTAAAGTAGTTTCCAACCTTTACTACAAGGTTGTAGATAGTGGACCAATGATATTACTGTTATGTGTGGATGACCTGTTTCTAACAGGAGATGAGAAGCTCATCACTGAAAGTAAGAGGAAGCTTGCTACAAAATTCGAGATGAAAGACCTGGGTATGATGCATTATTTCTTAGGTCTAGAGGTATGGCAGAGATCGAGGTATGGCAGAGATCGAGTGAGATTTTCCTTAACCAAGGAAAATATACTATAGAGATTCTGAATGATGGATTGTAAAGCCATGCCTACATCGATGGTGACAAATCTGAAGTTATTGAGTGATACATCTTCAGAGACAGTGGATGCCACCATGTATAGACAAATGATTGGTTCGTTGATGTACTTAATGAACACAAGGCCATATATATGTTTTGCGGTGAACACATTGAGTCAGTATATGGTTGAGTCGAGAAGTGTTCACTTGATTGCAACAAAACATGTGATGAGGTACCTGAAAGGTACAGTTGACTATGGACTCAAATATGTTTCGGATCGTGAGATAAGCCCTCAAGGCTTTATTAATTTAGATTGGACAGGTAGTGTTACAAACCGGAAAAGTACATCTGGATGTTGCTTCAGTTTGGGATCAACTATGACCTCATGGTTTAGCACGAAGCAGACTAGTGTGGCGCTCAGTACGACTGAGGCAAAGAATATAGCAGCATGTTCAACTAGCAGCGAAGCAGTGGATTCAAAAGCTGCTTGCAGGATTGTTTGATCTCGAGTTAGAGGCAACTTGTATTTGTTGTGACAACTAGAATTGTGTGAAGTTGTCAGAGAACCCGATGTTTCATGACAAGTCCAAGCATATCGAGACCAGGTACCATTATATCAGAGATATGGTGCAGAAGGGAGCAATGAAGCCCCAATATGTCGCTATAGATGAGTAGATAGTAGATGTGTTAACCAAGCCTCTATCAAGAGTGAAGTTTGTGTACTTCAGGGATAGGCTTGGTGTTGTCTAGAAGGACTTCCCTAGTAAGAGGGAGTGATGAGTTACAGATCCGACTCCAGGGCAACAACATCAACGTGTGGCAGTAGCATCGGGTAGTCATTCACGGGCATGTTACTGATTGTGGCACCATTCAACATGAGCCCGCACAAGGTCAGGTGATGCCGTGCCTGGCTGGCGAGTTTCCCAACTTTTCAAGCTGAAGGGCCAACCTGTGTGGTTGGAGGTGTTTCCTAGCCTTGGGCTATATGGGTAGTGTGTGTGCACTACATCACCTAATCCTTGTGATTAGATGCCTTGCCACTGTGGACCGATTGCCTGGTATGCCAATTAGAGGTTACTAGTTCTGTATAAACTAGATGTAAGATTTTGTGTGAGTTGGCGAGTTACTAGTTTTGTATGAACTAGATGCTAGATTTTGTGTGAGTTGGCGAGTTACTAGTTTTGTATGAACTAGATGCCAGATTTTGTGTGAGCTGGCGAGTACTAGTTCTGTATGAACTAGATGCCAGATTTTGTGTGAGCTGGCGAGTTACTAGTTTTTTATGAACTAGATGCCAGATTCTATGTGAGCTAGCGAGTTAAAGCCTCGTGATGACATAAACTCTGGAAGGATGATGAGACCCTGGATGCATGACATGTTTACAAAATTCTTCAATATAGATTCGTGGAAAGTCAACAAGTCAATGGTCAAGTGTACAGAAGTACAGAAGCAATCGTGACGATAGTGCCGAGAGAATACCTTCCTTGCTAAGAGGGAGTGTTGAAGTTTGAGCAGCTTCAGAAGATATTCTTATTGTATTTAATTATATTAGACCAAGTCAAAACCCTAAAAGAATAATATTATGTTGTATTTGTAAATTCGACCCTATTGTGCCTTTGTAAAAGTAAAATGCAAATTAGAAAGTGACATTTGTACAAGTCAGCCCTGACCTAATTTTAGGGTGGCTCAACTTGTATTTATAAGAGGCTAGGCGCCTCACTTGGAGAACACACAACACAAGTTCTCTCTCATGGAAAAATGCGCAAGTCTGAGGAGAATACGCAACTACAGAGTAAGGGTGTTTTGGTGAAGGGTTTTGGTTATCTCTTGGAGGCCTATCTTGGTCTAGTGGTGCGCTACTCTATTCTAGTTAGGGTTTCTGGTCTATCTTTTGGTTATCTTTTGTTTTGTGAGATCTCTCTTGGAGAGAGACGTTGTACTTGTTGACGAATCTATATTGAAGAAGCTTTATTGGGTTTTCTCCCCCAAGAGGGTTTCCCAGGATAAATCTTGTGTGTACTGTGGATGTCTTTCTTTCAGTGATCTTGATGCATGCAGTTATTGTTCTAATTGTTAAAAGTTAAAGAATACTGAATACACTTAACTGCTTAAGTGAAATTTTAACAAATGGCTCATATTGTCTCATTTATGGGCACCTTTGTTAAGGGCTGGCCACATCCTTTTCCTCTTTTTGTTTTTAAAGCACATTTTCTGAGCCCTTTATTATCCATTTATTTTGCATGTGTTTCCAAGTTGAAGACAGTAAGGGGCACTAAAAAGGAAATGCATAGCCCACATATGCTCTACCTTGGTTTGCATGCTTTTCCAAGTTGAAGACAATAAGGGGAACTGAAAAGAAACTGCATAGCCCACATATGCTCTACCTTGGAAAACATTATTGATTAATTAGTTATTTATTTTATGGGTCCCTCATTTTTTGAGAGGTGTTTCATTGCTCTCGGGATCCCATGGTGAGCTTTTACGGCATGATGTTTTTGCCAAGGCACCTTCGAGCCTAGTGGCCCCTTCTTCCCATGAAATGAGGTACATGCCCTTCTGGGGTCAATAAGCCCGAAAACCCTAAAGATGAGGAAATAGAGGCAAATGGTTGTGGAAAATGATAAGTATGGATGGGAGTGGTACGATGACTCTTCAAGGAGTCCCCCTAGTAGCAGCCCTATCCCCGAGGGTGACCCACTTGCGTGGATGACATGTCAACCACCAAGGTTAAATGAGGCAAAAGGCATAATTTCCAAGCAAATGTTTTCAAAATCAAGAAATGATCCTTTGCAGCATGTTCAAATGCTTCAAATATTAAAATGACACTTACCACGACATAAGACTTGTTACCTCATGAAGCAAAACTTGCCGTTCTTTGTGGGCCAAGCTGGGTGTGGTGGATGCTGCTGCCATCAATCGGATGGTGATGTGTGGTATGACAGGGTCCCCTGCCTGCTCATATGTCTCTCGGTACTCCATGTTTGCAACCTGAGGGCCTTGAGACATCATCTCCTTAGTTATCCCTAGGAATGGGGGATAACACACATCAATGCATCATTTTGTCTTCATTAACCAGTTATTGCAAGATATAAAGCACAAAACATATTCATGAGACTTATCATTAAATGGACCATCAACCATCATTCATTACCGACGTTGCAACAACCAATAACTTGCAATGTATGATACTTGAGTTACAAGGACAATTGCAATATTTAATTGATTTCACATTTACAAAGACACTCCAAATTTAAACCACTGCAAATTTCCATTCACAATTTATAAACAACAATGACAAGTAATGTAGAGTAATCAATATACAAGTAACATATGTATGGTCCACAAAGTGTATCTATGAGAATTATAGTGCACAGGACCAGCAAGGGTTTGCAATCAAATGAGTATTGATGGAATACTTTAAGCATGAACCAAACACCAATAAATCAACATGTGTACTATAGCAAGACTCCAATATGTGATTCCACAACAGTGAACATGAAGATGCAACGTACAGACTTAGCACACATGCAGAGAATACATCAAATTTAGCAACAAAAATATGTCACTGCTGTAGTAATTCTGTAGGTAGCACAGATTTGAAGCTCTGGTCACAGAGCATACACAAAGATAGGGCCAATAACCAGATTTATGACTTGCATCATATGAATGTCAAAGAAACATGTGAAATTGTTAAAATTCTAGTGTAAAGTAAGACAATTCATATTCAAGTTTCAGATTGCAATGTAAGACAAGTATGCTATAGTAAACTATGTTGAAACAAGACAGCAGACCTAGAACATCACAAGGTATATGCAACGGTTTTGTTGTCCAACAGTCACAGTAAAGCGTATAATATTTCAGATCGAATGATTTTCAAACTCAGCAAGTTAATGCAATATCAGTATGAAGACCCTGACTGGCATTGATCCACAAATCGGTCCCAAAGACAGCAGAGGTGTGGAACGAGGCAGTGTATTTATGAATCATTGAAGCTGATTTTGGATAATGAGGGACTGGTCAGGCTAAAGGTGCAATGATATGTGCCAACGATGCCCTGAAAGAAATGCCATAGACCAGTAAAAGCTCACTATGTACCCTGCAGTTTAAGACAGTTATAGTCAAGGGTATGACCAGCCAATAGTAGACAACGATCCAAGGTAGAGACCTGTTGTTGGATGGTTTTTGAGGACGGCCTGACAGCATAGACAACTTGGAACAACAAATACTTGCAACATCCCTCAAAATGGATGGTATACTTAAGATTTGACCTTTGGAACCTTGCTAAATTAACCCAGAATGCAGATCAGCCGAAGGAAATGATGACAGGGCTATAGCGTGTGAAGGATCTGACCTGTAATACAGAAGAACGGCGCTAGGGTTTGACTAGATACTGATATATAGCACAGCGAACACTTGAAACCCTCAGCAGCTAGCAAAATATGGCTTATTGAAGAAATCGGCCAGCTGCAAACAGATCACGAGATATGCAATGAAGCTCAATAAAACAAAAAAAGGATTAATTTTTATTTTTAGGTTTAGGTGGTTGAAGACAAGGAGGAAACCAGTGTTAGATTTCGAACACACCTTGGGTCTGGTCTAGGTTCTCAACAGTATACACAGAAATTACACAATCTGAACTGTGAACATAAACACACTGAGATGCCTCACAACTTAGCACAGCAGATGTAATGTATGAGGTCATGCGTGGGGGATACTGTTCCTCCCATGGAGTTGAGCATGACACAGTCCTTACCTTCTCGGACATTTATGATAGACATGACACAAGAGGATATCAGTAGCATTCTGGAGGTGGTAGAGGAGCCATGTGTAGCATTTGAACACAAGAGACATATGGATCTACAGACCCAGGAGGAGAGGCATGGCTTGGAGCCAATTGACTATATACATACCTATCAGTATGAGGAGAGCGAGCCACCTCTTTTGGGGAGTCTATTGTTAGATCAGGTTGTGGAGACTGATAGTTTGATGGGGTCGAGATCCAAGTAGAGTGGTTGCTTGCGGAGTTGACCGAGGATCAGGTGCACACGATCATTCTACTCATTAGGAGCATTTGGGTATCATGTATGGTGATCACTTGGAGGGGCCGTGTCTTGAGGAGAGCTTACTACAGGTCACACAGGTGGATATGGGATTTGGCTATCATATACAAATTGATTTAGTTATTGCTCGAGGACAAGCAATATTCTAGTAGGAAGAACTGTAATGTCCCCATTTTTGGACATTATTATATTACAGAGTGTTATGCCTACCAGAGTAGCCAGATGGGGGTGATAGCGAGTTCATGAGTTATTGAGGGGTTTTATTGGGACTGACTTGCATTGTTCATCATATTTCATCATCAGGATCCATTCCGCACAACTTGGCTTTGGTTCTGTTGCATTCCAATGATTTCCGTAATTTTGAGCTATTATGAGCCATATTTTCATTAATTTCATTAAGGAGGTCATATTGGGCATAATACTTGGAGAAACCTCTTAGTGTAATAGCTCATCAAAATCGGGAGGAAGAGCACTATAGGGTTAGATGATGAGAAGTGACTTTCAGTGGCCAGAGAAGCCACAGGGATGAATAAATCACTTTTTAGAGGTAAAAAGGCCAATTAATTAATAAAGTGATTTAATTAAAGAATAATAAAAATAAAGTAAAAGTCACTTGGAGGAAAAAGGTGAACAGGGGGGATAAAAGAGAGATAGGGGCCTCTATTATCTCATTATGTTGATTATCATTTTGATGTCTGGTTTCTTGCTAGAGAGCCCATGCACTTGGGGGTTTTGAGGGTTTTGACTAAACAAACCCTAAAGATCAGCTCGGTGGTGAAAGATCCCACCCAACCTGGTCCAAGCTTGGTCACGGAGGTGAAATATTCCTCCCTGACCATTCTACATCAGTTACCATTTAGTTACATGGGCAGTTGAGGAAGCATGGCGCATTTCTGGTGGGTTTCTGCAGAGCTAGGGCGCACTTTTTTGAGTGAGGAGTTCGTGGAGGTTTGTAGACTTCAGATCTAAGAGAGATCTCTCTTCAGAGGTATTAGTTATCCCCAGGGTGCCTCTTTGCATCAGTATTGGAGTGGATTCTTCAGCCCATTCATTCCATCTCTCAGGAGGGCGTGTTTCTCTTTAGGAGGGCACATTGTGCATAGGTGATTCAGTGTTTTGGAGGGTGAGATCTCATCCAATAGCTAGGAGACTCACCGGGGGGTTTTCCTATCTCCTGATATACAGTTTGGCATCAGTTTCAAAGGGTTTGGAGGCCATCTTCAAGGAGGCCGAAATCTTAGCTTGGTACAGCAAGTGAGGGCATAGTTTGCTAGGGAAGACAATCATCTACAACAAGGGAAAAGCTTGGAGCTCTAGATCTTTTGTATTCAGCTTGAGGAGGCTTTTGGAAGCCCATATCTTCATCTCTCTATTGTATCTTGGAGGCATTATCAGCCATACACTCTATTCTCTTATATGTATTCCAATTCTGCTCCATTTTGTATGAGGTCAGCTAAAATCAGATCTGAGGTATTTGTGGTCATTTCTTCTGTTATTTTTCTTGCATCTTGTTGAGTATATTCCATTTCTATATCTTTATCATTTGCTGGCTGCAAACACACAAAGAATCATCACCATAAACCCAACGAAACTCAAGAAGACAAAAATCTGCAAAGTGTTTGACAAAATACGACAACCATAAAACATAAAACTGAAAATGTTCCAAGCAAATCTGTTTGGGAACATTTCAGCAGAAAGTAAAGCCAACAATTGAATCATGCACAAGTACACAGCAATTTAATGCCCAAATCACTTGTTTTTAAACTTAGAAAAATGGACTACTGTACCAGGGAAAATGGCCCAATTTTTCTTACACAGAAAAATGCCAAATACAACAAGGGAAATCATAAACTCAGAAAACCCTTACTGCTGATGAAACCTCCCGGTTTCCTTGCTGTTGAACTGAGGTTGAGGTTTAGGGCATCCCTAGCCCCCTCAAACCCTCCACTGCCTCTGCAACTTAACACCAGGCTTCTAGCACCTCTACACAGGCCCTTGCAAGGATGCCCAAGACTGCTGTTGGGATGACTGTTCCAGCCTCAGAAGTTGTCCAAAAACTACTCCAAAAGACTTCTGTAACACACTTGTAACAACCCTCAAAACTGCTGCAAAAACAATGTTGACTCAGCCCTATTCCCTGAGGCTTAACTGGCTGTAGCAGCTCCAGAAAATGATTGCAACAGTCCCCTTTCCTCCTGTAGTCCACCTGTAGCAGCCCTACATACCTGCAGCTGTCCTTCTTCAGCAGACCGAGCCCTCCAACCACCGGCGGCTGGACTCCCTTTGCTGGCTGAGCCTCCCTAGGAACTGTGGCTGGGCTCCAAGGACCTGCAGTTGCGTATTCTCTGCTGGCCGAGCCCTCTAACACTTGCGGCTGCCTCAGAATTGCAGGCTGAGCCTCTCCTAGGTTGCGGCTGCCTTCTTCCACTAGGCCGAGCCCTCTCACAGACATGTGGCTGCCCTCCTTTGCTGGGCGAGCCCTCCCAAAAGCCTGTGGCTGCGTTCTCCCTACCGAAAACACTTCCAAACAACAGATCTGAGGCCCTACTCGGCCTACTCCATGGCTGGCTGAGGTCACCACACTTGTCACCAATAATGAGAATCACTCTCATCCTTATCTCCTTTATATACAACTGTAATGTTGAGTTAGAAGCCCCTAAATTGACTTTAGAAACCCCTTCACAAACTTAACATCAAATTAGACTTGCATGTGGGTGTGAAGCTTCAACATGTGGGTGTTGTTGCTGCCTAATACACACCTCGGGTCACATGGAAGAAATCTTCAATTCACTGGGTGTGTCCTTGGGGGCAAGCCTCGTGTCGAGAAGCTGTCACTCAACACTCGACTCCTCCGTCTAAACCAACTTCTAGCGAAGCCAAAGAGGGTGGTCTCTAAAAAATAACTAAGGCTAAGTAAGCTAAGTACAAGAAAAAGAAATCTAGGAGTTTGAAGAAAGAAAGATCAATATAAATAAGTCTATTCCAGCAGCATATGTGATTCATTCACCATAAAAGATACATTCATTGATAATATAAGCAAATGAAATATATTCAACCATAAATTACTTCAAGATAAAACAAAATACTTAAATTGCAAATGCTTGAAGTAAATGTGCTCTCAAAGCAAAGATTGAAAAGTAAATTAAACCAGTGCCAAATGTAAAGGTTGCTGAAAGATGTAAAATGCTCATTAAATGAAGATGTGTTGTGTATTCTCTTGGCAAATTTTATTATTAAAGATGAGTTGTTTAGTTCTGTTGATTTTTCATTAAGCTAGGCTCAAGCATGAAGTTCATTCCAATTTTTGTATTTTACTTGAACCATAGACAATTGCAGTTACACCATAAACAATTTGCTGCAGTAACCAAGATCACAAGAAGAAATACCATGCACWAGTACACAAGAAGTATCCTGGAAAACCCTTCTCAACAATGGAAGAAAACCCAACCAATCCTTTGCTATATTCTCCAAGAGAAAGACCTCCCACACCATAAACCTAGCACACAAAAGGGTGCTCGCAAAACCTAGAAAGCTAGCGCCCAAGAGGGGTGCGCACTTAAGCCCAAGAACAAGTACTTGCTGAAATTTCCGAACTCACACTTGTGTTATATTTTCTCAATGGGGAAATTACCTTTATTTATATTAGATTGGTTATATCAAAAGTAGTGTCTATTGGCACAACAGGGCCGACCTCAATAACTTAAAATATAATTAATAATTACCATATTAATTATCTTTTACATTAATTATCTTTCACTTTATGGTGGGGATGACCTGTACCCTTTACATCACAAATAGGGTTACAGGTAAGTATGACTCTAGGACAATATAGCAAGGGATCTCACACACCCACTAGGGGCACGTCCACCTGTGCTCAGCCACAACGACGTCCAAGTCAACAGATCTCTATCTCACTGCGCCTCACAGGAGAATCATCTAGACACACACTCACTAGTGCTTAGCCACTAGGATCACGTCCACCTGTGCTCATCCACAGTGACGTCTTACTCAACAGATCTCTATCTCACTGCGTCTCACAGGAGAATCATCTGGAGTACCACATCATTTCATCCTCGTCTCAGAGAGAACGACACACCCAACTCATGGGCTTCCTCACCCCATAGAGGGGCACACATCGTTCCATCTCCGTCTCAGAGAGGAACTATACACCCATCTCATGGGCACACCCAACTCATGGGCTTCCTCACCCCACACAGGGGCACACAACGTTCCATCTCTATCTCAGAGAGGAACAACACACCCATCCTCTGGGCACACCCAACTCATGGGCTTCCTCACAGGCCGACTCACTCAGTCTGTGTCCTGGAGGATGTCTCACGCAGCTGTAATCATCAACACTCCCTCTCAGTTAGGGAGGCATTCTCCATCATGCCAAGTCTTGCATGGAAGTACTTGAATTTCATCTTGGCTATAGTCATCAACGCTCCCTCTCAGCTTCACCAAGCCAGTCTCTCACGGAAGTACTCGAACTTTGTCTTGGCAAGCGGTTTGGTGAAGATATCTGCAATCTGCTCATGTGTAGGAAGGTACTGTATGTGTACTTCTTTCCTCTACACCATGTCTCTGATATAATGATATTTTATCTCAATGTGTTTTGATCTATCATGAAACACAGGGTTCTAAGAGAGCTTAACACAACTCTGGTTATCACGATAATAATAGGATCCATCTCATGATCAAATAAATCTGTCAGAAGCTTGCGAAGCCACACTGCTTCGTGGACTGCCACACTCAATGCTATATACTTTGCTTCTGCTGTACTCAAGGCCACAGAGCTTTGTTTCCTGCTACACCAGGAAACCATGGTAGACCCCAAGGTAAAACAACAACTGAACGTGCTCTTCTGGTCCACTGTGCTCCCTGCCCAATCGGCATATCCCTGCAAACTCAAGTCTACACTGGAGGCATATCTCAGGCCATATCCAACTGTGCCTCGTAGATATCTCAATACATGTTTCAATGCTATCCAGTGAGTCTGTTTCGGCTGACTCATGAATTGACTAAGTATATTCACTGCATAGCATATATCAGGTCTGGTGTTAACCAGATACATCAGTGATCCAATCAGTTGTCGGTACACATGTGAATCAATCTCATTTGAATCGGAAGAAGCCTCATTCATCTTCTTCAAGTTCATAATCATTGGTGTAGGCATGGATTTGATGTTTATCATCTCGAATATTTCCACTGTATATTTTCCTTGACTTAGGAAAATCTCATCAGTTCTGCGCCATACTTCTAGTCCGAAGAAGTAGTGCAACATACCTAGATCCTTCATCTCGAAAACAAAATTCAATGCTTGCTTGTATTCAACAATAAGTGTTTCTGAATTGGGAAGGAATAAATCATCCACATATAGGACCAAGATCAGGCACTCATTGGCAACAATATGATAATATAGGTTTGGATCAACAACACTCTTGCTGAAATCCAAACTCATCAAGAACCCATCCATCTGATGTAGTTTCCAACTCATGGATGATAGTATGGATAGAAGTGTATCGGGTTACTGGAGCAAATGTCTCATCATAGTCAACTCCCTCTGCTTGTGAGAATCCTCTGGCTACAGATCTCGTTTTGTGTTTCTCGACACGTCCACCAGCTGCATGCTTGATCTTATAGATCCACTTGGAAGTTACCACAAAATTCCCTTTTGGTCTCGGAATAATATCCCATACATCATTCTTCAAGATAGACTAGTATTCTTCTGTCATGGCACCTTGCCAGACCTGTTCACCTGTCACTTCTCCATGACAAGAAGGCTCATAATCAATGATGCAGCTCATGGCTGAAAGGTAGTTCGAAAATCTCTTTGGTCTCTTGCTCTCTCGGGATGTGCCTTGAGGGGCTTGTATGTCCCTCTGCCTCCTGCAGAGTTTGTCGAGCCCAGGTAGGGGCCTTTTATGCCCTACTGCAATATCTCTGGGCATATCAACTGGATCAACTGGAACAACTGGATCAACTGGAATAATGTCTGTCTCCCTCTGAACTGCTGAAGGGGGTGAAGGTATTGTCTCACTGTCAATCTCCATCTGAGATTCTCTGGATCTTTGAAAGACTATCTCTTCTTTAAAGACAACGTCTCTGCTTATCTCAATCTGTCTCTGACCATGGATGTAGATCCGATATATCTTCGAAGATTAACTGTATCCCATAAATGTATACTTTGTCCCTGAAGGGTCTAGCTTGGACTTCTTCTCTTTGGGTACATAAAAAATACACCGAGCACCCAAATATTCTGAAGTGTTCAATCTCAGGCTTCACTCCGATGAAGGCTTCTTCGGGAGTTATGTTCTTCAAAATTTGGTGAGGACTCCTGTTCTGAACATATACTGTTGTCATGCATGCTTCTGCCCACAGAATCATAGGAAGAATCTGATCATGCATCATTGCATTGGTTGCCTCAATGATGGTTCTGTTCTTCCTCCTTCTCAAATAGTTTTGACTCCCTCTCAGTCAAGTGACTCCCTCTGAAGTCAAGTGACTCCTTCTGAAGTCTGAAGTATAACCATCTTCCTTTGTTGTTAACCTGC
>JZKD02S1928947.1:0-18913 GCA_000966675.3 Picea glauca
AAGAACATCAAACACAAGACACAGGGGTCACCAATGGTTTCAGGCTGGTGTATTAATGAAACCGGAGCACACGCTGAAGGAAGAGACCAGAGGTTCCTTCTCCCCCCAACGGAAGTCTCTTTGGGGCCCTCACACAATTTGCGTTCCTTACAAATGAGATGAACTGCACATAGCAGTGAAAGAACTCTCGGTGATGCAGCTGATGGGTTGTTGTTAAAGGATGAGCCCTTAACCATCTGAACAGCATAACAGTGCTTAGAATTCCTTGCCAAAACAGTGAATCCTCACGGCTTTTTATAGCATCTCCCGGGCGGCCACGTAGCCTTCTCAAAGTGTGAACAGGGACCCGTTTAGGGTTTATTTAGGTCATTAACTCGCCGATTTTGCAGATCCGTATCTGATTTGAGGGTCAAATCAAATTGGGAGCCGGTCCGTAGGCGGTTAGGAAGACGACCTATTCAATTAATGCGCCGTATTAGCAGATGCGCATGTTCCTGTGTTGACAGACGCGCGTCGAGCACGCATGCGCGCATAACACGTTTTTGTCCCGCACATGCGCGTGCGCACCAAACTGCTGTAAAGCGCCCTTCAATTTTTGTTACTTTGTATATTTTTTGGCCCTTCTGGAGTGCTGTGAACTTAATTCAGTGCCATGAATGAATTCATCGTTGTTTTGATGATGCAGAGTTCTTGTCGCCATGTGCAGATGAAATTCCAGTGATAACAGAGGGTTTCTCCTACAAATCTCCTAGGTGGGTTAAAAACGACTCTCTATTAGTATTTTGAGAGAATTGTAGGGGAGAAATTAGATTTCAAAAGTTCTTGGTTGAACAATTGACCCTAAATTTCAGTCAAATAATTTTTTTAGCCAAAAGTCAAACTTAATAGAGGGTGAGTTCCTATCATAGAAATATGTGTTGGCTAGATTCCATCGCACATTGTCAAAAAAAATTGTTTAGCCGAAAATATTTTGTGCCAAAATATTGTTTACATATAAGAAAACAAATCCATTTGTAACTTTTCATGTGGAGTCTCTACAACTATTATTAGTATACTATTGTTAGTGTAACTATTGTTGGTTGCAACTCTTTGCAACCATTATTAGTGTGGACTGCAATTGATTGTTGTATTGATGGAGTGTTTGTCGGGTCAAGTGGTGTTGTCTCGTCTTGCAAGTGATGGAGATGATTGTTGTTAGTGTGGAATAGAATGGTTTGTTGGTGCTATGATCCAAATGCTTAATATATTACCATAAACCAAAAGTACACACCATGTACACCAATGTGAGCGTGGAGCACAAATCCAATATAAATAAGTGAGACGAGTTACAAAATAACTCTTTAAAGAATAGGATAACCTCCTCCAAATACCCAAATACATTCATACATCACAATTCACATGTCCTCAATAATGAATACATGATCTCTATATATAATATTCACACAGTACACATGAGACCCCTTTACTGTTAAGCCGACCCTATTACATATACAATTACACATTACATGTACATTTAGCCCCATATATGCCACCCCTTGGAATTGTATCATATACATTTAACCATGTATATGCCCCCCTGGGTCATAACATGATACCTTCCAAAAATCTGTGTTCTCAAAGCTTTGCAAATAAAGGCTTCACATGTGAATAAACCAAGTAATATGATTTTCTAATGTTCATTCTTTCTTCATTCCATTGATGATGATCCATCCATCCAAAATCAATCTTTTCAGTATTAATCCTTGGTGGCTAGTTGTTGCATAGTTTTATTTCATTTTATGTGCATTTTTGTTGCAACTTATCCAATTTGTAATGATCATTGGTATCTGATAACAACTTGTTGAAGAGTGGTTTTATGATTCCATGTTCCATTAATATCGATGATTATTCCATCTTCTTCCTTGATAATGATGATATTGGTCTTCTTGTCTTATTTAAAATCTTCATTGGTAATGAGGGTGTTGGTATGGTCTCACATTTGATGGTTATAGTTCACTCTACACACCCATTTCCTCTATCTTCTTTTCAAAAACATTGGAATCATCTATCCTATTTTCTTGGTATTTGATTACTCTAGTCTTGGAGATAATAGCATCATATTTAACATGTACATCCTCTAGATGAAGTTCAACTTCTTCAAGTATCTTCTGGTGACCTTCTTGAATCTTGTCTTCTTTCTACTTTTGAAGTTGCAATGTGACCCCATGTATAAAATGTTGACGTCCTTATTCAATTATTGATTTCATTTATAATTTTACCTCATCAATATTTAGGGATTCCTCAACCTTCTTGCAAATTTCCTCTTCAAGTGTTTTGGTAGATTGTTCATCCAATATCCTCGTTTCTTCTAGATTTTGATAATTCTTCTTTCAATATCTTAACCTCATCTAGTAGATTTGTCGAACTTTTCTTTGTTAATCTTTTCTTTCTTTAATTTTTGAACTTCCTTAACCATTGCTTCATTAAGGTCTCGTGTCTTAGACAGTTCATCACCCTTCTTTTGGATCTCTTATTTTGCTTATTTTAAGTCATCTTGAATTCAATACATTTCCTCCATTTGTGTATCATATATGATTTTAGGGACTAAATTTAGTAAATGGGATAATTTTCCAAGGTTTTTCCCAAAAACTAATTCGTCGATTTCCATTTTTTTCTAAAAATGATTCTCCCAAATTTCATATAATAAAATTATTTTACCATAAAAATCACCAAACGTTTCTAGAAACTATATAAAATCCTTATAAATTTGAATATTTTTACAAAACTATCGCCAAACATTTTACATTTTGCATACTAAGGACTAGTAATATTAGCCCAGGTTTCTACATTTTAGTATAAATTTCCATCCTTAAAATTATCTATGTTTTGTATATCTAATCCATTTATCTGAGAATTGTTTTTCAAATTCTTTCGACGTGATGATATGTCTATTATTAACACTCTTCCACCATTCCCAAGATTCATAATCTAACTTAATACTTTCCCTTGAAGGTGTTATACCATATTCCTTTATCATCCTCAACCATTCCATAGGATTGATTTCATATTTATCTTCATCTCCATAAAAATTGGGTATTGCAATTAATTATTAATTGAGGTCTAACCCAAACATTCAACTTACAACTTCAATATATTAAAAATAATGATCTCACATAGTATTTAATCCTTTTTTCCAATAAAATATTCTATTTTTATTCTTTCCAATGTCTTTTGAATCACCTCAATTAGACATCCCAATCAAAATTTATGATAGTTTTAAGTAAACATACCTTTGAAAACCTTGATTTGGATTCTATCCTTCTAGTTGAATTTCCTTCTAATGTAAATATGAAAATTTGGCTCTTATCAATCTAAACTTTTGGCCTATAGTACTCTGATGTTTCTTCTCTAGAATTCCAAGGGTCTGATCAAAATTTTATGTGCCAAGTGAAAGTTATGGCAACTTTCCCAAAACTTGCTAATGTTTTGGCCTTTTCTAGAGAGCAAACTTGCACAGAATGCCACACCTCCAATTTCTAGGATATGATTCTGAAATTTGTACCATAAATAGTATGGATGGTTTTCTTTCGAATGCAACCAGTGGCACTGAATTTGGATCCTCACTGAAGAATATATGATTCTTTTACCCAGAACACTTCTTTGAGACTAGTTATAGGATTATTCATATAACCTTACCTTCCACAAACTATATATCAAAAAGTAAAAGGATATAAACTCTAAAATTTTCACCAAGATAAATTCATTATGTTTTCTTAGTGTCCTAAAACTTTCACAGTTTGAATCATGACTAATAAAACATTATAGACAAAATGTCAATCTGACTCTTTTAAAATGATTTCGGGATTAGTCACAATCCTTGTCATACATGGACTATATATTTGAAAGTATAGAGAACCATAATCTAAAATTTGGACCACATGTGCTAGGAGATGTAACCTATGTCTTCAAAAAAATTCATTGTCTGAAACCTCCTAGAGAAGTGTTAGGATATTTAGACACTTAGAAGTTAGTTAAGATCAACTCAGTCTAATGTGTCGTTAGGTAAAAGTGTGTTTCTTTAGTATGCATTAGTATGCATTTGTAGTTAGGAAATATAACGGTCATGATATGTTCTTGACATAGAGTGA
This sequence comes from Picea glauca, assembly GCA_000966675.3. Lineage (NCBI taxonomy): Eukaryota > Viridiplantae > Streptophyta > Pinopsida > Pinales > Pinaceae > Picea > Picea glauca. Next base: position 4,128 of record JZKD02S1928947.1, read on the forward strand.
TCTAATGGTTCATATTCTCCTTGATCTTAATGACTACATTGATTCATGGATTAACACCTGATTGGTCCATGATCTCTATTTAAAGAGCACGGAGGGTCATTTGTCAATGATCGATTGTGACAAAGTCTCTTGTAAATATCTCTGTAATATTTTTATTTTTCATTAATAAATTAATCCATGTGGTCACGTTGGTTGGGGTTGTGGATGTTTCCCTACAAGGGTTTTACCATGTAAAAACATTGGTTTGTTGATCTTTGATGTGGTTGTGTGAGCACGGTTATTAAAGGTTTTCATCCTATATTGGAATACCTATGTAGTTGAACATGGTATCACAGTTTATTTGAAGAACCTGTCTCATTGTATATCAAGATCGTGAAGTTGTGTTGGTGCATCTCTATTTTATTCTATTTGTGTGCATTTATGGGTTGAGATGATTGTCCCATTGCATCTGGAACGCTTAATTTAGTTAGTAACACCTTTTGTTTCACTTAAAAAGGTTTACGTTTTCCAAATATATGGTCATTTCAATCAGATCTGAATGTATAAATCTTGAATACGCCCTTTTAAATTTTTTACAAAGACAAATTTCAGTTTATTTCGGTTTTCTATTTTCTTATTTCCTAGTTGCTACTCTTTTCAATATGTGTATGCTCTTTCCTCATGCTTTGAAGGTTTTGTATGTTTCTTATGCTTGAAGTTGTGTTTGGTAAAAACAATATTATTTGAGTTCAACAATTGGAAAATCAATTAATGACTTTAAGTCCAAATGATTTTCCTTGCATTGAATATTATTTATCTAATTTCAAAACACTTCTACTTTTTTGTATGGAGTACCAACTAGATATGAAGGAAGATCGATGCATATTTGATATTCTTTCTAATATTGGTAGTGCATATTATGTTTTTGTATCTACATTTTATGCCACTAGAGAAGCTCTAGGGAGTGATTATAAAGAACCCTCTCTTGAGTCATTTTTGTTGAAATCCCCTTACTCCAATCCTAGGTATCTTGTTATCTAGTGATTTCCTTACTGAAAATCAAGTTAGCATCTCACAAAACAAACATACACTGTTGGAATAATCAACTCAAACAAATCTAGTAGAAATAATATGGGAAACCAAAAATTCACACACAATACACAAACAATTATGCCATCAACTAAGATTATAATTCAACTAACTTCAAAGCTTACAAGGGATCCCTTATTGGGAAAATGGCCCAAACAGAAAAGAGACAAAGTACATCAAAAACCTGTCTGGCTTGATCTGTTGTCAAACTTGTTGTACAATCCTATATGACAACAAATCGATCGTTACACTGATATCCATGTTGTCTTGTGTTATCAGTGCAACTGTAAAGATGAAACCCGTGTTGACTACGTGACTATTCCATAATACCTACAATGTTTCGCAACTACTGGTCCTTCTTTTATATGATTGTTCTCTCTCTCACTCTGGCCTATATCTCTGGATGGAAGTCCTTCTCCACCTATTCAATATCTCCTTGAGTCATAGTCCTTCATGATCCAACTCTCTCTATCTCAAATCAATCTCTCTCAGTCGCTATGACAAAGTAAAGTGTCTTCCTCCACCCTAGCATTTCTTTTATAAGATTGATTTATGACTTAACCCTAATCTCCAAAGTGATTGATGGTTGAGATTACTTATCACCTCACTTGAGGTCAACGATTATTATTTAATTCACTAATGCTAATTATATAATTTCGTTAAATAAAACTAAACTTACTAATTAAAAACACTTTAGTTTAATAATTCATTTAATTAAAGTAAAGTCAAGGATAGATGACTTTGGATGATTTCCACACATCTAGAAACATACATCTATGTGGAAATACCAGTTCAATGCTACCATGCATCAACACTCCCTCTTAGTGAGGAAGGTATTATGAACCACTCCAATCTTGTCTCTAAATTACACAAACTTCCCTTTCACCAAGGTTTTGGTCAAAATATCTGCAACTTTCTCATCTGTGGAAATATATTAAAGATTCACTACTCCTTTATGGATCCTATCTTGAATGAAGTGGCATATGATCTCAATATTCTTGGATTATCCATTGAATATTGGTTTCTCTAAGAGTTTGATACAACCTTGATTATCGCAATATATCATTGTAGGCTCCAAATCTTGATCAAATAAACTCGTAAGAAATTCGCGAAGCCAAATGGCTTCACAACTAGCGATATTCATTGTCATATACTCTTCCTTTACTGATCCATAAAGGATCTAGAGAAGGATAAGAGAAACTCAGAACTCATAGAGGAAACTTATAACACTTAGAATGGCTCCAACAGACAGAGAAAGGGAAAAAATTCAAATTTCCCAAAACTCAATGAAAATGGAATGATCGCGAAGAGTGCATCACAAGATTTCTAACGACGCAAACAAATCATCAAACAGAGTTACAGATTGAAAGATATTCATGGTCAAATTTTTTTCAACCTAGCCTAGACAACAGGGGATGAGTCAGCATTCGTACTACTGACATCAGCATCTGTACGAATAACATCAACATCTATACAACACATGTGGCAGAGAAGGGAAGTGACACGTGGCATATTGACGTCAGCATGACGTCCAAATGATGGCGTTGCATGCTGATGTTAGAATGATGGTGTGGAATATTGACGTCAGAATGATGACATATCAGCACCAGAGGCTGCCAAGTGTCACCCAATTATTTCCTTTTTGGACCGATCAGTGGACCATTCATATCATGCCACATGGCAGTCCATACAGTTTGTACGGTTGACTTGGCATGCTGATGTGTTATGTTGACTTGGAAGGGGGCAGCATGGCCCAATCAGGGGCTGCCACGTGGTAGGTGAGAAATGAACAGGGACAACCCATGAACGAATTTTGAAACAAAATAGTTGGCGGGTCCACCAAATTTGGCAAACCACGCAAACTATAGCCACGATTAAATTGTTGGAGAACCTTCTAGCGCCCATGCTAAATGTAGCAGATTGAATTTATAATATATATACCATGTAACAATAACAAACCAAAAACAAGAGTCTGTGGGGCTTGACCCCGAAACCTCCACCAAAGCCTACGCCTTAATACATCCTCCCCTAACTACTAGGCTGCAGGTACCACTTGTTTCATATCACCCGATTTTATTATTAAAAGGTGTATCCACCCAGCCACGAGAGGGAGGAGGAACGCATATCGTACGTATTTGCAAGCATGATCTTCAATGCATGGTATAGTCATTATTGTAGGTTGTAGAGGGCACATAAACCGATACGAAATTCTTCTTGGGCATGGGAGTGCCAGAGTCAGATTGAGGTGTGAAGATAGTCATTTTTGGGTAATTGGATGCCACGAGTTCAATGGTGTTGTTTATTTTTTGATCTAAATTTTATTTCGGCTACTTGATTTCATAATGAGGTCTACTTATGTATTTTTCCAAATTCTTTTGCTGAGTTAATGAAAGAGCCTACCCATTTGAGAGAAGGACCCAGAGACGTAGTCCACTAGGAACGAACTCTATTATCAAGTTTTTGTGTTCATATCTGATTCTTATGTCTCTTCATTTTTGAGTTTTCCCTTTTTTAATGGTGCACTTTAATTTATTCTCATTTAATGCAATTCTTTATAAGTCACAATGAAATATCCAAGATCATGTTGGTATTAGAGTAGTCGTACTTGACTTGAATTGTTGAGTGTGAATTATTACTAGGGCCAAGCATAAGCAGGGTGAAGGAACTATTAAGACTTTCAATCCTGAAGTTGGTTGTGCATCCAGAAGGAAGAAAATGGAAGAAGAGGACAAGCATGATGAATAGGAGAAATACTTTCACATGGTATTTTATTGCATGTCATAAATGGTCGAACGAATGTATGGAGATTACGAGAAGAGGATGAAGAAGAAAGGGAAGAAAAAGGAATCACATGAAGATGATGATGCTCCGGTAAACCAAGGGGTTGGAGGAGATCCTCCTAAGCCTCTGTCTTCACCTTCAAGTTCTAGTTCTTCTTCCTCTGAGCATTCCCATCATTCTCATCATTCTAGCCATAAAGCCTATTTTAAGAAACCATTATTAAATATTGATGTAAAATTTTCTTTACCTATGTTTAATGGAGATGCTAATCCTGAAAAGCTAGATAATTGGATCCGACGGGTTGAAGTGTATTTTCGTGTCCAATATATTGATGAAGAGGAAGTTAAAGTACAATTGGATTCTCTTCGGCTGGAAGGAACCACTCTCGTATGGTGGGAGAGAAAGCTTCAGGACAGATGTAAGTGTGGTAATCTTCTTTCCTCATGGTTGGAATTTAAATCAATGATAAGAAATCAATTTAATCCATTAGGGTATTTACATAAAGCAATGATGGAATGGAAAACTTTAAGTAAAGGTCAAACTATACAAAGTTTCACAGAAGAATTTAGGAAGAAAGCTCTTTCATTGAACATTCCTTTGGATTCTTATGAAACTTTAATGAAGTATAGTGGCGCACTTCATAGTTATATTCATTATACTTTACTCTTGTTTAACCCCACTATTCTTGATGAAGTTTGTGTGCAAGCCACTCACCTTGAGAACAGGGGGAAACATGTTCAAGAAGATCCCACGAAGAAACCTTCCAATATCCCACATAAGACTTTTAAAAATTTTAAAAGCAAGGATAAGAAGACCGCTACAATAATGAGAGAAGGAGGAAAACCATCTTGCACTCATTGAAAGAAGAGCGGTCATGATGAAGAACATTGTTGGAAACTACATCCAGAAAAGAAACCGAAACAGTTAGGTGGAAAGGGAAAGACAAAGATCGTTGCTACAATGCAACAAGATCTTGGTTCTGATTCAAGAGATGAAGGAAAGATCACAATGGTTGGAGTACAAGGTAAATATTCTCTTCATGCTAGTTAAAGTTCCAATACTAAATCTCATGTTGATGAACGAAAGAGGAATGAGTTATTTCACATAAGAGTTGTATCTAAACATACTAAGATAGATACATTATTTGATCTGGTTTCCCAGGTAAACTTAATATTTGAAGCACTTGTCAAGAAGATGGGTCTTGAAACGAAACCACATCCGAAGCCTTATCCGCTTGGTTGGGTATGTGATAAAGAAAAACTTAATGTAACCAAACAATGTAGGATGAGATTTGTTATTTCTTCAAAGTTGATTGATGAAGTGGAATTGGATGTTGTACCACTTGATATATGTGGCATAGTGTCGGGAAGTACTTATCTTTATGATAGAAAATAAGTCTTCTTTCGTCATGAGAACAAATGCCAACTTACTAAAGGGGGAGTGGAATATATTGTTAGAGATCACACCATGAGGGTAAATACAACACTTGTTAGTGCAGGGAAAATGAAAAGACTCATAAACACTAATAAGAGATATGTACTCATGGTCGTCAGAGAGAAAGATATTGGGACATCTTACGCTTTCCAAGGGTGTGATCCATCTCATAAAAATGAATTAATTGATATTGTTTCTAGGTATGATGATATTTTTCAGGAACCAAATGGATTACCTCCTAAGAGGGAAATGCAACATGAGATACATATTCAGCAGGATTCTCCTCTTCCTAATGTGGGCATGTACAGGATATCATTTGTGGAGATGATAGAGATCAATAAGCAGGTACAAGGCTTATTGGATCAAGGGGTCATTAGGCCTAGTTCATCTCCTTGTGGTTCTCCAATCGTGATGGTGCCAAAGAAGGATGGCACATGGTGAATGTGTGTCGATTACTAGGATTTAAATAAAATCACGGTGAAAATTGATACCCTCTTCCTCGTATAGATGATTTACTTGATCAATTGAAGAATGTGGTTTATTTCACTAAGTTGGATTTGCATAGTGGATATCATCAAATCAAGGTCACCGAATAGGATGCATGGAAAATTGTCTTTAAAACAAATCAGGGATTGTTTGAGTGGTTTGTTATGTCATTTGGGCTTTGTAATGCTCTGGCAACTTTCATGCGTGTGATAAATGATGTATTCAGGCCTTTCCTAGATGACTTTGTGATTGTATATTTAGATGGCATTCTTGTTTTTAGCAGGACTTGGGATGAACATGTGAGGCATGTAAAGAAAGTACTGGATACTTTGCAAAGGGAAAAGTTGTATGTAAAATTTTCTAAATGTGAATTTGGAAATATTACACTTGTGTACTTAGGTCATATTGTAGGAGGAGGAAAATTGAAAATTGATCCTTCCAAAATTGATGTAATTGTAAATTGGCTTGAGCCAAAGAGTGTAACCGAAGTCTGAAGCTTCTTAGGTGCAGTCTAGTATTGGAGGAGATTCATTCCCAACTTCTCCTTTATAGAAGCTCCTTTGCATGCCTTAACTAGTGTGAAGAACAATTTTCACTTGGAAGGAAAGCAACAAAAAGATTTCAAAATTTTGAAGGAGAAGATCACTACCACACCTGTATTAGCATTGTTGAATCTTCAACAGCCTTTTGAGATCAAGACAAATGCTATCGGAGACACCATGGGTGCAGTATTGATGCAATATCGTAATCCTATATGTTACCACTATGAAACTTTTAACCAAGTTGTTGTTAATTATCCTACATATGATAAAGAGTTGTATGCATTAGTCAAGAGCATAAAGAAATGGAAGCACTATTTGTTAGTGAAGGAAACAATCATACATACATATCACCAACCCTTACAGTATCTTCAAGCATAGACCAAATTGCAACAATCTCGACACTACAGATGGATGGGTTTTCTACAACAATTTCATTTGGTAATCAAGTACAAAAAGGGTACAACTAACGAGGTAGTTGATATGATTTATATCCCTCGTATTGATGCTTCTATTGTTCTGAAGAATAATTCTTTATCTCATGATAGCTATGTATAACAATATGCCATCGATGAAGATTTTAAAGAAGTATATGCGAAGCTAACCCTTGGTTCACAGGTAGAGAACTATTGTCTCAAGGGAAAACTACTCTACCATCTTGGAAAGCTATGTATTCCTAAAAGTGAACGAGTCCATGTAATATGAGAAGCTCACACTTCTCTTGTGTCTGGGCATTTTCGGATACGAAAAACTATGGCTCAGTTGCAGAGGTTTTGTTACTGACCCCAAATGAAAGAAATTGTAACTAAATATGTAAAGGTGTGTGTGATTTGTTCTACTTGTAAGCTCACTAATAGAAAAATGGGGCTATACTCACCACTTCCTATTCCATCCCATCCATGGGAAATTATCTCCATGGATATTGTAGGGGGTTTACCAATGACCAAAGGGGGTCATGATTATTTGTATGTTGTAGTGGATAGGTTTAACAATATGTGTATCTTGATGCCATGTAAAAAGTAGATCATTGTTGAGAAGAATGCTAATCTCTTATTTCAGTATGTTTGAGTTCACTTTGGATTATCCACGCCCATTGTCTCGGATCAAGATATTTGATTCCTTGGGGACTTTTGGACTAGCTTGTAGAGGATGATGGACACCAAATTGAAAAGGACCACTGATTTCCATCCAAATACTGACATACAGACAAAGGTGGTAAACCGAACAATGGTACTTTTTCTTCAAGGCTACTGCAACAAGCATCCCAAGTTATGGGATGAACAAATACCCTATGTACAACATGCGTACAACTAGGATTTACATTCATCCACTCAGAGTTCACATTTTGAGACATGTTTTGGGTACCTACCAAAGGTTCCTTTGGACTTGATATATGGGAGAGATGCCGATGCGAATGAAGAATGAACAGATGACAGAGCCTGCAATTTCATCCAAAGGATCCAAGAGATACACTAGGCAGTCACGAAACAGTTGAAGAAAATTCAAACACATTATAAAGCTCGACATGACAAGCACAGGGTTGATCATCAGTACCAGGCTGGAAAACGGTTATGGATTCACATCAACAAGGAGAGATTGAAGGGCAAAGGCAAGAAACTCAACCCCATTCGTTATAGACCCTTCACTATATTGGATAAAATTGGTACCAATGCTTTTCGTCTGGATCTTCCACCTTACATGCAGATTTACTCAGTTGTGAACGTTGAGAACTTGAAACTTTTTGAGCCTCCCATGATCATGGATCAAGATGAGGAAGTTTAAATACCTTAAGTTAATGAATTTTCACTTGATTACTTGGATGCGTTGCAGGAAGATATCATCTTGGACAGGAGGACGAGGACTTCACATAGGGGTAATGTTGATTATCTTCGAGTAGGCTTAAAAGGCACACATCCAAGCAAGTAAAAGTGGATAGAGAAGGAAAAAGTGAGGGGACTCTTCTATCACTTCTGTGTTGATTGATGAAAGCTTTTGGTGTCCAAAAATGTCTTAGTGGGAATGCGTGATCCAAAAAGGATCCAGACAAGGCTAAGAACAACTCAGAACTCATAGAGGCAACTCAAAATTCTCAGAATGGCTTCAAAAGACAAAGAAAGGGAAAAAATTCAAAGTTCCCAAAAATCAGTGAAAGCACCATGATCACGAAGAGCGCATCACAAACTTTCTAATGGATCGTCAAACGGAGTTACGGATTGAAAGATATTCACGGTCAAAGTTTGGTCAACCTAGCCCAGTTAGCAGGGGATGGGTCAACATCCATACTGTTGATGTAAACATCCATACCGATGACGTCAACATCTGTAGAACACATGTGTTAGGATTACATGGCTCTTCTTCAATCGCGGCAAAGTGGAACAATCGTAGATTTGAAGAAGAATCTAGTGTCCCTAACATATAATATTATATTCATATACCCTAATGCCCTAATGGTAACTAGTAACTTGTTAGTAATCATTGTACTTGGTTTATAATGAAAAAAACTAATTTTCATTAAATTGTATGTATCATATAATATTTAATTTAGTGTCTTAGTTAACACCGACCAAGCATGCAAAAGAGTTGTCATAAAACAAATGAAAATTCTAAAGTGCATTGAAGGTATTTATGGTGGTATCATATAATGTTTAATTTAGTGTCTTAGTTAAACACCGACCAAGCATGTAAAAGAGTTTTCATAAAACAAATGAAAATTTTAAAGTGCATTGAAGGTATTTATGGTGATCATGGCTTGATGTAATTGATCTATTATAAAAAAATGAAACTATGACCTACTTTAAGAAAAAACAAGAATGATAAAAAAATTCCATTTGTGACCCACCTTAAGCAAAAGCCATAACAATAATCAAGGTGTTGTAAAACAATGAAACAAAATCCATAAGAATAATCAAAGGTGTTGTAAAACAATGAAACAAGGCTAGGACAAAGTTTATGCTAAGAACTATCACAAATCGCTTGATCATCATAACTTCTATTCAAACAGCTACATACAATGACCTTATTTTCTTACAACGTTTTGACTACGAAGGAATAAGAAAGGTGGTATTGAATTTGATAACAGAATTGGGTATGGAAATTGATTATGTGGTAGCAAGCTCATAGCCACGAGCAAATCTAAACTTTCTCATTCCTCCAACCATGACATACTCACACTGCGGCTGACGTAACCTGTCGGTTCCCTAGAACTCCGGAGTGTTGCCTCTGTAATTTGTATTCAGAAAGACGAGAGTGAAAACCATGAAGAAATCAAGTCCAATAACGGGGTTTGTATTCATATACGTTCCTTGCGCTCGAACCACAATATTGTCAGGATTTGTATTCAAGTATGGTCATTTGGTTATGACATCGTCGGTAAGTACGATTGTTCCAAACTTTGCCGCGTTTGAAGAAGAGCCTTGTAATCCCGCAACTGGAACGGACGTCACTTTCCTTCCGCCCAAATTGTCGTGCAAATAGAATACCATATTCTCTTGAGGTGTATTCTCCAAAATTTTACAAATTCTTTTGAGGTGTATTCTCCTCCATTATCTGACCTGAGTATCTTGATTTTTCTTTCAGATAGTTTCTCTCTCAAGTCTTTGAATTCCTTGAATTTCCCAAACACTTCATCTTTTGATTTCAAGAAGTAAACCCAAGTCTTGCGAGAATATTCATCAATAAATGACACATAGTATACATACCCACTAATAGAGGTTGATGTAATTGGGTCACATACATCTGAGTGGATGAGCTCCAAGACTCCTTCTTCTTTATGTTCTCTCCTCGAGAAAGGATTATTTATGTTTTTTCCTTGTGCACATCCCTTTCACACACCTTCATGATCAACCTTGAAATCTGGCAGACCTGTAATCTCCTTGCTCACATATGGTAAGTCCTTGTAGTTGATGTGAGCTACTCTTCTATGCCAAATTTCACATGGACTCTCAGTGGAGTGAGTCAAGGATGCATATGAGTGACCTTTTAATTTATACAGGACACCTTATTATATTCCAATAACAATTGCATATTCTATGGTTTTTCCTTTAGGCCACATAAGGACTTCATCATCTATGAATTCAACCCTGAAGCCTTTCTTATCTAACGCTGAGAAAATTATTTGTCAAACTGGGTACATATAGTACATCCTTCATCTTCATTGAGGTCATTGAATCAAGTTTGTAGGTGGACTCTCCCACTTCTTTGATAGGGTACTGGTAATCATCTCCAAGTGTAAATTTTTGGGGAAAGTTTTTTTTGTGAGGATAGAGAGAATGTCTCTCTGACCTGTCATGTTCTTAGAAGAACCACTACTTATGAGCCAAGTGTCCTCTCCAGGTGATACTGATCCTAAGAGGGTAGAGAATAAGACATAATCTTCAATATTTTCTTTAATAATCTTCATGGGTGGTTCATCATCTTCAACTGCATGGGCATTGTGTCTTTTTTTATTTCTCTTCTTGTATTCTTCTCTTCTAGCTGAACAATTATTAGCAATATTTCCTATCTTGTCACAATGGTAACATTTATAAGAGGAGAAATCATTTTTTATTCTTTGACCTTTCTGAAACTTTTGGAATATCCTTCGAGGGTGAGATTCTTTATGGATGAATTTATTTGGGGAGTGAGACTCCTTATGTAGGTCAGTATCCTTCTTGAAGTGATACCTTTTCTTTCCTCCTTTAGCATGATCAGATAGAGCTTGATATTCAACCCTTAATAGTACTACTTCTCAGTTAGCTACTCTTGCTTCTTCTTGAACACATTCTTCCCAAAGACTATCAAATTGTAGTTTATCCTTTCTGGAACAAATGGTTTGGATGAATGCATCCCAAGGTCTTGTGATACCATTAAGAGTTATCATTATGAGTTCATATTCACATAGGGTATCTCCAATTTCTTCTAGTTGTTCCTTGAATTGAGAGATTCTAGAGAAATAGCCATAAACTGTTTCTCCTTTCTACATCTTTGTATTCATGAGTTGAGTTCTCAAGTTCATCTTCTTGTTCATGTTTATTCCCTCATACAATATATTTAGGGCATGAAACATTTATTTTGGAGTATTCTTAGAAGCCACTTGAGGGATCAAGTGATCTTTAATAGAGTCTGCAATGATTTTTTTGGCCCTAACCATATCCTTTTGGTAGTTTTCTTTAGTTGTAGCATTTGCGGGTTATGGTACATTTTCTTTGATGAATCTTGCAAGGTCATTCTCTTCAAGAATTATTGCAATCCTATACTTCTAGGAACGGAAGTTGTCCACACCTTCTAACTTGTCAACAAGCTTGGTGCTTGCAGACATATTGATCTGGAGTTGGGAAAATGACCAAAAACTGAAAGTGCTTAGAATTTAGATTTGAACTTACCAGGAGGTGCACTTGGCTGAGGCAAGTAGCCTGGTGTAGTTAGTTTTCTGAAAATCTAATTTTTACCCCTTGAAACGAGACCTGCACAAATTTGGATTGGTACTTCTAGTACTGGTTTTGGTTTCCTGGTTTTATGGTTTTCTGGTACTAGTGAAAACTAGGGTTTCACTTTCTAGAGGCTTTGGCTGCTGAAAAGGTGTGCTCAAGATGCCAATGAGCTGTCTAGGATAGGTTGCACTTCCCTAGATAGTTTTTAGGATGAAATTCTCTTCCAACAAAAAACCCTAATTTTCTTGTACGACAACAATGTCGTTTTTGGTAACCTAGTGAAAGGTGATCTATTCTGTCAATCTATGATACCATGTTAAATTTAGAGAAAATATTAAGTTATTTTCAATTTACTAGACAATAATAGCATAAGAAGGATCACTGAAAGATACACAAGCACAAGGTACACAACGTTTATCCTAGGAAACCCTCATGGGGGAGAAAACTAAGAAAAAACTTCATTAATATAAATTGCTACTACAATTCCAAGATAATAAACCAAACACTAGAGAATATCCAACATTGAGCAATGTGCCTCTCTCTTCCTTCTTCTGAAAACTAGAAACTGCAACTTCCTTCAAACTTGCACACTAGATGAGTGACTTTAGTGAGTGAGCTAATGAGGTGCCTTCCACTCTTATTTATACTAGATGGCAGGCACTAGGGTGGTGTCTCTTCATCAAGCAAGGTGGAATTCTTCACTTAGTGGTTAAAACCACTTTAATTAGGCTTGGGAGGCGACTTCTTATTTAGCAGCATATAATTAGGGTTTGACCAATCCAAAAAAGGGGATTTGGTCTTATACAAAGCTCGACATGATCAATCCATAAAAGGGGACTGATATATAAGATAATAGCTCAATAATAAGTAGAATATTCTTTGCAGTTACAATATTTCAACATGAACATGGAAATACATATCCATAGTAGTCTCTTTCATCTTTGTCCTTACCTTCTCAACACATGTATTGAATTCCTTGAGGCCTCCTTTGTCTTTCTTTGTGTTCCTGAGTTGTTCCTCCTACTCTTTAATCCTTGCATTTTTTTCTTCATTTTGAAGAAACAAATTCTTGAGGTTTTTTTCTATGGATATGGTTAAGTGTCGACATATACTATGGAAAGAGGGTATTTTATAATGTCCTCTATTACCAGAGTCTTTGTGACTACCGAAAATGAGTTTCCTCCAATAATTGGGAGCTTCTTGGTCTTTCATTGCACAATTCTACTGGGGGCTTTGTCGAATATGAACCTCTTCAAATTTTCCACCTTCTTGTGCCTATAAGGTGTGTGGATTCCCAATCCAAGTTCACTAATTGGGAGGTGACTACTAGTGAGTGGAAATTTTGTTGATGAACCAAGGATGTCGGTGTCCATAGAGGAAGTGTCATTGTTTAGCACATCTTCATCCTTCTTTCTTTTCTCTCCTTCAACTACTTTCATTGTAGCCTCGTAGGTTTCCCTTTTATCTTTTGTTGCTACTTTTGCAGTTGCCTTCTCAATTGTTTCTCTTGCTTCTATCTCTGTTATCATTGTTTTCTCAGTTGTTTCTTTCACCTCTACTTCTAATACCATCATTGATATTCGTGTTGCATAAGCTTCTGCCTTTTCCTTGGTTTCATTCGTCTTTCGTTTCTTCTCTATAATGTCCTCTCTCTTCTTCTGGACTCTATCTTTCTTTCTTATTTTCTTATCTTCCACCACCTCCTCTCCCTCTACTGATTCAGAATGTGTGTATTTTTTTGTGGTTGTTGAGTTTGTTGGTACCTCTTCTTCATCTCTCTACCATGCCCCCTCCTGGGCTTTTTCTTCATCTAAGATCTTTCCTAAAGGTTCGTTTTTCCCCTTGGAAATGACTTATTCATATTTTTAGGCACTGCAATGGACCTCTTCTTCTTCACATGTCATTGAAGTATATTCCCATTTTCATTTGTGTTTGTTGAAATACTCTTTGACTACTTCCTTTGGGTCATGTTTTCTAAATCATTCTTCCCCGAAGCGAAATGATAATAACGTGTCTACCCGATTAAGCCTACTTGATGCCTCCAAAGGAATATGATCTAACCCATAATGGTAAAGTGGGGAAGATGGCCTTCTTGTCTTGATAGAGTGTTTCCCTGGCTCCATGGATCATGGTCTGATATGCAATAGCTTGTAATACCATCATGTCAGGTACAAACCTTGGGAGTAGATGAAGATATTTTGTGGCTCCATATACTCTTATGTGTGTCCCATGTTTCAGGAAATACCAATATCCAATTTTTTGAACTATTGTTAAGGATTTGTCCATCATGCATGGAGTGGGTGAGTTGAGGATGAACTGATAAAGTGATTCCAAGAAGTAATGAAAAATCTTGTGATATTGAGTCTTGTATTCATGATCCCATAGAACTTTGTATTAGATATGTATGGAAGGGTTGGTTTGTTTCCAATCCCAACCCATATTTTTGTATTGATCGCACAAACACACCATGTCCAGCAGGTAGGAGGACATGTGAAAGTTGGGAAAATCACTAGGGGAAGTTTCCTCGACGGTTCTGATGGAGTATTCTAGACATGTTGATAGGATATCAACCCAATTGAAGGATGAACCGACGTCAGCGCAGTAGTATATTAGGGGCATCAAGGACAATGTGAAATTTGATGCATCATATTCCCCATATAGCCTGCATAGCATCACCACAATATATTGGTACAGTGTCCTCATCAAACTAGTGGGATATTCACCTGAGGGTCTAAGTTTGAATGTTTTGTTAGGATTGTACAAAATTTTAAACAAATTATTTTCCTTGTGCGAGAATTTTTTAATGAGCTCTTAATCCAATGACAAAATTCCTCCTTCTAGATGATAGTTCAAGGATATGTAAGATTCCCAAAATGATGTTATGGGTTTCCCCTTGGAATTGAGGATATATATATTATTGAGGTATACATGTTGAATGATCCAAGAGATTGAATCTGCACATGGAAAATCTTTGCATGAGATTCCAACCTATGCAACCTTGATTTTGAAATGTTCTTGAAGACCTTGAGTTCATCTTCATCTTCTACCTTCTATATGGAAATTTTGTTTC
>JZKD02S1928947.1:54730-81942 GCA_000966675.3 Picea glauca
GGGTGAAGCACCCAAAGGAAAATTTTCCTTGTAAATTTATATTGTAATTTCATAGTAAATTTGGATCGTTCATTATAAGGTCGCATATATGATGGTAGAAGTTATGTTAGGGATTTTGTTTCCCCAGAAGGGAACCCTCTTTTATGAGGGAATTGTATTGTGGATATGTATCATTGTGAATATTGTATTCTGAGAGAGGAGACTGTGAGATAAAGAAGAGGAAGTTACAGTGGGTTTGTTGTAGTTTGTAGCCCTTCATTTGTTGGATAATAAAAAGGAAGGACTGGAAATTTCTCTGGTGGATGTAGCCCACACTGGATCAACCACATATATCTATGTCTCTATTATGTTGTGTATCTTCTGTGTTTTATTTCATTTATTGCTTCGCGGTCCTAATTTTCTAACATAACTAAATGAAAACACATATTTATAATATTAACACAGAGCCACAGTGAATAATAACAAAGATACATTAAAACTCGACTTCTATTAAATAATAATTATGTTGAAACTGTAAAATGTAGACTGAAAACAAGCTTGCTAGAATGGTGGAAGCTTATGTCTAAGAATAGATGTGATGGCTATTCTCATTCACAATAATGTGAGTACAATGAGGCTCTCAAAGAATTTTTACAATAAACATGAATTCCAAAACCCTATACATACAAAAATCTAACCCTAGGAGATGAAGCGAGAAAATTCATGTGGGCCCCGTTGGGGTAAGTTAGTACAACAACTTCCCGAGGTCGTAACTTTTGCATACACTCTTTGTTTTAGGCACACAATATCTCATTGGAAAGGTCTATCCGAGGAATACACATTGTGTTGTCAAACTTTGACTATGTCTGTAGTTTGATTATGGCGATCCCTAAAAGCGTTGTTTAGGGCCTCAAAATGGCTCTGGAAGTTCATGACCCAAAAGCTAGGAAAAAACTACCAAACTGCATTGAGTTCCCCCATCAAATAAGGAAATTTCAGTTGAATTTGGCCCCAGGCGAGACACTTTCCCTAGTGCAGGAGTTTCCCTACTTTTACAACCCGATAAAGATGGATCCTCTGTTGGCGAGTGCCCTTGACCTATGTGTCCATGATATGATTAGTGGATTCATGTTTCATGCAGTCAGGGTTGATATTTTTTCGTGGCAATTGTTTTGTTATCTATGAGGTGTCCAATAATGGCGAAAAATATGGCTGAAGGAGATCCACATTGAACATTGGATGCAAGCCAAGGAAGGGGGGAATGTTGAGCTCAAAAGAATTGTCTCCCACATCCTTGTTGATATTTTAAGGTCCATAATGGAGTGGAAAGGTTTTTTGATGGGGCCATGTAAGGTGTTCTTTCTGCAAGTGCAACCAAACTTTGTCTCCCACCTAAAACTTATGTGGAACCTGATGTTGATCATGGCGTTGCTTGTACTTGGCATTGGACTTCTCTAAAATGTCTCAAACCTATTGGAGGATGTGTTGGATCCACTCAATGAACCGATTGGATTTGTCAGGTTCAGTTGAAACATGTGATGATTTTTCCTGGGTGGCCACAAGCAGTAGTGAAACATCCATGGGACCCAATGGTTTAAATCCTAATCCCACCTAAAAGGGGATGTGGTTGGTTGATATATGGAGGGTCTGGTTGTATATGTGTTGAACATAGATAAGATTCTCATCCTATGTTCGGGGGTGTTTGGAATTATACATGCACAGGATATACACGATCATCTGGTTGATGACCTCAATTTGGCCATCCGCCTGGGGGTGGAAGGCAGTGGATTTGGTGATCTTGGTGTCCAAAAATGACCAGAGGCTCGACCAGAATGAACTGAGGAACCGAATGTCCTAATATAATATAATGGTTTGTGGGATCCCAAAATGTACCCACACTCATTCAAATAAGAGCTTGGAATTGGCCTCCGCTGGGATGTTCTTCTTATAGGCGTCCAGAATCGCCATCTTGGAAAAGTGATCAACAACCACAAAAACACAATCATTTCCCCACTTGGTGGACGAAAGCCCTGACATGTAGTCCATTGAGATGGATTCCCAAGGCTAGCTAGGATTAAACAGAGGAGTGTATAGGCCTTGTTTCTTAGTGGTCAGTTTGGAAATAGCGCGAAAAGTGCAGGACCTAATATACTTGTTGACATCCCATCGAAGTTTCAGCTAGTAGAAATTTGTTGTAGCACTGCAATTGTTTTTTCTACGTTGAAGTGTCCTGCCACCTAACTGTAGTGGGATTCCAAAATAAATTTCACTCGCTCACTCAATGGAACATAAAAATGGATCAGATGGCACAGTAACCCATCCTAAAGATGTAAATTAGTGACAATTGTGTTTACTTCCAACATCTAGTAGGTGGTGTCCAAGTCATTATATTTCTTATAGAGTTGGGGTCATTCAGAGGTCTCATGGCCGCAAGATTCTAGCATCGTGGTGAGTGTCATGACTGGAGGTCAGTTGAGGAAATCAACGATCGGGTTGCTACTTATTGTCTTATACTTGATGTTTAGGTAGAACTACTACAAGTATGTGGACCACTTCTAATTGCGGTCATTCTGCAATTTTCTTTGTGTTTGCATGAACTGAAGCGGCTTATGATCAGTGTGGATGGTTTTCTCCTTCCTAAGAATGAAATGCCTCTACTAGCAGAAGGCTTGCACAATGGATTACATTTCTTTTTCGTAAGTAGGGTACTTACGAACAACATCTAATAGTGTCTCACAATGATATACCACGGGGTGGTCGTGCTGAGTGAGAACAGCGCCCACAATATAGTCTAAAGCATTTTTCTCGATCTCAAAGGGTTGTTGCAGGTTAGGAAATGAAATCATTGGGGATAAGCACAAGTGTTTCTTCAAATCATCAAATGCTTGTTGTTGGGACAGGCCCCACACAAACTTTTTCTTACCACCATATATGGTTACTTAGCTGAGATCCCATGCAATATGGGAGGATCCCAACATGAACCTGCGATAGAAATTGGAAAGGCCTAAGAAGCTCCAAAGATCACTAAGCATGGTTGGGGTTTTCCATTCACGAATGACCTAGATCTTGGTTGTATCCACATGCACACCATGCTCATCAACAATGTAGCCTAGGTACTGGACCCTGTCCATGTTGAAGGATAATTTTTCTAAATTGGCATATAGCTTGTGTTGTCGTAGAGTGTGAAGAACTTGTTGAATATGCTGCAAGTGTTGCACCCAAATCTTGTTGTATATGATGATGTCATCTAGACACACCACTACAAAATAATTGGTGAACAACCAGAAGATATCATCCATCATCCTCATCAAATTTAATGGGGCATTTGTCAAACCAAAGGGCATGACCAACCATTCAAAAATACCTTCTTTTGACTTGAAGAAAGTATTCCATACATATGTCTGCTCTATTGGGACCTGATGGTAGCCAAAATTCATATCAATTTTACTGAATTATTTTGCCAATGACCCCCTTAAGTTGATCAAGGATATCGTTGATTCATGGAATCAAGTACCAATTCCTGACTGTGATTTTATTTAGGGACCGGTAATCAATGCAAAGTTTCCAGGTCCCATCTTTCTTATGCACTAGCATGATTGGGCTTCCACAAGGTGATGAGTTGGGTTGGATTTGCCCCTTGTGGACTAGTTCTTGGATCTTATGCTTGACCTCCTCATTTTCTAACATAGAGCAACGATAGACTGGCCCATTGGGTAGCAATGCACCGGGGGTCAAATCGATGGAATTCTTGACCTAATAGTGTAGAGGTGCCCCAGTAGGTGATGAGAAGATGTCTTTGTATTTTTCCATGACCTTATCCACTTGCTTCTTCTATGTGGAGAGGTCAGTCATGGAGGCCATGGATGTATTTGCAACCTTTCTCTCACTCTGAGAGAGAATCATGAAGAAGACAAAATTCTCGGTCTGAGAGATGACCTTCCTGCATTGCTTGGAAGAGATCAGGGAAATAGCACTAGGTGGACCGTGGGACTACCTCGGGTATCCTGTACAATTTCCTGTGAAAAGTAATAATAACATTGTGAGGCCTAGATTCATATATATCATGATGTTTCCATAAATAAGGTTGGCCCAAAATAACATCACAAACTTCAAGGGTGATGGCGCTTCGGCTCCTCCACCTACCCCGCAGGGTTCCTGCGCCCGACCTCCTGGTCTTTAAGGATCGTTCAATTCCCCTTTGAGCCGGAGAGGCTCTTTTGATTCCACAGTGGAATCTCTATCAAAACCTAATCCATAGGTCCTTCTTTCCCTGTCACGGTCTCTGCACGTCCTATGACTTTTCCCCGATTGAAACTTCGGGTTTCGGGGTTCCGTGATCCCTGATGTCAAGAGTTCTTGTCCTCTCAAACTCCTGATCTCTGATTTGCCGATATGGCTCCTCTCGCCTTAGCCCCTCCTGGATATGCCCTAGTCCATATGAACAGATCTCATAGGACCGCATCCTTATCCTTCTTTCGGGGTTTCAGGCTTCAAAATCCTGATGTGCTCCAACTTCCGTTAGCCCTCCGGAATAGACCTTTGGTCCACACGACCTCCCCTTATATGACCGCAGTCATACCTTTTATCGGGGTTTCGGAATTTCCAATGCCGAAATGCACATGTCATCAAGATTTGCGATCCTTCGAATCCTGATTTCCCGATATGATGTGAGCTGGCCCCCACACAACGGAGATTTCCTTTTGAGAAATCTCCTGAATGATTTGATCTCTGCCACATGTCTCAACTGATGGATGGCTCAGATCAAATCTCAGGAATTTGCCAGGTGCAAAGTAAAAAATGCTCACCTATGTGAGCCATGGTGTCCAGATCTCTGAATTGGACGATCGTGCGACACGTGTCCTTCCTCAAACGGACGGCTTATATTCCCTCTCACTATTTCAGAACTTGAAATGTCCCAACCTTCTTGACCTTGAGAACTCCGATATCCCAAATGTCGATATCCTGATAACCCAACTCCTTTAGGGACTTTCTTCTCCCTGTTCACGAAGGCTTAACTCCCTCGCAACTCTCAACAGATTCGACAGCTGTCGGGTCTCTGCATCAAGATCCAACGGTCCAGTTCCGTTCTTCCTGTGCGCTCCTCCTGTTGCTCCCTGGACGTGGAAACCAACGGTCCAGATCTCCTTCTCCCACTGATCCAACGGTTGTTGTACTCCCTCCTGAGCTTGCGCACTCCTTCTTCCCAGCCTTGGGAGAATTTCAAGTATCCCAAAGGCCTCGACCTTTGTCTTATTTTTCTCTTTCAGCTCCTCGACTATGTGCTCCACTGCGCGTATGAAATGCTAACTCCTCTTGAGCTTGTCTTCAAATCCTTGAAGATTTGACCTCTACACTCCTGTAGAGTCTTCGCACACTGACGTGCTATCTCTTCTAAGCTTCTACATGTACTCAGACCCCTAAGGGATTATATCCTTCTTCCTTCTCTTAACACAAATGGAGAATAAATTGGATGCCCTCCTGGCTATCCTTCTGCTCAAGCAACCTCTTGCTGAGTCTGCAGAGTGTTCAAAAACCTTGTGAAGATCCTTCCATGGATTCTTCCTCTAAATTCTAGAACTCAAAGAGTTATCTTCTCTTCTATGCCTGTCTGCACAATGTATCAATTTCCTCCTATCAGAGTATCTTCTCACAGAACTCCAACAGTTTTGTGTTCTGTGCACTCCTTGCACCTGCTCGATGCCCTCTTGGCAGAGCTCTCAGAATCCCTAGTGATTCTAGTTCTCCACGAACTCACAATAGAGTTCTTCCTTCGTGCACTCCTTGCACCTGCTCAATTCCCTCCTGGTAGAGCGTCAAGAATCCTCAGTGATTCTAACTTCTTAAGAACTCACAGCAGAGGTCTTCTCAATGCACCACTCTGCATATGCTCAATGCCTACCTTGCAGAGATCTACAGAATCCACAGCATAATTATGTCTGCAACTGTGTCTCTCATACACAGCCTTGCCTCCAAGGTGTTCAGCAACCTTGAGGTCTTTCTCCTGAGCTGTTGACTTCAGTTATTGTGTCGCAGCACGTCTTTGTCTGAACCCGCGGAATTCAGAAGTGCATCCTCTGTGCACAGCTATCAGAACCCGCAGCGTTCTGTCACACCCTCTTGGTGTGAAGCCTCAAAGACCTCTCAAGTCTGAAACCAAACACTCCTACAAATTCCTAAACAAATAGCATACATCTATAGCCTACATAAAGAACACTCACAGACATTCATTTAACACATAATCATGCAGGAAAAATTGCTCTTTGTATTAAACATGGAAAATGCCTATATTTACAAGGTGTTCCTGAGCATGGCCTGTAACAAGGTCTCATATCTTCTCTCTTCTTCTCTCTACTCGCAGACCCTCTTCTATGCTAACTCGCAGCTCTCCTTTATCAAAGAGATACAATTGATCTTTTTACATGAGGAGGCTCTTCGAGCTCTTCCCTCCAAATCTACCTACCCTATTCAATTAGATTGAATGGGTTGTCTATTCCGTTATCCAGATCTAGATCTCAGCCTCACAAATCATTAAAGGCCTTCCTATTCTATGCCTGCACAAAGGCACGGATCTATGGCTCAACAGCCTAAACATTTAATTACATTCAATTTCAAAATAGAAGATGAGGGTTGTGCCTCTCTTCCTCCTTGAATGCACGCGCTCGACATGGCTGGCTGGTTGGATGACGTGGAGAAATGCTCCTGCATCATACTCCTCAACTGCAAAAATCATGAGCTCTTGCTCATGAGCTTCCCCTCTCATCTTTTGAAATCCTCCTGGATCCCAAACAAATATCTGGAGTTGTTCATCTGCTCCATCTTACTGTTGCTTCTGCACTGCTGCTACTGTTGTTTCTTTCTTCCTTCTTCTTAGCCTCTCCTTGCTGGAGTGTCTTCTGATTGCATCATCAGTCCATGATCTCTTCGATCAATTCGTCCAGCTGCTCCCGTGGTTGGCTCGGTTCATGCAGTCTCCTCAGCTGCAAAAATTTTCGGCAGATGGGAAGATCACCGTGATCTCCCATGCTTTCTTCTTCATCTTCATGTGTGGCCTCAAGTTGCCACTCTGCTGCAGACTTCAAATCTGCAGTCTCTTCCTAACTGACTTTCTATTCAGTCACCTTCTCTGACAGCTCAACTTCTTCCAGTTCTCTTGTTGGTTTTGGATTGTTCATCCAATCCTCTAGCATCTCTAGCTCCATCTCCCATGGAGTGATAAATTTGCCTGCCTTCTCTTTGGCTTCCTTTGTTGCTAGCTTCAGTGCTGCAGCTTCTTTCTTTTTAGCTTCCTGGATGAAATCATTGAGCCATTCCTCAGAATGCTCATTCTCTTTTCCTTCTTCTGTTGTCATCTTCAGTACTACAGCTTTCTCAGCTTCCTGGATAAATATGTTGATCCATTCCTCAGAATGCTCATTTTCCTCTCCTGCTTCTTGGGCAATTTCCAATATCTGCTCCAAATTTTCTTCCCTGACAGTCACAACTGACTATTCTTCTGTTGTTGTTGCATCTGCAACACAGTTTTTTGCCTCCTCCTGAGCAAGTGGCAAGAATAATTCAATTCCCCCAATCATCAGAAGATTCCTCCAATCTTCCTCCTTTTCTGTCAACTGCACCTGTTGAACCCAATCCATCTCTGAGCTCACCTGCTCTTCCCTGCCCACCTGGAAATATAGGATTTTCCTGCTTCCCTTCTGGCAGTCTACGGAATCAACTGATCCCATCTCTGTTCCCTTACCCACCTGGCAATTTGGAAACCTTCCGCTACCCTCCTAGTAGTTTATGAGATCCCACAACGATCTCATTTAATTTCCCAGCTGGAAATGTAAAATTCCCTGGTTGTCCTCATGACAGTCTCTAAGATCCCACAGTGATCTCAACTTGTTGCCCTCCTGGAAATCTGGAATTTCCTTTCTGCCCTCCTGGCAGTTCTTGAGATCTTCAGTTGATCCCATTTCATTCCCTTCATCGAGAATGTCCCCAATCTCTGGTTCACATACCTAAACCATCTCCTCAGGTCCATTGAGGTTTTCCGCATACCTCAACCATCCTCTTAACAACCTGCGTTGTCTTTTAGCCATCAATTCCTTGACTGGCCATTTTGCTTTCATCTTCTTCATGGGTCATTCATACACCCATCTCGGCTTGGCTTTCTGTTGCATCTTCAATGCGAGCTTTTCTATTTCTCTCTTTATATCAACGAGCTCTTCATCTATGTCTTTTTGGCTCCATAGCTCTGATTTTTTCCTCCCAGCATGTCTACGGCCTTCAGTAGCCATCTTGTTGTCTCTATTGCCTTCCTGGAAAATCTGTTGCTCACTCTGCAAACCCGAGTGCTCAGCTTCTCCTACATTCCTCCTTACTGTCCTCTGGATTGTTTCCTACCTGCAAACAAATCCTTACAGAGTTTCAGTACTCTGTCTTCTTCCTTTTCCTTCTCACTTCACCTGAAATATAGAGATGAAATCCTGCTCTGATACCACTTGATGGTGCTTCAGCTCCTCCACCTACCCCGCAGGGTTCCTGCGTCCGACCTCCTGGTCTTTAAGGACGTTCAATTCCCCTTTGAGCTGGAGAATCTCTTTCGATTCCATAGTGGAATCTCTGTCAAAACCCGATCCTTAGGTCCTTTCCCTGTCACGGCCTCTGCACATTCCTATGACTTTTCCCCGATTGAAACTTCGGGTTTTGGGGTTCCATGATCCCTGATGTCAAGAGTTCTTGTCCTCTCGAACTCCTGATCTCTGATTTGTTGATTTGTCGATATGACTCTTCTTGCCTTAGCCCCTCCTGGCTATGCCCTAGTCCATATGACCAGATCTCATAGGACCGCAGCCTTATCCTTCTTTCGAGGTTTTGGGCTTCAAAATCCCGATGTGCTCCAACTCTCGTTAGCCCTCCGGGCTAGACCTTTGGTCCACATGACCTCCCCTTATATGACCGCAGTCATACCTTTTATCGGGGTTTCGAACTTTCCAATGCTGAAATGCACATGTCCTCAGGATTCACGATCCTCCGAATCCTGATTTCCCGATATGACATCAGTTGGCCCCCACACAACGGAGCTTTCCTTTCGGGAAATCTCTCGAACGCTTTGATCTCTGCCACGTGTCTCAACTGATGGACGGCTCAGATCAAATCTTGGGACTTCGCCAGGTGAAAAGTCAAAAACGCTCACCTATGTGAGCCCTGGTGTCCGGATCTCCGAATTGGACGATCGCACGACAATCGTCCTTCCTCAGATGGACAACTCAGATTCCCTCTCGCTATTTCAGAACTTGAAATGTCCTGACCTTCTCGACCTCGAGAAATTCGATATCTCGAACGCTGATATCCCGATAAGCCAACTCCTTTCGGGACTTTCTTCTCCCTATTCACGAAGGATTAACTCCCTCGCAACTCTCGACAGATCCAATGGTTGTCGGGTCTCTGGATCAAGATCCAACAGTCTAGTTTCGTTCTTCCTGTGCGCTCCTCCTGCTGCTCCCTGGACGTGGAAACCAATGGTCCAGATCTCCTTCTCCTGCCGATCTGACGGCTACTATACTCCCTCCTGAGATTTCGCACTCCTTCTTCCCAACCTTGGGAGAATTTCAAGTATCCCAAAGGCCTCGACTTTTGTCTTCTTTTGCTCTTTCAGCTCCTCGACTTTGGGCTCCACCATGCATTTGAAATGCTAACTCCTCCTGAGCTTGTCTTCAAATCCTTGAAGATTTGACCTCTACACTCTTGTAGAG
The DNA here is from genome assembly GCA_000966675.3 of Picea glauca. Classification (NCBI taxonomy): domain Eukaryota; kingdom Viridiplantae; phylum Streptophyta; class Pinopsida; order Pinales; family Pinaceae; genus Picea; species Picea glauca. The sequence goes on from JZKD02S1928947.1 coordinate 64,444, forward strand.
TCTTTGCACACTGACGTGCTATCTCTTCTAAGCTTCTACGCGTACTCAGACCCCTAAGGGATTATATCCTTCTTCCTTCTCTTCCCAGAAATGGAGAATAAATTGGATGCCCTCCTGGCTATCCTTCTGCTCAAGCAACCTCTTGTTGAGTCTGCAAGGTGTTCATCAACCCTGTGAAGATCCTTCCATGGATTCTTCCTCTAAATTCCAGAACTCAAAGAGTTCTCTTCTCATTTGTGCCTGTCTGCACAATGTCTCAATGTCCTCCTGGCAGAGTATTTTCTCACAAAACTCCAGCAGTTATGTCTTCTGTGCACTCCTTGCACCTGCTCGATGATCTCCTGGTAGAGCTCTCAAAATCCTCAGTGATTTTAGTTCTCCGTGAACTCACAACAAAGTTCTTCCTGCATGCATTCCTTGCACCTGCTCAATTCCCTCCTGGCAGAGCATCAAGAATCCTCAGTGATTCTGACTTCTTAAGAACTCACAACAGAGTTCTTCTCAATGCACCACTGTGCATATGCTCAATGCCTACCTGGCAGAGCTCTACATAATCCACGGTAGAATTCTGTCTGCAACTATGTCTCTCATACACAGCCTTGCCTCTAAGGTGTTCAGCAACCTTGAGGTCTTTCTCCCAAGCTGTTGACTTCAGTTCTTGTGCCGCAACACGTCTTTGTCTGAACCTGCAGAATTCAGAAGTGCATCCTCTATGCACGGCTATCAGAACCTGCAACGTTCTGTCACACCCTCCTGGTGTGAAGCCTCAAAGACCTCTCAAGTATGAAACCAAACACTCCTACAAATGCCTAAACAAACAACATACATCTATAGCCTACATAAAGAACACACAGACATTCATTTAACACATAATCATGCAGGAAAAACTGCTCTTTGTATTAAATATGGCAAACGCCTGTATTTACAAGGTGTTCTTGAGCACGGCTTGTAACAAGGTCTCGGCTCTTCTCTCTTCTTCTCTCTACTCGCAGACCCTCTTCTATGCTAACTCCCAGCTCTCCTTTCTCAAAGAGATACAATTGATCTTTTTACATGAGGAGGCTCTTCAAGCTCTTCCCTCCAAATCTACCTACCCTATTCAATTACATTGAATGGGTTGTCTAGTCCGCTATCCGGATCTAGATCTCAGCCTTACAAATCATTAAATGCCTTCCTATTCTATGCCTGCACAAAGGCACAGCTCTATGGCTTAACAGCCTAAACATTTAATTACATTCAATTTCAAAATAGAAGATGAGGGTTGCACCTCTCTTCCTCCTTGAATTCACACGCTCGATGTGGCTGGCTGGCTGGTTGGATGACGTGGAGAGATGTTACTGCATCAAAGGGGATAAAAAGCACACAATACTTCATCTTTGAATGACTTGATTTCATATGCCAAGTGACACTGTTGGCTGATGTGAATATCGCTTGCATGGCAGAGCCATATGGTGGTGTAGGGTTGCGGGTGTGGCATTGTCGATAGGGAGAGTTGCTTGAAGACCTATGTTGATATGAGGTTCTTCTGGCTACCGCTATCAATGATGAAGTGTAGTTGAGTTATTTTAAGCCACATCTATGAATGAAAGAGGTGTTCACCTTCCTCTGGCTCATCAAGTTCACCAGGATGGATCTTGGTGGTAGCAATGATGGCACTGGGTTCCATTTCAATGATTTTTTTCCCTTTTTATATTTATGACTCATAGTCATAGCCTACATCTAATTCATAGGATTTTACCTCATTCACCAATGACTTCTTTGAGAGAAAATCAATAGTGTTATGATAGGGGCTCTTATGGAAGTCGCACCACTTCCAGGTATCTTTCTTCGTCTTTCCATTGTCCTTATTTTATTGCGGCTTGGACTGGTTGTCCTTAGGCTACCCATATTTATTATTTCCTTTGTTCTGTGGGTTGGGGATACCCTTTCCCTACTTCTTCTATGAGGGGTTCCCAAACCCAAACTGTTGCATATTTTGTTTAAGATTATGCTTGATTTTGACAGCATATCGATAGCCCACACTCAATGACGCGATGTCCAAAAAAATATTTATGTATGGATGTAACTATGCAGATCTTCATGGTACTTTAGCACCAGATGTCTCTCATAATATTTGATACCTATATTTCTGCACAAGGTATGGAAGACATTGGTGAACTTTGGCATTGTTTGATCTATTTTCTACCACAGTGTGGTCCATGTTGTATACAAGTCATCATAACTTCCAATAGGGTAGTATTGTTCCTTAATAGCATCATCAAAGGAACCCCAAGTGGGTGAAACTACAAATAATGTGGCTCCCTCTATTTCCTTTTGCTCACATAAATTCTCCCACCAATATTTGACATGGGGGATGACCTTGAGGAGTGAAAATGTAATCTTTTCTCTATCAAAAAAATTGTGGATAGAAAAATACCCTTCTACAAGGTTTTACCATTTATCTACGACATCCACATATATTTGAGCTACAAATATAGGAATATAAAAAATGATTTATACCTTGAAGGGGGTGGCACCTCCGCTTGAGGTAGATGTGTCGCTTGTCCATAGTCGTTGAAGTATTTTTGCAAAGTTTTCCATCATCTTGTTCCTTTGTTGCTCGAGGGATTCCTCAAGCAACATTTTGAAAGGATCTCCTATCCTGTCATATTTATTTTCACCCTCCTTGGACATTTTCTTGGGCGTGTGAGAGAAGTTTTCCTCAAGAGAAACAAGCTCAAGACCCAATTCTCTATACCATGATAGCGTTAGGAACATGCACTAAAAAATGACAAGGAGAAAACCGCTTTGATACCACTGATATGGATTTATGAGCAGAACGAAATGAAAACACAAATTTATAATATTAACATAGACACAGTGAATAATAACAGAGATACAGTAAAAATTTACTTCTATTAAATAAAAAATATGTTGAAACTGTAAAATGGAGACTGAAAACAAGCTTGCTATAATGGTGCCAGCTTATCTTTGAGAAGAGATGTGACGGCTACGCTCATTCGCAAGAATATGAGTACAAGGAGGCTCTCAAATAATTTTTACAATAAACATGAATGCAAAAACCCTATACATCCAAAAACCTAACCCTAGGAGATGAAGCACCAAAAGTCATGTGGGCCCTGTTGGGGTAAGTTAGTACATCAACTTCCCAAGGTCGTAACTTTTGCATACGATCTTCATTTTAGACACACAATAGCCCGTTGGAAAGTTTTGTTTGAGAAATACATATTATGTCATCAAATTATAACTTCGTCTAAATTTTGACTATGGACAGCCCTAAAAACGTTGTTTAGGGCCTCAAAATGACCCTGGAAGTTCAAGGCCCGAAAACTAGGGAAAAACTGCCAAACCCAATTGGAATAGGTGGTTGGGTGGACTACCAAGATGATCTGGTTGGAATAGGTGGGTGGCCATCGATGTCCATATGGATCAATTTGTTATCATTATTATAAAATCATTAAAGAATATTTTGAACCAAAATATAATGCCGCTAAATGTCAATTATTTTTTGCTTTGTTAAAATCTAGAATTTTGACTACTATTATGAGAATTTTAGGCATTAAAAAAATCACAATTATAGAAACAAGTCATCATATTGTTAGAAATCTTGTGGATTCTTCTTAAAATATTGGTAATAAATCTTGTTATAAATATTTTAATGCAACCCAACATGGCTTGTCACAATCAATTGTTAGCAAGATCACAACAAAACATTGTTTGTTCCAACAAACCTCTCATCTCATGAAATGCAATATCAAAACCCTTAGAAATTATTCCAATAGATAATATAGCCTCAACACAGGTGGTCCAACAATTTTGTGGGCCTTCACTGGTAGGCTACCTCATTCTGACATGAAGTAATTGGAGTTGTTAAGGGACTAGTACATGCTTTCTAGCATGAGAACACTAGGCCTTCTTCCAATCAAAAAGATGTAATAAACTTGAGAAGGGGGCCTAAGGACCTTGAACCCCATATTAAACACTTTCTTGACATTAAAAACACATAATTGTATGAGATATTCAAGACAACACACATTTCACTTAACTTGCTCCAAAGATCATTCCATAAATGAAATCCTTGGTATGTTTGAATAAACACCATTCATAACACATGTTGTTGTAGATATCACATTGAGTATGGTTATTATTATCACACACACACACACATATATCACGTATTGCATAACACCCTTTTGTGGGAATGCTCAGTTATATTGTCATTGTCGTCATCTAGATCATTTATTCCATCTTGTGTACAAGACCAGAGGGTTGTACATTTTATCAAAAATATTGCTTAGATGGGACATGCCCCAAGTGCAATGGAATGGAATTACTGAGCAAGTGCATCAATGTAAGCGATGAGTATGAATTGGGGAGGAAGGATGTTTCCTTGAAAATATTTAAATATGTCACATATGATATTGATGGGGGGAAGGAAAGAAAAAAATATACAATTGGTGAATTCCCAAGTACGTGTATGTGACTTCACGAAGGACTTCGTTGAAAATACATGACAAAATTTTCATCATGTCCATGTGGCTCAATGGTAGGATGATCATTTTATAATATGTAGAGAAACATTTCCCATTGGTATTGTCGTATTAGCGATTGATTTTGTTGAGAACTACACCCTTCAACCACAGATTGAGATTCAAATCCAATATTATCGCTCAAATCAGGTCAACATAATGGTCCATATCAAATACAGGTATGGGCCATATAGTAATGAAGAAAACAAAGTTATATTGAAGAAGTATCACTTCTACATAACTGATGATCGGTGCCATGACTTAGCCTATGTACAACATTGCTTTCAGTTGTTTTACAATCACCTTAAGGAGAATAAAATATAGATAGATCAACATTGGATTTGGTCAAATGGTTGTGCAGGCCATTTCAAAAACTCTCATGTATTTCAATGGTCATTTATGTTGCAAAAAAAACTCAATGTACCACACATTTGGAACTGTTTCGAGTCTGGGCAAGGGAAAGGGGAGAATGATGGAGCAAGTGCATGCATCAAAATAACGTTATACAGGATGATTGTGAATCCATAGACTGGGTTGATATATGGGATCGTGTATCATATCAATCCCCAATGGTCAACATATAACTATGGAATTATCCTAGTTGGAGGAGGTCCAATCAAATATTTCATCAGATTATGATCACGTCTCAGATCTAGTATTGTCATGTTTGGTGAAACCTTCTATTAAATTTTGAATAACTAGCATCAATGTTTTATTCTTTGGTCATTTACTGGACTCCCGTGTTGGCACTCCATTTTTTTCAGGGCACATATACACAGTGGTTTCCCCAAGAGGTGATGAATGGGGCACTGATTATTGGCTAGCACGTTGCTTATAGGGAAAGCAAACCCTCTTGGGATCAGTATCAGACTCTAAAGGTATTGAATTTTTGATTGAGTCAATGGTTATTAAAGGAGACCATATAACACGGGATGAAAGAACACGGAAGAAAGGTGGTTATGTGTTTCAATATTATAGACCAGGTGAAGTTGTATACCACTTTACGAACGTGGTTTCTAGTACAAATAAAGGTACGATATTTATTTCCTTACTCTGAGCACGATAATTTAATGGAGACCATTAGTATTAAAAGTGATATTAATGGTCTTCTTGAATGACCATAGGTATGTAAAAGGAATAATTGAAAAAATATTTCGTATTTATGAACGATTGAAATTTTGGATTCATTTTATGGTTGTTATTCCTTTCCATGCCATTTCATGCCTTTCCTTGCCATGTCTTGCATTGCCTTTCCTTGCCATTTCATGCATTTCCTTTCCATGACATGCCATGACATGCCTTGCATTTCCTTTCCTTTCCTTTCCATGCCATGTCATGCCATTCCTTACCTTTCCATGCCATGCATTTCCTTTCCATGCCTTGCCTTGCCGTTCCATGTCTTGACTTGAATTTCCTTGACTTGTTATACCTAAACCTTTCCTTTCCATTCCTTGTCTTATCTTTCCATGCCTTCCCCTACCTTTACTTGCATTTCCCCACCTTTCCTTGAATTTCCATTCCTTTACATACCTAGACCTAGAAAAATACATAGACCTTACCTTGCCATGCCATCCCTTGCCTTGCCTTGTCATCACATGTCTTCCCTTTCATTGACTTTCCATGGAATTCCTTTACTTTCCATGCCATTCCTTTCCGCGCCTTTTCATGCCATGACTTTCCTTGCCATGTCATTCCATGCCTTTCCTTTTCATGTCATACCTTGTATTTCCTTGACTTTTCATGGCATGCCTTTTTTTTCCTTACCATGCATTTACATGCCTTGCCTTGCCATGCCATTCCTTTCCATGCCTTGCCTTGAATTTCCATGCCATGCCTTGTCTTTCCATGCCATACCATGCCTTTCCTTTCCATTCCATGCCATATCATGCCAAGCCTTGCATTTCCTTTCCTTGTTATTCCATGCCATGTCGTGCATTGCCTTTCCTTGCCATGCCATGACTTTCCTTCCCATGTCATGTCATGCCTTGAATTTCCTTTTCATGTCATGTCATGCCTTGAATTTCCTTCCCTTCTCATAGAATTCCTTGTCTTGCCTTTCCATTCTATTCCATGTCTTTCCTTGTCATGTCGTGCCTTGACTTGCCATGCCTTGTCATGCCATGCCTTACCATGCCTTGTAATGCCATGAATTTCCATGCCTTTCCATGCCATGACTTGTCATGACTTGCCATGCCTTTCCATGCCATGCCTTGAATTTCTATGCCATGCTTTTCCTTTCCTTGACTTTCCATTCCATGTCATGCCATGCCATGGCATGTTGTTATGATCCAACGCCTTAAAAATGATAAGAACTCAATAAATTATAGTCCACTTCAAGGGGGAAACCTCCCTTACTATATATCCACTTCATAACACAATATGAGTTGAGATAATATGCTCCTAATACTAGCTCTCCTTGGTGTATATATAGGAGACAAAGGGTACAATTATAATGAAAGGGTGTGAGGAAGGGTTTCAAAGCCTACATATAATTATAATACAAGAAATGTAATAATTCAATAAGGGGATTAATAAGGGGTTTTATACACAACATGGGTATTTGTCTAGGGATTAACATGCACTTCCCCTTTAATAACCATGGATGCTTCTGCATGAAGAACTCATCGTCCCATGTCACCTCCTCCACTAGTAGGTTCTTACATTTGACGAGGTACTCTGTAATTGCTTGATTTCTCAACTAATTAATTCTTGTTTCAAGGATTGTTTCTGGATCTAGTATGGTTTTCCCTTCTTAATTCATCTCTGGTGAAATATTTTGGGCTGATATCTTGTTGCCGATGACCTTCTTTAAGAAAGAAACATGGAAGATTGGATGTACAAGTGAACATGGAGGAAAATCTAATTTGTAAGCCATACTTCCAATCCTTTGCAAAACCTTATATGGGCCATAATATTTGGGTGATAATTTATTATCCTTATTTTGTTGCTTGAGGAACATTTGTTTGTATGGTTGTATCCTTAGAAATACCCAATCCCCCACTTCAAATTCCCTTTCATTGCAATGTTGATTTGCTTGTTGTTTCATCCTATTTTGTGCCATAATAAAGTTATCCTTCAATAGTTTGAGTACCTCTTGTTGGTTCCTTATGTTTTCCTCCATTGCTTGAACCTTTGTATTCCCTTTCAAGGGTGATGTGATGGATGGAGGATGATATCCATAACGTTCCAGAAATGGGGACATTTTTTATGAAGTATGGAAGGATGTGTTGTACCACCATTACGCCAAGGGAAACCACTCGACCCATTGTGTATGTTTATAGGATGCAAAGAAATGAAGATATACCTCTAAAACTTTATTCACAATCTCAGTTTTCCCATCGGATTTAGGGTGGTAATATGAGATATGAGCCAATTGTGTACCCAAACAAGAAAATAATTCAGTCCAGAAATTTCCAGTGAAAATTGGGTCTTTGTCACTTACAATAATCTTTGGTACTCCATGTAGTTTTTGAATTGTTTCCATGAATTCTATTTCTACTATACTTTCTTTAAAAGGATGAGAAAGAGAGAAAAAATGAGTGTACTTTGTTATTTGATCCACTACTACCATGATGACAGTCTTTCCTTCAGATTTGGGTAAACCTATAATAAAATACATTGAAACGTCTTCCCAACATTGGCTTGGTATAGCTAATGGTTGTAGGAGACATGGAGTCTTTATTGTCTCTCCCTTATTCTGTTGGAATACCAAACATTTAGACACAAAATTTTGAACATCATTTTTAATACCTTCCGAGAAAAAATCCTTCTTGATCTTGTGGTATGTTTTCAAGAATCTTGAATGTCCCCCTATAGGAGAAGTGTGCAATTCCAGAAGGAGCTTCTATTTGAGTTGGGAATTATTACATAAGTATAGGCGATATTGATACCATATCAAATCATTCCTCCATAAAAAAAATATATACTGAATTGGGGTCTTCATGTAGTTGTTGAATCATATTGCATACCTCTTGATCTTCATTCCATTCTACCATTGTTTCTTCTACCCAATTAGATTGCGGGATAGAAATAGCACATAGTGAACCTTATGTTTCTTCTTCTTTCCTAGAAAGGGCATCTGCCACAACATTATGTTTTTCTTTTTTGTAGATAATTTCAAAGTCATAACCCAACATCTTTGTAAACCATTTTTTTTGCTCTTCTAAAGACAATTTTTAATCCAATAAGTACTTCAAAATGTCATGATCTGTTTTACCTTGAATTGTCTTCCTATTAGGTAGGGGCACCATTTCCGAACTGCATGTAGTATGAGTAACATTTGTTTTTCATAAATGGCTTTAACTAAGTTTTTTCCCTTAAGTTGGTTTCTTTCGAAGGAAAGGGGCCTTCCTTCCTGCATTAAAAATGCACCAATTCCATGGCCTGAGGCATCACACTCCACAATAAATGTGTTTGTAAATTTAGGTGTTTCCAAGATGGGAGTTGTACACATAGCCTCGTTATGTTTTTTAAAATATTTGGTTGCTTCTTCGATCCAAGAAAATGGTTCCTTAATAATTCCATTTTAGGTGTTTCTATTTGACCATAGTTCTTGACAAACTTGAGGTAATAGCCTGTCAATCCTAAGAATCCTCTATTTTCTTCAAGGTTTTGGGAATTGGCCATTCCCTCATAGATTATAAACAAGGAGGATACTAAGCTAGTTTTTAAAAATCACTGTAAAATGTACTTTTTTGCCAACCCTAATGAAATAATTGAACTATTTATTGGCAACAAATCTAAACTTTATGAACTCTAATGAAAGCGTTGTACTTATTGATCAAAAATATGAAAATGATTGTTTTCGTATTTTAAAGTAACTTTCACACTGACCTATCATTATGTGAATTTCTTAAGAAAAACATGATGATTGACCTAATAATTCCAATGTTAGGTGTTATTTTTTTCTTAAAAAGTAATGCTAGTGTGACTGCAGTCAAAAACACAAGTGTGATTGCAATCCTATGTTACTGGTGACTGAACATTGAGGCACCATATTTAGGAGAAACTCGTTACTCAGAAGAAAATCACAAGAAACCTTGTTTTTACTACATGTTTATCGTTTCTTGGTGAGTAACCCATTATATTAGAAACTCTTGGATACTTGAGACTGGATTTTAACATTGGAGACATGAGGATACACACCACATAGTATGGTTTCACAATGTCTATAGTCGTTTGCTCTCAATTTTATTTTTATTTTTTCATTTGTTTGTTTCTATTTTCTTCCTATGCTTTATTGTGATTGTTCTTTATTCATGATTTTAGGTTTTAATTTTTTGATATTCTCTATTAATTCAAATTTATATTAAAAATTTCTAAAAATACCAAAAAACGTTACTTGTTTAAAACTTGAAAATTTATGTTTCTCGTATCATACTTTTTTTGTGTTCCATTTCTCGTTTCTTATTTCTCATAACATATGTATAGTCAATAATGCCAACATTTTGAACCTTATATTGATGTAGCACTAGAAATAAGTGGTTCCTTGAGAAGTACCCATCGCTAAGGTGCGTGTTTCTCCATTTCCTAATTCAATTTTATCCAATTATTAGAGGTATAATTAGTTATTTTAAAAAATAAATAGTTGAAATCCATTGTGCAATTCACTTCTACCCAACTATCAAAAGTATTAGTTATTCTAAAAAATAAAGGGTTGCCCATGTTGTCCTTTCCAGTCATAGAAGAAACCCAAGTGGACAGTTGCCTAAACTATTGTGAATATGAGTTGTTTAATGCCCAAAACACAATGCAAGCCTAAAATATAAGTAACATAACAATAGCAATAAACTATAATAGTTTGAATTATTTTTAGAGCATACAACAAAACCGCCCAACAAAATAAACTATAACTTGAACTAACACACCTAACATAAAAGAAAAAACAAATTGAATGACTTAATAAAAAAACTAAATTGTTTATTGATAACAAATCTAAATATATATTTTTTCATCTTTTAAAGTAACTTTCTCACCTCGACCTATCATTTTGTGAATTACTAAAGAAAAACATGCTGACAAACCTAATGAAATAATTGGATTATTTATTGATAACAGATATGAAAACAACTATGTTCATAATTTAAAGTAACTTGCTTACTATAAATAACGTAACAAACAAAAATAAACTATAATTGCACTAACATAACCATGAAAAGAAACTATAACAATTTGAATTGTTTATATAAATTATAACAAAAAAACAAATTATAACTTAAACTAGCATCACAACAAAAACAAACAATAATGTCAGTGTCACTATAGTCAATAAGACCATATTAACTGGGTCTAGTTGACCAAGTGAATCACTTGGATCAACTATGTATTCTGGACCTATAATTTCTACTCATGCATCCCTAGAGTTCATCTTTTCTCTAGGAGCTCTATGTTATGTTTATACTGGTGCTTCTATCTTTTCTACTGATAGATTATGTGCTGGAAAAATTGGTACTACCTCTGATGCTTCTACATTAAATTATGGCTCTAACTTTGTCCCAACAAGATATATTTTCTACTAATGGTTCTATTGATTCCACTTATGATGCTATTGTATATTGTACTAGGTATGTTGTTGTAGGCTATGTTATTTGTTACCCCTTCTCACCTAGGGGTAACTATAGGAGATCATTTTTCATGATCCACATTACATACAAAGATCCTAGAGATGATGAAAAACAGTCTCCACAAACAACATCCCCTCATATTCCTCTTCCTCATCATTTCTCAGATCATTCACTATATTAGCATGTTCACTTGATGGTGGTGGTCCAAAACACATGAGGTACATTGGCCATTGTTTCATACAAAGTGTTGCATTTAATGCATTGGGAATATAGGTAAGGATCATGGGTTGAAGTCAGATAATGAATAATGATTCTTGGAATTTATGCATTTTTTCCTTGTTTCACCTTAGTGGCCATCATGTGTGTCCTATTCAATTGTTGTCACTCTTGGGGAAAAGGTGATCCGAAAATATCTTTTAAAGACTATGGTTTAGTTTTTAAAGAATGAGTTCATTAACCATTTAGGAATTGAAGATAGAGGAAGAATTAAAGATATAACATGGAAGCCATAATAATATATGGAGATATGAATGTAAGCACAAATAATCAGCAAACTATGACAGCAAAACTATTAACGGAGTTCGGCAATATCGCCTACGTCTCTGGGCCTTTGTCTCAATGGGTGAGACTTTTTTATTTCTCTTCAGAGCTTCAAAAGTACATAAGAAAAGTGTCAAATGGATTAAAAAATGGTCTTTTTGTTTTCTTCTCAACCTCAAGAATCCAACACAACTAACAATATTGAAAAAGGCTGAGCATATCTCCCGAAATTGGCCCGTAAAGTTCCTCTCCTCAATGGCTTCCGTGCATAAAAATGTCTTTGGCTTCACAATTCTACAACATTTCTCATGTTCTAAACTTGTTTGGACTGTCAAAATACAGATTTTGATTTGGGGGTTGAAATCCAACTTCCCCCCAACTTTCTGGCCTCAGATTGGGCTCAGATCCCCTTCAAAGGGAAAAAAATCCTAAAAAATAACTAAAAATCAGCTAAAAATCCACTAAAATCAGGTCAAAACAAAAAATTTGGCAAAAACTCTGCTTAAGCCCCCAGTTAGGGCACGTGCCCCCCTTATGTGGTTATATGAGGGCTATGTGGCCTAGTGCTAAGGGGCACACCTCACTTAGCTGGAAAAGGTGCTTAAGTTTAAATTTATGAAAAGTGGGTTTTTTCTCTAAAGTAGTAATTCGCCCTTTGTGGCTAGCTTATAATGCTTAAGTCATTGTAAGAGGCAGGTCATGGGATCGAATCCCATGGATTCCAACAATATAAATTTGACCTTTTTAAGGCCTTGACCATGGTGGCATTTGTCACCCTTGGATTGGACCATGTGTCAGCCCATGGTTGTCCAATCGTTTGCCACATGGACTTGTTGGAGTTACTTCACACACCTAGGATTTATTTTTCCTAAGGTTTTTATTTGTTCATTAGTCATAATTAGTCATTACCCAGTCTCCTATATTTTAGGAAAGAATATTCCACCTGTAGAATATTCTCTTTCAGTTCACACTTCAGTTTGATTAGTTCAGTTGAGTTTAGATGTTGCATTGGGATCATCACCATGCAACATTGGGATCATCACCATGATAATTCGACCTTGCCTTGGTATCATCACAAAAGTGGCACATTAGTCTTGATTCCTTGAGTTAACTCCTCACTAATTTTTGTTCAGTCAGTTAACTGAAGACTAGTTGACTAGTTAACTCAACTAGGTGGCAGTTCACTCCCATAACTTCCTGAGAGACTAGGATAGGCGGGAGTTCACTCTCGTAACTGTTGGTGTGTGTCCAGATCACTCTAAAACACCACTATGGAGACTTGGTTCACCTCAATTCGAACTCATTGAGTTATACAGAGTATATCATGTGTAAATTATTCATTATTCATAATGGTTAATGAGAATTCTTCCATTCTTTCTCTCCTTCTTCTTCTTTTTCAATTCTCTCTACAAATGTGTGTATTATTGTTTAGATAAATATATTTTGTGAAGTTTCAACACATTTACATGGTATCAGAGCCGACGGACTACTAAGCAAAAGCTACACCAAAAATTTTTGCAGGTACAAAAGATCGAAGACAGCGAAAAGATGGAATTCCAAAAAGAATTCATTCTTACACCTTACAATTATTTTGCATGGAAGGAGAAAATAGCCATACATATCCAATCAAGAGGGTTGTATAGGTTAACCATGAATACATATACATATCCGACATCAACCATATAAAAATCCAAGTACTTAAATCGCATGGATGAGGCACTCAAAACAATTTGCAGTCTTATTTCTCCCGATCTCCTTTTTCATATATCTTCCTGTAAGACTCCCAATGAAGCCTGGACCATATTGGAAGGGCTCTTTGGAAAATAGGATGAGATGAGGGGACACATTCTAGAGGTGGAGCTTCTCACATTGGATCCAAAAATCTTCGAGAATATCCAAGATTTCTTTACAAAATTCAAGGATTTACTGTCACAACTCAAAGCTTGCGAGGTTGATAAATCAAAGGAGGAGAAACAAATGGTTCACACCATTCTCTCCAAGATTGGTCCTGAATTCTCAGTATTCATATCCACATTCCATACTGTCAAATTCACCTCTGGAGCCACCTGGAAGATGCCTTCTCTTTAGGACTTTATCGAATCCTTGACACAAGAGAAAACCAAACTCATCAACATGGGCGCAATCAAAGGCCCAAGGGCGCATGCACTCACTGTGCATGATGGAAGCCACAAATATCAGAAATATAAAGACAAATATAAGCAGAAATCTCATGCACATATGAAGAAGGAAGGGTACACAAAACCCTTCACCGATGCCTCCGGATCCAAAGGATAAAAGGGAAGAAAAGGAGAGAAATGCACATACTGTCACAAAGGATTCCATTTGGAATCCGCATGCATACAAAAAAAAATAGATATGATGTCTCAGATACTTCAGCAAAACAAACTTGGAGATTGAATCCCCGAGGGTGCAAAGAAGAAGAAGCCAAAATATCTAAATTCCAAGAAAGGCAATTCTAGCCATGCGTTGATTGCCATCAACTCCTCTCTCAATGCTTGGATCATAGATTCAGGAGCATCACATCACATGGCTGCCTTAGAATCATTCTATTCTTCTTTGGATGCATGCAAAGGTCCTCCTATTCTGATGGGGGACAACTCTTCTGTCGAAGTCACCGGAAAAGGAAGGATTGAACTCACCAACGGAAGCTTTGAGAATGTGTTGCATGTTCCCAAGCTTTCTGCCAACCTTCTCTCTATGTATCAAATGAAAAATTTCGGCACCAGAAAGAAATTCATCTTCACACTAAATTTCATGGACATCTACGACATGCAAACCAACTCCAGGGTTGCTACCGGTGAGGTAAATCATCAGTCTAGATTGTATACATTTTCTGAATTCATTGAACTTGATTCTGCTTTACTGCTTACTCATGCTGATGAAAGTAGTAGGATATGGCATGAAAGGTTTGGAAATTTGAATTTTAGATACATGCAATAGCTTAGCAAGCATAGATTAGTTGATGGTCTACCAGACATCCATTTCTCCAAGGGAGTATGTGAGGGATGTGTTCTCGGAAAACACCCTCAAGAGAAATTCGACAAAGGAAAGTCTCAGCGAGATTCCTCACCTTTAGATATGATCCACAGTGACCTCATGGGTCCTTTTCCGCATCCATTGATCAGAAAAGCGAGGTTTGTTCTCATTTTTGTTGATGATTTCTCACGTTTTACTTGAATCTACTTTCTTAGGAAAAAATCTGAGGTCTTTCAACACCTCAAAGATTTCAAAGATTTGGTTGAGACACAGTCCAAAAATAAGATCAAAGTCCTTCGAACTGATAACGAGGGAGAGTATGTGAATCATGAGATTCATAATATTTTCCATGAGGCAGGGATTCAGTTGCAACATACAATTCCCTACACTCCGCAGCAAAACAGAGTTGTTGAGCGGAAAAATAGATCTCTAAAGGAGATGGCATCTTGCATGTTGCATGCAAAGTCAATACCACAGAGACTATGGGCCGAAGCACTTAATTGTGCAACATACATCCAAAAAAAATCTCCTCATATATATTTCAAGGATAAGACCCCCTACGAGGTTTGGAGCGGCCTCAAACCAGAAGTGACCCACTTTCACATTTTTGGTTCACGTGCATGGGCCAGGATTCCCTCTGAAAAGAGGAAGGCACTTGATCCATAGAGAACTGAGTGCATTTTTGTTGGATACCTTGACGATGTGAAGGGATATTGAATTATTGATCTTTCCTCGGACCGGCTCATCATTGAGCATAGTGTCCAATTCGAGGAAAGTGTCTCGCATGTACCTCAGCAGCCGCATGCAGACACCTTCACTCTTCCACCTATCTGAGATGATGAGCATGCACATGCCGACTCTTCTTCAGACAAGAGTTATGATTCAGAGGACTCAAATGATTCAGATTCAGATTCAGAGTCATTACAGTCGGATGCAAATTCAAAGCATCTAGATGCAGTTACAGAGCTAGAGCAGAGGCCCAAGTGGGCACAAACTACTCTTCAGGATGCAGGGGATCTCGTCGGTGATCCAACCAATACTAGGAGGACTCAATCTGATTTTGAGGAGCCTCCTATTGCACTCACTGCAACTGAAACATTTCCCTATAGACATCTTTTCTTGGTTCAGTCTTCAAATCCACAGTCTTATGGCGAGGCTGCTGGAAATCCATTTTGGGAATCCACCATGTAGGAGGAGTACAAATCCCTCCTCGAGAACCAAACTTGGGATCTGGTTCCCCTTCCTTCTGGGAGGAAACTTTTCAGATGCAGATGAGTCTACAAGACCAAGAGTGCAGCGGATGGACAGATCAGCAGATACAAATCCAGGCTTGTCGCCAAAGGCTTTCAACAGGTTCATGGTATTGACTATGATGAGACCTTTTCTCCAATAGCGAAGATGGATTCCATACGATTGGCACTTGCCATTACAGCAGCCAAGGGATGGGAAGTCCATCAGATGGACGTGAAGAATGCATTTCTTCATGGTGATCTCTCTGAGGAGATCTACATGGATCAGCCCGAGGGATTTATGCAGGACTCATCTTTGGTCTGTCGACTGAAGAAGTCACTTTATGGCCTCAAGCAGGCTTCGATGGCATGGTATGAAAATATGGACTCCTACCTGTTGTCACAGAACTTTGTACATTGTAAATCAGACCCGAATGTATACATGCTCAGGATGGCTGATTCACTTCTACTTTTAGTTATGTATGTTGATGATTTGTTGATCACCAGTTGCTCGACTTCAGCGACTGAAGCAGTCAAGAGGATTCTTCATGACAGGTTTTTGATGATGGGCATGGTTCCTCTACACTTCTTCCTTAGAATTGATATCATTTAGGATGCATCAGGCATCAAACTGTCTCAAGCCAAGTATGCACGAGATCTCCTTGAGAGATTTCACATGATAGACTGCAAGTCTGCTCCGACTCCTTTCCTATCAAGAGTCAGACTTAAGGATGGAGGGGAGACTCCATTGGTTGAAAGCACACTGTATAGACAGCTAGTGGGGAGCTTGTTGTATCTCACACACTCCAGACCAGACCTCTCATAATGCAGTTGGCACAGTTTCCAGGTTCATGCAGGAGCCGCATGAGCTACATTGGAAAGCTACAAAGTGTATCCTTCGATACGTACAAGGCACCATCACCTTTGGGATTCATTATGCAGCAGACTCTACATTATATCTCATTGGGTTTACTGATTCCGACTGGGTTGGCGATAGCATTGATCGCAAGTCCACATCTAGTTACTCACTTAGTCTTGGTTCCAAGCCTATCTGTTGGTCGAGCAAGAAGCAAGCTACCATTGCTCTATCTTCAGCGAAGGTAGAGTACAGAGGGGTAGTTAACATAACCATTCAGGCTATGTGGCTACAACATTTTCTCACTGAGTTGGGCATTCAGTTTCATCGGTCGATCGTCATCTGGTGTGACAACCAGAGCACTCTGAAGTTCTGCAGAGATCCAGTTTAGAGGTAGTGGATGAAGCACATCAATATCTACATGCACTACATCTGGGACTTGGTACACGAGGGGATCATCAACTTACAGTTCTATCCTTCAGTAGAACAGACAACAGACATTTTCACCAAGACCTTCACTGAGCATAAATTCCATTCTCTGCGAGGTCATCTTGGAGTCAAGGACACAATTGCATAGCAACTGTAGTTCTTCTTTTTTACATACATTGTACCTTCAGGGGGGGTTTCCCATGAGGTTTTCCCTCTTTCCTCACTTTATTTTCAATGTATGTTTTGTACTTGGGTACCTAACATGGCCTCGTTGCCGAGACCCAATCTTTATTTTCACCATAGTGATGTTCAGGGGGGGTGTTGGAGTTACTTCACACACACCTAGGATTTCTTTT
>JZKD02S1928947.1:81992-99988 GCA_000966675.3 Picea glauca
GACTTGGTTCACCTCAATTCGAACTCATTGAGTTATACAGAGTATATCATGTGTAAATTATTCATTATTCATAACGGTTAATGAGAATTCTTCCATTCTTTCTCTCCTTCTTCTTTTTCAATTCTCTCTGCAAATGTGTGTATTATTGTTTAGCTAGATCTATTATGTGCAGGTTCAACACATTTACAGGACTATCAAAACATTTACACTTGTCATCATGAACCCTTGCCACTTGTCATGACCTAGTGATACCACATTTTATCACATGATGGCTGCCATTTGTCGAATTTAGAAGCTTCCACGTGTCACATGTTGAAGATGCCACGTGTCCCTTGACTAGTTGACTTTTTATATGTTTGACCCAAAATTTAGATTGTGATAACTTTTGCATATGGACTTCTTTTTTCGATTTGTTTGCATCATTAGAAATTTTGCGATGAGCACTTCGTGATCATGTCATTTTCTTGAGCATTTAAGAAATTTTATTTTTGAGCCTTTCAATATCCATTTGGATCAAAAGGGGTACTATTGGGAAGCCTTGATAGGATTAAAGTACATGTACCTTTTCATAATTAAAAAAATTCCATCTATGTTCTTCTTGTTTTCCTATATTTTGGGAATGGTTGTGTTATAGTCCAAAATTCCACCATTATGCATTATTGGCCATGCCGCATCCATATACACGCTTGCAAATCCCTTTTGTTGAGTTTCCTTCTTAAAAACTCATTTTTTCAAGGTGTACACTACCTGATATATAGGCATCCTGCATACGTATGCTACATGATATATAGGCATCCCACGTATGTACGTTTCTTGATACATAGACATCCTGTGTACGCTCACAAAAGTTGCAAAAAAATAAAATTATGCACTCTCTGGTAGGGTTTATGGGCTATTTTGGGTTGCATAACCATTCTTACCTCCTATATCCCTTCTCACAACTGAATAACCATCATTTATCCATATAAAAGGGCCCTAGGGGGGGTCATTTGAACATATGAAAGAAGAAGAAAGTGAACTCTGCCAAAATTTCTCCCTTGTATTCCAATCCTTTTGCATCCTACTCTGAGTTTCATCCTCAACATTCCCTACCACCCATACTCCTTATGAAATCGATCCATTTTCCCTACATTGGCATGTTGGATGTGAGGACAACATATTGGGAATGGTGCACTTGAAGTCAAAGTAGAGGAACCCAGGCGAGGTTCATGGAGCGACGTTGATAAGATTTAGGTTGTAACTTCCAATATTGTTATCAACAAAAGAGAAACTTCTTGTCCCATATATTTATTTATTTATTTTTATATTTATAAATGGTTTACAGGAATATCTAACCCTTTAGATGATCTTGGTAGTTCTGCATATGTTGTTATATTGTGTTCTTTAAAGTTGTTTCAGGCCAGCATTGGGAGGAGGCTTGCGATTTAGGAACGAATAGAGACTGGAAGGGATCTACTAAAGATAGAAGGAATTAAGGTACATACTTTGATCATCTATCCCTTCCCTTAATTATCATTAGGTCTTGTTGGATTTGGGTAGAATAGAATATTTTCTTTCTTTTAAGGTGTCAAGGCTCTGCTTAGTCACTAGACCCACATTCGGGAGATTTTCCCCCATAACAGAATTGGAGACTCCACTGCAGAGTCTCCTTAAGGTATGTTTGGCAGATATTTATTTTTTTTAATTTCTTGTTTTATCTGTACTTTCTGAGTCTATCTGAGTCTTTGGTCACCCTCTCGATGTTTACCAAGTTTCTTGAATTGGGTCTCAAGTCTGAATCTTTTCTTTTTTGAATATTTCCAGACCTGTACATGTCTTGTTAGTTGCTCAGACCACGTACATATGCATGTTTCCTTAGCACAACCTGCATACATAAGTGGGATTTCTGAACACAACCCATGTGTCTGTCAGAATTTGGGTTTTTCAAAATCCTTTCCCTTTTTCAAGAAATTTTTGGTTTCTCAGGTCTTCCTGAGTATCACTGACCTCTATTGACTATTGTTTTGAAAATAAAATAAATAGTTGTTTTGTTGTTTTCAATTTACAAGAATATGAAAATTTCAAAAATTGTAGTTAAGTTTAAGCTTTTTTTTCCCTTCCCCTGCATTCATTTTCAAAAAAAACAAGAAAAAGAAAAGATCCTTCTTAGTTGCATTTTCATGTTACATTGCATTGTTTACATTTTATATTTGAAAAAGAAAAATATATTAGTATAGGATTTGTTTTCTTTTCATCTTGAATGGAATTTAAAAGGAAAAGAATACTTTTTTGTTTTCTTCATTTTCTTTTCTCACACTGAAGACAAAGTTTCATTGTGCATTTTTGCATCAAAAAGAGAAAAGTTTCCATTTCAATTCTTTGAAGGATTGTCCATGTATTATGCTTGAAACTCTTTTTGATTTGTAGAATTAGTGTAAAATATTATTTGCCAATGTTCTAGTTAGTTTCTTTGTTACAAGAGTCTCAAACAACATCAGTTGCACTTCCATTCCTTGAGTAAGAAAATCCCCTAAAATAAACGCGTTAATCTAAAATATATTAGTAACACTTTTTATAGGGTTCACCAATAGCTTAGGCTAGGGCCTTGGATTAGGTGTGGAGAGGTAAACTCTCCGAGGACAACCAAAACTTAACTTAGGTGTCTTCTCTAGGGTGTGAAAAAACCACCTTGTAATTACTCAATTTGGTAAGATCCTCTCACACAAGAGTCAAACACGAGGTCGCATGGAGGACGATGATGGAGATATCCACTATGAATCCTGACAAATCATTTGGGAGAGTGTGTATTGGAGGTGAATCATGTAGAATTATTGTCCTAACTTGTGTCATACCTATGAGACACTTGGATTCGTGCTCTATCTAAGGGTGGGTGGGGCCACCCTCCCCACACCGATGGATCATGCTTCGTACATCTTGTATGTACACATGATATAAGGTCTTGTACGCGTGCTCCTCATTGTTCATATCTTTACTTGTAAGGAATGACTCTGGTCCAAGCTTCCTAAGCTCTATGCTGTTGGGGGACTCGATAAGGGGGGATGTAAAAAGGGTTGCTACTGGATTGAAATCTGTTGTTGTTGGTCAATCTGCGATATACTGAAATAATCGTTCAGGACTATTGACTGAATCAGCGGCTGCTTGATTTTATCTGATTGGGTATTTCCCTTTAATTGGTCGGGATGTTGGACGAAATGATGGTGGGTAAGCTACTACGACTGGATATGCTTACTCTGCTGCTAGAATAGGTGCTGGAGAAACTTTTGGTGTTGTATCGACTTCTACTACTAGTGTTGTTGCGTATGGGTCTCGATCTCACTTATGAAAGACAAGACCCCTATCATGAACATAAAATACTGGATCTAGCTCACGAAGGTATGGATCTTCGGTTCTCTTTTGATCTTCACAACCTAGATCTGGAACTATTTTTTTATGGATGTACCACATATGGATGCACCGCTTATGGATGTACCTATCCTTTCTTATGGGTAAACAACGACTGTTGGGTCTATCTCTCAGGCGGGGGCCACTTATTTTCTTTCGCTCAGGAATTTCGCTTCAGCTTCATCAAGGATCCGCTTCAGCATTCGCTCTCATTATTTTTAGTTGGCACCTTGTTTGTCATGCATGGAGAAGTTGTTAGGGTAATTGGTGCACACAAAACCAATAGTGGGTGGAGTTGATCTAGCAGTTGGACCAACATTTGACCTCGCTTTTGACTATAAGATAGGGACTGACAAAGGCGATCGACGGATGCCTAATGCAGATTATTACTAGTAACTCGGGTGGTAAACACATGAAATAAGTACTCATGCAATGATTATTGATCTGCTTTGGGCTTAGTTACCCTACCCATACACTCTCCCAGTTGTCTATTGTACCCCTTGGTTGTTGATTACAAGTTGGTGCCTTAGTTTCCATTATATATGTTGACACACAGGTGACTGTGAGGGGTGTATCAAAGTACCTAAGGCATACTTTTTACTCTCTGGGTGACACCCAAAGGGACCGTCGGCCAGAGGTTTGGGTAAATGTTTCTCCTAGTCAGCCGTTTTCCTTTGTGAATGCTTTGGACGATTAGGACTTCATCTCCCTCGGTCAAAAGCATTCAGAAGGGTAGTTTTTTTGGCATGTATATTTTAGGATTTTATTTTTATTGGAGTGCTCTGTGCTCCCTAGTTTTCCATAGCAAGTTAGTTGGTCATTTATTTGTACTCGGGACCTCATCCACCTGGCCTGAATATTTTGAAAAGTTGTTTGTTTGTGATGTTTCTCTTAGGGATTTTTATTGGATTGTTTCTTTGTGTAGTTGGCCTTAGGTTGTTTCAGTGTCAACTCTTTTGGATAATTGATTCAAGGTGCGTGACCAACCTCTTTACTGGCTAGGAAGGACCCCTGATATTTCTATTGAAAGTGTTGAGTTGCCTCCTAGGAATAGGTTCTTATACCACTGGTTCGCCAGAGTCAGTAAGTGAGAATTTTACGAACTTGAAGGATCTCGCAAGGGAGGAACCTATGCATAAGATATTCATGGCCAAAGTTCCTGAAGATACCAACCAAGAAACCCCTTCACAATGGGATTCTTGTGATTTTCCTTTCTTCAAAAATGTTGGTGCCCCTTTGATGGCCACTTTCAACATTCATGGGTTGAATGTGGGACTACAGGTTTGATTGGGTACCATTCCAAATGTCCCGAATTCTCTCAATGCTTCTCAGTTAATAACCTTAAGTCATGGTCATCATGTTGATGTTCCTTCATCAACAAATTATTCTACTCCTCCTTCTGCCTTCTCTGGTTAAAGTCTAGTTACTATTAACCGAAATTCTAAATGAAATAGAAAGAGGAAGAATAGGAAGAAGAAATCTTCAACCTCTACAAGTCATGCTAGGGGAAAAGGTACAATCACTGCTAGTCATACTAAAAATAGGTCTGTAGCCTCTATAATTCATGGTATCGACCAATCACCAACCTCTTCTAGTCATGTTGGAGAGTTTTCAACAACCTCTGCGATTCATGTTGAAGACAAGCAACCAATCGCTATGAGTCATGCTGGAAGAAAGACTCTAGTCATTATTATTCATACTAGACAAATATCACCAACCTATGCAAGTCATGTTGGATATGTACAGCCAACCACTGCAAGTCATGCTGGGGGCACAAGTCTCGTCAACGAAATTCATACGAGTGATATGTCAACAACCTCTGCTAGTCATGTTGAGGGAAAGAAACCAGCCACTACTAGTCATGTTGGGGGCATTGATTCTATTAAGAAACATAAACAAATAGGATGTAAGCCTAAGTTCCCTAGTAATATTTTCAAGGGAGATCACCTTACTCATATGTTCCCTGGTATTCCATAGGTACGAATATTGTGGTCCATATCTGCAAGCTCTTCTAATTCTGAGTCTTCTTTGGTTTCCCAACAGTTTGTTCATCCTTTAGTTGATGAAGTGGTCGTGTCGAAGCAATATTTAGTCAATCCCACTACTCTTTTGAGGGGTGATGTGCCTTCAGACCTTGTTGTCTCACAGTCTATTCAGTCAATGGTTGGGAAAGTGGTCATGCCAATGCAATCTTCGTTCGATCCCACTCCTCTTTTGGGGGCTGATGTGCCTTCATACCATGTTGTCTCGCATTATATTTAGTCATTGGTTGAGAAAGTGGTCACACCAATGAAATATTTGACTGATCCCACACTTCTCTTGAAGAGTGTTAAGTCTACTAAAGTGGTCACATCGATGCAATGTTCAGCCGATCCCACTCTTTTGTTTAGGAGTGATGTGTCTATCGAATATGTTTTTATCATTTCCAGTTCAATAGCTTCAGAACAAAGGGAAATTCCTCTCACTTCGAGCACACCCCCTCCAAGTCTCAAGATGGTTTCCTTTGATTGGAATGACCTTTTTGAGCCTAGCCTTCCTTCTTCTGCAAACTTTCAAATAAGGGTTGAAGTTAATTCAAAAGACATTTACTGATGTATTGTGGATGAAGGACCCTCTGCATGTATTTTATCCTCCTCGTCTTGGCAAGCTTTGGGTTCTCTCAAGCTTGTGTCTGATTCGCATGAGTTGTTGGATTTTGACAAGCATCCTAGTGAATATTTGGGTATTATTCCTCAATTTCCTATCTCGTTAGGTGGGAAGATTTTCCTTGTTGATCTTATAGTTGTGAAAGGCTCATTAGATTTCAATATGTTTCTCGAGCGTGATTATGTATATTTTATGAACATTGTGGTGTCTACACTCTTCTGGGTTATGCATTTCCCTCATAATGGAAGCATTGTCACTATCGACCAGCTGGAATCTAATAATCACGATCCTAATACAGTTTTAGTTCATGCTACCCCTTTGTATGTTCCTAGTGTTCATGTAGACTCTAACCCTCCATGGATAAATTATGTGGCATATTATCCTCAATGTTCAATTTCTTCTGATCATGCACCTCTGCAATCATGTTTTCCTTCTTGAGACATGGTCTCATCAATTGATCAGTTTCTTTATCCAATGGGGGCATGGGAGCCCTTACTTCCCCCTCTTAGTCCAAGTGATATTGAGTTTCCTTTCGAGTCTGATATCGTTATTTGTAGATCCTCAATATTGTGTGTTTGTTATTCTTTGTTGATAGACTCAGTCAGTCCTAGCTAGAACCTCCATCGTCATATGGAATATGGTCATTTTTCTTCACCCTTTTGGAATTTCGACCCTCCTCATTTGTGTTATTTCTCGGATATCAGATTACCTTCGGATAAGGCTAGCCTTGAATCCATGACTATGGATTGTATATCATGGGAAGAATTACACTGTGGTTTGTGTTTTCTTCCCTTTTGGGAGACTTTCTAGGTTGACTATCGAAGAGACTCTTGGTCAAAGCCTAGAAGCGGGATATACTTGAACCAGTACTATGCATGAGTCGTAAGGTTGTGCGGTGCCTTGTACCATATTGTACAGTCCAAGTTTTTTGTTTTCAAGTTTTGTATTCAGTATCACATCTTATTTTCTGAAGTTTCTATCTATATTGGATTTATGAACTTCTGGATGAGTGTCATTGGCCTTATATGCAGGATCTTGGAGACATTTTTCGTTGGAATTTTTTCATCGTATTGATTCGTTCTGACAGGTATTCACCTTGAAACTAGCATATAGGTTAGATTTCTTCCTACTTGCATTTTTGCAATATTCCTTCCCTGGTTATTTTGGCCTTAGGATTGACCCCATTGAATTGTGATGCTAACCTTCCTTATCGATAAGTGTGTTGTACTTTATGTGGTAGTTCCTTCCTTCCATGGGCATCCTATTTAGAGCCTTGTTTCCCATTTGGTTCCCATGCCAAAGTACTTCATAGGAACAGGAATCTTGTTTAGTCCTGCCATGACTTTGTGTTGAAGCCTCATCCTTATTCTTCATAATTTTTCTTTCTTATACCCATGGGACTCCCCTAGAACATGGTTTGTCTTCTTTCAAGCTCACTTAAAAATATGAAAGAGACATCTAATGAGATATTTTTTACCCTTTTCGGCCTCGTTTAGATTACATATGAAAAGGATCTCCCTATAGACTTCTTTAAGCTCTTTTCAGACTCTCAAAAGTTGAAAACATTCGAGCGATCTAGTTTCCATTCACGCTCGCCAAAGTGAAATATGAAGGCACATATGTTTGGAGATATTTTACCCCTTTTTTGGTCCAGGTGGCTAATTTTACGAAAAAGGTATTCCCTATGAGATATGGTTCACTAGGAGAGTATTCTCAGGTGTAAGTTTAACACTTTTTCAGGCTTGAGGGACTAAATTTATGAAAAAGGGCCATTCTCCCTGGTTTTGGTTTATCACTTTTTTGGAACTTGGAGATTATTTACCAAAAAGGAAACCCATGGAGTCTTATTTAAGCCCTTTTCAGACTCCCTAAACAGGAAAAGATCGTCGAGTGACCTTTTTTATTTCACACTTATTAATTGGTCCAAAAAGAAAAACTATTTGGCATAATTTTAACTCTTTTTCCGGCCAATATATTACCCAGGAAAAAGGTACGCCTCGGGAGATATGTCTTGCTGGGAGAGTTCCTCTAAGTTATGTTTTATACTTTTTCGGGTTCAGGGGACTTGTTAGCAATGAGATTCATCCTCATATTTCTAGAGGATAATCCAAATACCAATCAAATAGGTTTTTAAATGTATATTTATGATAGAATGTCAAATGGAAAAAACTCAACATAACAATGTTCGAACACAAAAATTTCTAGGGAAGAATGCATAAGCAAATGAGGTTTTGGTTAACTTCAGTCAGTGATTTAAAGATAAGTGTGGGTACATGGAAGACTTAATGAGAAGGATGAATGAGTATTCTCTAATCATCATAACTTACTAGAAGATAAGTGAAGAAAAATCTCAGACACAAGAACTTCTTGATCTAAACCTTAAAACACTGATAACAATTACAACAGCATCATAATCAAACATACATTACAACACAGCTATAATATCTCAATTGAATCATTCAATAATGAGAAACCAGAGTAAGAAAGAAGTAATATAATGAAAAATAATTTTACTTCTATTAATCAAAATGTCTTAGATCTCATACATAAAACCAGAGTATGGCTCTGTGTTATCAAAACATTACAACAGGGAGTCTATGCTCAACCATTCTAACCCAAAAATGTCATCCTAATTTTGTATTTATAGTCTAAAAAATAAGTAATAGCATGAAATTTGAGTTGGATCCTCTAACCTAGGATTCTCCCACTAAAAACTGAAAATCTAACACATGTACAAGTGGAGACAACAAACTGCTAAAAACATGGAAAATGTTGGCAACAACTCTAACATTTTAATATTTTCATAATGAGTTGTTCCTTCAGCACATCTCCATCAATTCCATGTGTCCACCAGCTCCAAATGATGTCCAAGCATATGTTCTAAGCTCCATCTTCCACCTGGTGACCGTTGATTCCCTCAAAACCCATCAAAACTGGAATTCGCAATGAATCTAGAAATGTTGACTATATCAGCCAGTTCATAGCAGATTTTGCAGTGAATTCCATAGCAGATTTCATAGCGCCCGCCTATGTAAACTATTATGCAATAGATTCTGTAGTGAACTGCATTTTCTACCTGACTAGGTGATTTCACAGTGAAAATCGCAGCGGAGATCGTAGTGACTATGCAGCGTTGTCTGTGTATATAATTTCGCAGCAACAGGCACTATGAAATGTCATGTAGTTGTCTATGTAATACAGTTTGAGCCAAAATGCTTCAAAATTTTTATCCAAAGCTGTATAATCCTGTAGATTCCTCTAGA
The DNA here is from genome assembly GCA_000966675.3 of Picea glauca. Classification (NCBI taxonomy): domain Eukaryota; kingdom Viridiplantae; phylum Streptophyta; class Pinopsida; order Pinales; family Pinaceae; genus Picea; species Picea glauca. The sequence goes on from JZKD02S1928947.1 coordinate 91,283, forward strand.
TAGGGTGTAATCATGATACTTTCCACAAAACTTAAAAAATGCATGGATGACCATTCTTCAAAATGAGGGCCTTTCATCCACTCCATCTCATCTCCTGAGTTTGGCACTTCTCCTTGTTGCAGCTTGAGCTAGCACATTAAGATTTCTCTTAGTTAAATCATCTTTGAAGGGATATAACTCCACCTTGAAATTAATGCTCTAAGACTTTAAGTCTTTATTCTGCATGTACAAATTTCTAAGTTGCCTATGAAGGGGAAGAAATCTCCTTGTTGTGAACTTAGCTAGATCAATATTTTCCTTATACATATCCATGATCTCCTTCATGTTTTTCCTCTCATCCAATCCTTCTCCCTTCAAGTGGAAAATTTCCTTTCTAGCATCTCTGAGTTGTCTGATCATCCTCTTTAAGGTAGGGTTATCAAGGGGAGTGGTGATGTATATGATTTTAATAGGCTTCTCAACATTCTCACCTTTACCCTTATCTGTATTCTTAACATGAGCTTATGTTATGACTTCTTGTTCAACAATTTCCTTCTGAGTTGATGACCTGGTGAAGGGTCGCCTAGATCTAGTCTCAATTGTTGCAGTAGGTGAGGGAAAGTGTAACTTTCTCCCTTTTTTTACTATGGTTTTAGCTGAGGGAACTTCTTCTAGTTCTGGTGCAAGCCGGGGTGAAAGTTCCCTTTGTGGAGAGTGATGGGATCCCCCTTCTTCTTCTTCAAATTCCTTAGGAGCCTCCTTATCATTGGAAATGTTTTTTCCCTTTCTCTTTTTGTGTGTCTCTGTGTGAATATAATTGTCATCTTCAAGAGGGCTCTGCACCTTAGATTGAGGAGTAGGGGCTACATTTAGTTGCAAATTTGTAGAGACAATGAATTTCTCCCAATATATGTTTCTTTTCTTCAACTCCTCCATCACAAGCATCTTAATCAACCCTGAGTGGAATAAAATTGTGTCCATAGCCTTGGAATTGTCTTGGACCCTATCAACCATTTTCCTCATACTCCTAAACAAATAGAAAGGTATGTTCATTAGATTTTTTCCTGTGAAGTGAAAAAAAAATTCTAATGTGATATTGGTAGACCATATTGAATCTACCCTCGCAGGTAAAATATCTCTGGATCACCTTCAACATCTTGTCAAATCCCTCAACCAAATGGCTCCTAGTCACTCCCTTAGATAGGTTATCTCCCTAATTTTTTGGTTTGAGGAACTATTTAGAGAAAGTTACATTAAGAGTTATGGATTTAAACCACTTTTCACCAGTTTTGGGTATCTCAGTGGTTGCTGCAATGGTGGCTTCTGATAATTACATTTCAAGGGTTACCACCTTGGTTTTAGTGGCATCAAAGTTTAAGGCAAACTCCATGGCTACCTCAAGGTGTCCCCTCTACATATTCTGAAATAAATTTAGACAACCAACCCTTTGGAATACCTCTTTGATCAGAGGTTCGGCATCAAACAAGAACATATCATAATACTCGGTCCTGAATACACTCCCACCCTTAAGAGACTTCTTCTGTTGAGGTGTATACATTTTCTATAAACAGGAGAAAAAACACTACAATGATATGAGAGGTATGAGAGACCCAATAAGGATAGAGGTATTTAGGGTTTGAATGATGGTCTTTTAAAATCTAACTTCTTTAAGGCTTCAGGGTTTTCCTTCAATTTGACTTCTGATCTAATGAAAGAGAAATTCAATGGCTTAAGGAAAGGAAGAAAACCCTTCAGGGAAAAGGATATGCAAGGAGGCAACACTGTCAAGGTTTTTAAGCTAACATTTAACCACCATGCAGGGTCATCATCATTTAAATCAACAAGGCTCTTCAAAATTTCAGCATAGACAAATTTTAGACATGGAGTAACAATGAAAATCTAAAAGAAATCAACTGATACAGGCCATGCAATCGGAGGATAACAATGTTAAGTTTTATGTACAGGTTCACAACACTGGAATAGGGGATCCGTAGCACAATTTGTAGAAGTTTATGAATCATAGACAACAAGGGATAAGCAATAGATAGGCACAACATCTATGATAGAAGGATTTGTTCAATTGAAGTGGAATAGGCTGAAAAAACTACATATAGGCTGAGAATTGGGAATAGAAAGAGTAAAGGGGCCGATTGGTAAAGGAATCCACAATTTGCAATGCCAAGTGCTACAAAAATATAGTAGAGCCTTAAATTGATCTTCAACAGAGATCAGACGACTCAAGGAGTACCTGAACACCATGGCTTGATGGTAGATGTGCTTCAGATAGTGTTGGTCCTGATATTAAACTTAAGGCTCAAAGAGTAATGTCAGGCATCGGGAAAGTTTAAAGAGAGTGTTTTTAAAAGTTCTTTTTCTACCTTACTTATATGAGAAAAATTCCTTAAATGAAATTAGCAGTATGGCAGCACAAAGGTGATATTTTGTGTCTAAGTCAAAATTTCAATATCGAATGGTGTGAGAGAAAACTACAAAACTGTAAAACAAAGCAAGGCATCAGTTGTTGAAGAGTCTCACCTTGTTGCAGTGGAAGAAAATAGATAGTGTAACCTTGAATAAAGTATAAGATACAGTAATCCACAAAGCTCGCAGGTCTTGATTTACTCATAGTAAATGCAGAGGAAAAACTTCTTACTTAACAAATTACTGATGAAATACGATTACAGTAGTTGTTGCACTAAATTGAAATCAAAAATTTATCAAGGAATGCATAAAGAAATGTTGAGATATGGAAAAACAAAAGAAACACATAACCCAAACTAAACAAAATTTGGAATCTTTGTCTGCACTTGTATTCTCTATTACAATTTGGAATCTTTGGAATTTGGAATGTTGAGTTTTCTCTATTACAATCGGCAAGAAGCAGCCTTTTGATAGATCTTGAATCTATGTATTTATACAAATTGTCTCAACTCAAAACAGTTGGACTTCATATAATTAAAAATAGTAAATATTTTTGAATAAGGCAACAAAATGTAAAATCTGCAGAGCTCCATTAGCATTTTCCTCTATCTCTTCGTTTGTTGTTAGAAACGTTTCGTTTCCTCATTCTTTAGCCTGGATACAGCTATCGTATGATCTTATTGATGATTTAGCATTCATTTCTGGCCTTTTTTGTTTTCTTCCATCTATCCCTCAAATATGTGAACAACATGTGCATGTTCCCTCACTTGTTTCTGGATGTACTTGTTCTCCCATATTCAACACATTGGATGCATTTACTCAATAATTGCACCACTAACATTGAAGGCTCAATTGCTTCCTTCACCTCAAAAGTGTATAACTTGATCTCTACCTAAGACAACTTTTCTTGTATCATTTTCGCTCCTTGAGATGTGACTTGTAACTGTAAGCTTGGGTTTACTATCCATTTATTTATTTGAAGGAGACCAATCTGGTTCATTTTCTGGATGGTCGTCAGAGCTTCTTATTTGCTTGTTCTAGAATTATGTTGGTTCTTTTCTATATCAATTTGACCCAGGGCTTCGGAGATAGCATTTCCTTCAAAATTTAATTAGTCCTTTGTCTAGTGAAGACAACGCTTCTATACAAGATTCATTTACCTCTCTGGAAAGTCTTTTTCTTTCTGCTAGATTTGTTTCCCAGACATTTAAATCCATATCACCTTTTATTTGTTCTGAAAGAGAAATCCAATGAACATTTGATACATCATCCTTTGGTACCAATAAAATGACCTCTTGAAACTTAACTCGAGTTGAGCAATCTTCTCTTTATTTAATATAGATATCTTTTAGAGTGATCTCTACTGCCTGGTAGCATTTCTGGATGGCATCGACCATCATGAAGAGATATTGTTGGGCTATTTCTAGTTTTTCATTTACCTCCAGTGCTTGAGTCTGAAAATTTGATATCTCTATTGATGTACCTTCACTCAAGTCTAACCTATCTTACAATTGCTTTATTAACTCTTCTTCTTGAGTGACCAATATTATGTTGACCTGTGAATTCTGATGGAGCTCTTCAAGGTTAGCTTGCATCCATTGAATTTAATGCCTGTCATAAGCTCTGATCTGTTCAAAATATTGGTTCATCTTATTCTTCACATTTTTTTCCATGGTCATTATTTAGTCTTGCAACTTCCCTACCAACAGGTCCCTCTTTTTTAGTTGCTCGGCTAAATTTTCTATAGACCATTGATTAGCAGTGGCAAAAGTACCCAATGAACCTGCAACTTCCTTTGTGAATTATGTATCATCTTGGTTTTTTCCATCGTACACCATTCTTTTCCTTTTTACTATCACTCCAGATTTCTAATGTGTTTCTTGTTTAACGATGGCCCTTTGTTTCTTGTTGAATAAGAATTCTGAAGGAGGCATCTCTTCGGGTGAAATTGGGGTGATATCACTTATAAAATGACTTCGGAACTAGGATTTCAAAAACTTGATTACAATGGTGTCACTGAAGTAATAGGGGTACCTATCTTTGTGGATGGTTGTTGTTCAGCGGTATGAGAAGCATATGTGGCTGGTGTAGAAGGAGATGTATCATGCCCTTGATTTAGGAAAGCTTCGAGATGAGTTGTTTCTTGAGGGCCTAATGGATTTGATAACGAAGCTTTTAATTCCTGCATTAAAACTTTGGTTTTCTTTCGTCTTTCCTCAGTATCATGTTTTCCATAGCTCTTTGTCTCAAAAGCTGGAGGTACAGCTTCCTGTGTAGAAGAAATGGCTATTGATTCTTCCTATAGTACTTTCGGCAAGTTATATCATCCAGGCCTTTGAAAACTGAAGAAATTCGCCTATTGATCTAGGGACCAGCTTTGGACTCTATTCAGTACTTCCTCATAAGACCTGACTCCCCTAAATATTTCATCATGTATGGAGTTTTCGTCCACATATCTCTTCAGGTTGTATTGGGCCAAGTGGTTTTCCATGATTTTCTGTGGGTCGTGCCTTTTCAACTCAATGTAAACCAACTTAACATCCTTCAGAGTTGCAGCCTCCACCTTTGAGTGACCAAAGTATAAAAGTGAAAACATACCAACCTGGAGAGGGAAGGTAGGCCATACCTTTTTCTAGGATGCTTTCAGCTCCTTGTTGATGCCCCCTGTCACTATTTGATAAGATACTTTTCGGCATACTAGTTGGTCTGGTAAAAACCTCGGGATGGCATGGGGAGGGACCGAGCATCCGAAAACCCTGATGTAAGATAATTTTCCGTTGATGAACCAATCTACTATTTTTCCCCAGATGTCCCATGATTCTATCTGAAATTCGGGGAGGAGGGAAACCTTATAAAGCTATATGAATGGGCACCACTACATGGTGGCAGATTCCATAGAATAAATCTTTGGCCTTGTCTTCCCACAGCTTCGAGTGATATAAGTGAATAGATTCAGCATTGGTCAGGGTCCAACTCTAGTTCATCAGTGAAAAAGGGGTTATGAAGCAAAAAAAATCCATGATATATGTGGACATATAGAAAGGGGTGGGTTTCCCCTTTGACTTCGCCAATTTGTATTCCATGATTTATTTAGCCAAGTTGTCTGACAAACTTTTGGCCCAATTAAAAGAGAATCTCTCGGCCACCTCGTGGATAATTGACACCCATGCCACTGGGAAATGAGTGGGAATTTTCTTCCCGAATAACCTACATAAAATCATAGCTAAATAAATCATATGAGTATCCAATGACGTTGTGGTATAATTTCCATGAGCGTTGGCTCTGAATTTCTCCGGGTGCACCCACCAAGACTTGATTATATCAGGATAGATTTTATCATATTGTATACACTCCTGTTTCTCAAACTCCAGCATGAATGCAACATTGTAATTATATTTAAAATTAGGGGATAGCTTATACATTACTTGTATGTGTTCTGGTTGGAAAGACTCAACAACAACCTTTTGAGAGTTGAAAATGCTCCTGGTTTGGACGTCGACGTTTTCTAGGGCCTAGCTTATCATGTCATGATACAGCATGAGCCTCAGTCACACAGTTATCATGTGAAGATCAGATTGGGCTATAATTCTAAGTTTATCTCCGTGAGTATCATCCACTTCATCGTCGAAATATTCTGGGCAATTTATAACCTCATGTTCCAGAACCTCGAACACCTGTGTCCAAGATCTAACCGAGTCTATAGCTCATGGCGTAGTGTTTGAAAAAATGCCCACATTCAAATTTGAACCTTCACCAACTGCATCAGTCTTCTTCATCATCTTTTGTGGTGCCATGATAATGAAAATAGAAAAAGGATACTTGTAGCAGAGGAAATTTCGTGAGCTTCTTACTCGGATAAAACTTACTACTTTGCAGAAGATGAAAATGAAATTCAAAATCAAGCAATTTTATTCACCTCATGTGACTTGATTCAAGTATACCTTTACTGACAACAAATTTATGATCTTTATGTAAGTTTTAAACCTGTGAAGTAAAGAAATGCATATAGATTCTTAAGCAAAACAAAATTTAATCAATGGCTCATACACATAGTACACAAAGATTTTATACCAGAAACACTCAACCAGGAAAATATTTCTTATATACATATATTTGAATTTCACCATTCACCATACAACATATACAATGTTTTTAGGTATTCCGTAGATACCAAAACCCTAATCCATTAATCCGGGATTAATTTAGTAAACCGTTAAAAATAGCAAAAACCGCCCAAAAAAAAAATCGGGGGAACATTGCACGTAACCAAGGGGGGCATACCTGCCGGCCCCCCCCCCCCCCCCCCCCCCCCCCCCTGGGACCCCCCTAGGAAAGCACCCAACACACACACACACATGCAAATAATACAACACATACCCAACATTCTCCCACTTGTTGTTTTCTTTTCATCCAGGGGTCCAGGGGATTATATAGTCAACAATCCAAGGCAACAATGCCCATTGTTACTCTAAACCAGGAGAAATTTTCTGTGCTCACAGATTTTGTCAATGAATATGCAACATTCTTCAAAGTGTCAACCTTTTCCAGCAACACCTTCTTTTCCTCAACCATGTCTCTCACAAAGTGATACTAAACATCAATATGTTTTTTCTTCGAATGATAAGTTGGGTTCTTTTCCAAGAAGATTTCACTCTGATTGTCACAATCTAATCTCACTACTTGTTGTACCAAACCAATACCTGAACACAATATTTCTAACCATATTTCTTCCTTGCTTGCATGAGTGGTTTCCATGTATTCAGCTTCTATAGTTTAGAGTGACACTATAGCTTGTGTTTTGCTTATCCAACTGATTGCTCCTCCAAATAGGTTAAACACATGCCCACTTGTAGATATTTTGTGATCCATATCTCCAGCCCAATCCACATCAACAAAACCATGTATTTCCACCACTCTGTCCAATCCTGGTCTTCCTTGGTATCACAATCCATAACTGGTAGTTCCACGAAGATACCTGAAGACCCTATTTACTGTTGTCCAATGCTCCTTCCCTGGTTTTGACATATACCTTCTCAAAAATCCCACTGCATGTGCAATGTCCGGTCTATTACAGACCATTGCATACATCAAACTTCCAACTGCACTGACATACAGAACATGGGACATGTCCTCTTCTTCTTCCTGTGTCTTGGTACATTGATCTACAGATAACTTTACACCTATAGGAATAGGAACCTTGATCGGTTTACTTCCAAGCATATTAAACCTCTGCAATATCGTCTCAACATATTTTCTTTGATTCAACCACAGTTTCATGTTTGCATGATCTATTTTAATCTCCATTCCCATAATGAAGTTAGCAGCACCGAGATCCTTCATGTCAAATTTGGAGGATAGTTGTGATTTCACCTCCTTGATAACATCCATGTTATTTCCTACCAACAACATGTCATCAACATACAACACTACATAAATGAAGTGATTACCAACCTTCTTGGAATATACACAGTGATCAGCCATGCTTCTTACAAATCCCAATCCAAGGATGTATGTGTCAAACTTTTGGCACCACATCCTAGGTGATTGCTTCAAAACATATAGTGACTTCTTTAGCTTACAGACCAGCTCTTTCTTTCCCTTCACTACAAATCCTTATGGCTGCTTCATGTAGATTTATTCTTTCAGATCCCCATGTAGGAATGTTGTCTTCATATCCATTTTTTCCACTTCAATATCAAAAGCAACAACAATAGATAAAATAAATCTAATAGAATTTAACTTAGCAACAGGAGAAAAAATCTCACCAAAGTCAAATCCCTCTACCTGGGAATAACCTTTTTCTACTAACCGAGCCTTGTATTTCTCCACTTTACCTTGTGCATTAAAATTCTTCTTAAACAACCATTTGCTAACAACAAATTTTCTTCCAACTGGCACCTCAACTATATCCCATGCCTCATTATTATCTAAGGAATCAATTTCTTCAACCATGGCCTTCTTCCAGAGTTTACTATCCTCTGAATTCACTGCTTCCCTGACAGTTCTAGGATCATCATCAATAATAGATAAAGAAAAATTGGAATGGAAATCAAGTGGACTATACCTTTCTGGTTTCCTTTTATCTCTCATTGATCTCCTCTGTATTGGGGTATGAGGTTCTTCTTCTTCTTATGTTGCTTCCTCTTCTTCAGATGATTCAGATTTTGCATCATCCAACTTAAGATTTATTTTCTCACGTTCATCTTGCGTTGGTAGGAATTCTTGTTTGGACACATCTTTTACCTCTCTAAAAACAACATATCGACTGTAAACAGTCTTCTTGGTTTATGGGTTCCAAATCTTATA
>JZKD02S1928947.1:106889-128470 GCA_000966675.3 Picea glauca
GCTAGCACTTCCTCCCACAGTAAAAGCACATAATGTTTTCCATGTTTCATTATTGAAGAAATATGTACACGATTCTAATGATATAATTGATTGGTCTGTGATCCAGGTGTAAATAGAGGGATAATTCCTTCTAGAACCTCAATTCATACTGGACGGAAAGGAAACCCCACTCATAAACCGAACCATTGCACAGGTCAAGGTGCAGTGGAAAGATTTTGGCCCAGATGAGGCTACGTGGGAAATGAAAGATGCCATGAAACAGGCATATCCAATTTTGTTTACTTCTGTACATACATGTCATATTGATAGATAGAACATCGAGGATGATGTTCCTTTAAGGGGGAGGGAATTGTAACACCCTGTTTCCCCCAGTCTGTAAAAATAACTATATTGGCCAAGAACTATGGCAAACTCAAAGATGTGAATGTTTGATTTGACGGACCTTTGTATAAAAGGCCGATGAATGTAAATTATGTTATGAATATGTGTTGCATGAATGTTGGGAGGGGGATGTGCTAAAATATACCATGATGGCTAATGAGAGATGGTGGAAGGGACCTGGAATGGTTTTGTTAACTTCCACCGAGCCAGTACCATACTGGTTTTTACTTGCTCAAAGACCAAAGCAACTCTTTGACCCTGGAATGGATTTCCCGTCAGATTGGTAGGTGGGGAGGCTCCTAAAGAGTAAATGAAGGGATGGGGATGAATCACCCATTCGTAAAATCTCTCAGACTTGACCACAAATGGGGAAATTCGCGCCACACGCAATCTTGTAGAGAAAAAGGCAAGAGAGGAAGTGCGGTAAAGGGTAGAGAGAGCACGTGCGACAGGGATCGCGAAAGAGAACTGGAGAAACTCTAGAAACACAGGGAGTTCTAAACATAGGAGAAGGAGAGTAACCTTGGTCTTGGATTATTTTTCTATATCAGGAGAAGGAGAGTAACCTTCATCCTTGACTTCCATTGAGATGGAAGTAGGAGACTGAATCTCAAAGCATCGTGGTCTAGCTCGGGGGTGGCTAGTGGTAAATCCATTTGGAGTCATTGAGCCTATGGTTGGGTGGAAACGAGCATCCCTCTTAGCAGTTACATCACGCCTGGGGGATCTGATAAGTGTTTTATTCCTTGTATTTTGAATTGAATATCATGAATACATGCTCATGTTTATATTCCCATAATGATTTATGTGTGGAATGATTGCATGGTGTTTTAGACTGGAAATAATGGATGCATGTGTACACTTACATGCCATAGTTGGTTTCTTTACAAATGATTAAGTCTGGGGCATGAGTTCGCTCCATTGAGAATTGTCTTGTTTGCTTGATTCTCGTAATATTCTAGGAAGGATCCTCGAGAGTACTCTTCCACGGGAATTACCCCATAAACCTTGTAACCATACCGAACCTTTACCCAGAGACTCAGCTAAGAACAGGGACAATTGCCCAAGAACCGTCTAAAGGTTCATGTGATCTGGGTCTGGAAACCTTATGCAAGAAAGAGTATCTCTCTAAGGTGTTGGAGTCATGGAAGTTTGAAGCTCCGAGAGGTTGAATTCCGTGATTCAAGATCAGAAAGGATAGCGAGTCCAATTATCAAAAGAGAATACCCCATCATTTGGTAGACGAACGATTGGAATCCTTTCAAAAATACCCCAGATCTATCAAGATCGATGGATATAGAGGAGGATCGAAGGCATTAACACCTCAACCCCTTCATCCTTCGCAAGTAGCGATGGGATATAGAACCGTAGATCCAAGGATCTTTTGGAGCTCTATTAACCGTCGATCTTAACCTTTGCATAGGTAGGGGAGTGGACTCGACAACGTCCTGAAATTCCTGAAGTATTTGGAACCATCCATCAACACAGGACGTGTGGCAGTCAGGTAGCATTTCGCTGACTCGCAAATTGGAGTGGTCAAGGGTAGGACTGCATGAACTCACGATTCGCAAAATAGTGACATGATCATGGTCGTTGGATCCAAGCCATGCGAGAACCGTTGGATCAAAACCTCCACGTGGTATTGTGTATCGAAGGTTCAAAGGTTGAAAGAATTTCTTTTTGACTGCAAAAGTCGTGAAGTGTCGAGCATTGAGGGCTCGTGTGAACACGTGGCACATTCGTTAGGTGGGGACCGCATGGTTGATAGGTGGCGTAATAACAAGTGCCCAGAGAAAGGTGGAAGCAGGTGACAGGTGGTGGGCACATGTCACCTGGGAAAGAGTCAACCCATTGTTGACTTATTGTGTTTCAGGGTTTCAAAGGGTGAAGAAGTTGCACCTTGATTGCTAAGGTCAAAAAACGTCGAGAGTCGAGGTCTTGTGTGACGGGCGATAGCGACACATCTCGTAATCAGAGTACAGCGAAGGAGACAAGTGGTGTGTACACATCGCTTTGGCAGAGTCCACATAACGTTGACCTTTCGCGTTTCGGGGATTCACAAAGGAGGAGCACGAGGGCTCAACACTCCAACTCATGAAGTCGCGAGTTGGGAGTAGTGCTAGTGTTTATCCTAGCCTACGGTTATATGTAGCAGGCGCTAGTGAGGAGGGAGACATACCCATATCGTATTTCGGGTATCAGCATTTGGAGAAAGAGGAGTTGAGAGCCTTGACTCTCCAACTCGCGAGTTGCAAAAGGTGCTTGTGCTAAGGCCAGGTTGTGGTTTCTTGGAGGAGGATAAGGGAAGGGATGGTCTGCACTAGGACCCGTAGAAATTCAGGTATTTTGTCCCTCGAAGAAAAGACAAAAAATATTTAGTTGTCATAGTGGGTGTGTGACAATTCACTCCTGCATCATCCAACTTGCTTACATATATTAGGCTCCTTGCTAGTTTTGGAATGTGAAGAACCCCAGGGAGTGTTCTAATCCTTCCATATTTTAGCAGCAAATTAACCCTTCCACGTCCCATGATTTTTGTTGTCGAGTCATCTCCTAGGAATACATCACCACCATCATATTTTTCATATTCAGAGAACCACTCCCTGTGAGGATTCATGTGGTATGACGCACATGAGTCGATCAACCATACATCATGGTCTGCATGTGTACCTGTAGATGCCAGGTAAACATTGCCTCCTTCTTCAGTGGAGGTTTTCATCTCTATGGAAAAGTTACTATCAGATCCCTTTGGTTTTTCAACTTTCTTAGACTTGCAATCTTTCTTATAATGCCATGTTTTACCACACTTCCAGTATTTCCTCAAATATCTTCCTAGAGACTTAGATCTACCTGTGGATTTAGATCTCCCCCCCCCCNNNNCTTACAAGGATTCCTATCTTGGGTACGACCTCTTACAAATAAAGCATTTGTGCTATGACCATCCATATTTTTTTGCCTTATCTCTTCAGATAACAAGTATGAAACTACATCCTCATACTTCAATGTAGATTGAGTGGTACTACCTATTGCTACAACCAGATTATCCYAAGAGTCTGGAAAAGAACATAACAAAGTAATACACTTATCTTCTTTTGTAATCATAATATTAACAAAGATAAGTTGACTTACCAGAGTATTAAAGGCATTTATATGTTCTGTCACAGAATATCCATCTTCCATCCTAAGATGATACAACTTCTTTCGAAGAAACAACTTGTTTACCAAGGACTTTGATTGATACAAATTCTCCAACTTATCCCATATTTCCTTGGCTATAGATTCTTCTGAGACATTCAACAACACTGAATCTTCCAGGCAAAGTCGAATAGTACTCCTTGATATTCTGTCCAACTTCTACCAATCTTCCTTCGACATACCAGTAGGTGGTGTTCTAGTAGTTTGTGTACTAGTAGGTTGTGTACCAGTAGCATATGTGCTAGTAGACGGTGTACCAATAGGCTGTGTACCAGGATCCACAGTGATCCATTGTTCTTTGTCTACAATAAGGTCTTCCATATTGAGCTTCCATAGCTCAAGGTTTTTACCGTTGAACTTCTCTATATTGATTCTAGAAGAGCTCGTCATTCCTCTTTCTACACTTGAATAACCACTGCAAAATCTCCCACTAAACCCAGGTTTATCATAGAACCAAGATCAACTCAATCTATCAAGACCGATCCAAACCGTCAGCAACAAAGGTGCCCCTCTGAAGCCAAAAACGAGATCCGATACCACATGTAAGTTTTAAACCTATGAAGTAAAGCAATGCACATAGATTCTTAAGCAAAATAGAATTTAATCAATGGCTCATACACAAAGTACACAGAGATTTTATACCGGAAACCCTCAACTGGGAAAACCTTTATATACAATGTTTTTAGGCTCATATGTACCCCCCCCCCCTGGGACCGCCCTAGGAAAGCGCCCGGTGCACATGACACAAATATCACTACTGGAGGGATCGTCAGACGCAGTTGTCGAAACTAACGCGCCCACACACACACACATGCAAAGAATACAACACATACCCAACACTTTAATGGGAAAGTATACCTGGTGATCCACAATCTATGTTAAAAATCATTACCATTGATTTGTGATAAATGCCATTAATATTTGGGGGTTCGTGTTTCGGGGGTTTTGGATAAAACAAAGTTGAAATCTCTCGAATCGTGAATCCACGAAAAGTTAATTACAAGATAATCCCTTTTAAAATATTAATTAATCATTTTTAACTTCAAGTGCTTCGGGTATTCGTACTTTGGGGTTTTCAAACGTAGCTCGATAAGAAATCCTCAAAACCTAAAACTGTGAAATGATTAATTATCTGATAATCGCTTTTAAGTTTTAATTAATCACATTTTATTTCAAGTGCTTCGTAAATTCAAACTTCGGATATTTTAGGATGTGACGAAAGGTAAATGTTTGAACTACGAAGTGTGAATTCATTAACTATATTTTAACCAGTATTAACTTAATTAATTTATATTTAATACTTCGATATTTTAGTGCTTCATGGATTTGTGAATTAGCTCTTTTTTATATTTTCGAAGAGTCGCCTCCTATAGTGACATGTTAGAGATGATGAAATTCTTGATGACGTGTTGAGAACAAGGGGTGGCACATGTTACTTAGAATCATATGAATTTTCAAATGAAAACATCATAAATGGATGCCACGTGTCAACCCAGGGAAGACTCAAAGACACACGTGTACTATGACTCGTTTCATTTAAAGGTTTATGAAAAGTGAGGAACGGACACTTTCATTTTTGGGGTCTTTTATAGTTAATAATTCTCAAAAATCCTGAAGCGCGAAGCTCTGGAGTGACCTTTAGCGATTTGACTCTTTAAAAATCAGGTGGCTCCAAAACTCTGGGAAAACTAGGATCATTCAATCAAATGGGGAAACTTCATCAACGACGGATATCATGTGCACCTTATTACCAATTAACCAGAAATAAATTTTATTTGAATTTCGAAAGTTAATTTCTTGAGTTACCACTTTGGGAAAGATTATATTTTCATGAAGTAGAGAATGCAAAGCTCAAAGTTTAGGATTATATATGTTCCAACATAGGCTCCATCTGGGGATCATGTCCCCCTGTGAGGTGTGGAAGAACAGTAGACCAAGTGCCTTTATTGGGTAAATGGAGTCATTATTTCATTTATGGGAAACACCTTTGAGAAAAAATCATACAGAGAAAAATTGAAATTCAACCGAATCTCAAAAAACCTTCAAAACACATTTCATTATAGATCTCAAGTTAGGCTATCAATAGTTTCCTTTTCCTGAAATTGAGTTTGTATTTGATTAAGATAATCAAAACAACTTTAACTGGACTATCATACTTTGGTCGATTCTGTTCGCATCAAGGTTAAGTAATTTTTGAAATTTATTTAGGAAATCCCTTGTGGGCTTAGAATGTAAATATTACCAGAAAGAGAACTAGATACAAAGTATGTTTATACATGTATGACAGCCTTACAGATATCATAGATATTGTTTCACTGCCAGCGAGCTTGTTTAGTACCCCAGTGAAGTTATCTATGTCTCCCATTGAATTTCCTTTCACCACTTCAATTAGTGTTTTTGCATTTTATTAAGATGAGGGCAATCATTACATGAATTTCCTTTCATCATATATTTTGGACAAAATGGGGGCAATCGATTTAATAATTCCCTTTCACCATTTGTCTTGGACTAGATGGGGGAAATCATTTTATGAATTTCCTTTCACCATCTATCTTATATTTTTTATAATTTTGAAGTGGGGGGAATCAATTTGTATGTATCATACAAGGGTTGATATATGTTTAAGATTTGATAATGAAGGTCTGTCAACAATTTTTTATTTTACTCTGAACTAAACCTCTCTCGATCTTCAATACATCTTCTCCTATAGGGAAGCTCTTATGGGGAATTTTTATTTTTCATGGATTGGCCTTGAATAAACTAATCAGTTAAAATCTGTTAGAAGAGCTAAAGTTATCAGGATTATCCTAGACATAATTTCTTTCAGTTAAAATCAGAGGAACACAAAGATTTTCACCTAATCTTGTTTTGATGATATGTTTTCAAGTTTTCAGAGTCAAGGCAAAATTCTTTCTTTCTGTGAAGACTTAAGGTCAGGTAGTGAAAATTAGAATAGATTAAAAGCTCAAAGATAGGGAAAATGAAACAAAATGAGGACTCAGAGGGTATGACGTAACAAAATCTCATTTCCACACAAGTTTGTTTCTTGATTATCAAGATTCTCTTTTTTAAGCCCCTTTTTTATTCTTATTTTATTTTCTTTTTATTTCATTTTGTTTTATTTTCATTTGATTCGAATAAGGCTTTGGAATAAATCTGCATATTTATACTTTTCTGATCTTTGATTAGGTGACTATATTTATATGAGTAGAATCTCGTTTATATCTGATAAGATTTATGTAGAATTTTAGTTTGAACAATAAGTATAGAAGTTCATACCTCGGATTTCATTTGTATTTTCAATCAAACTAATTATTAATTCATCACTTGTTTTAAGAGAAAAAAATTGTTTTGAAAATTGAGCGTTGGATTCCGATACCTCCTCATTTCTCATCTGATAGTATGTATTATGCATGGGACCAAGATAGAAAAGTTAGAGAATTCCACAGAATAAAAATGATATGCAGTACAAATATTTTATATTTTTCTTTTATGATGTCGAATAAGAATAGGTTTATTTACAATGAAAAAGTAAAATTTAGATAATTTACGAAAGAAAATGAAATTTCAAATTGAAACAAGAAACCAAAACCGGTATATACAATGTTAATGTGAAACATTATTATTGCATAAAATGTTTTAGATAACACCCATTGATAGGGGCGTCAAAAAAAAATTTGTCGAGATTTCCAATAGGAAGGAATTCTTTCCCTTTGTAGCTACAATCCTGAATGGTCTGAACTAGAGATGATCAAACTTGTCATGTTTTCCTGCATCTTCCTTTCTAGCATCCCATTTTAAAACTAGATCACCATCAAGAAAATCCATGTCTTTAGATTTTTTATTGAAGAGGGATTTCATATTATCTTGGTACTTTTGAAGTTTGTCGTCTACTTCAGCCATGTTTTGTTGGACTTCGATTATTTGATTTATCCTCCTTGTAACGTCATTTGGATCCTCTTTTTCATCTTTCCAAAACTTCATCACAAGAAGAGTGAGATTTATGGGAAGGACAATGTCAATACCATAAACCATTTGAAAAGGAGACATACCTATTGATTTCTTGGTGCCGATTCAGTTCGCCCATAAGGCGTACTTCAGGTGAACGTGCCAAGCCTTCTTATTCTCTGTCAATAGGATGTATAATTTCCCAGCACAATGTTATATTTTTGACAAAAATTTACCATTGCCATAGATTTGAAAGCTTGGGCATTGTCCGTGACTATTTTTTGAGGGAAACCAAAGCTCGATAGGATGTTCTCTTCCAATAATTTTATTACCACCAAATCAGTGGCATTCCAAGTTGGAATGGCTTCAACACATTTCATGAAATAATCAGTAGCAGTTAAAATCCATTTATGTTGGGCACTTGACTATGGGTGGATTTCTCCGATGAAGTCCAGACCCCACTGTTGAAAAGGAGCCTCTGTTTTGACTGGGATTAAAGGTAGTGCAGGTAGATTTTTCTTACCAGAGAACATTTGGCAAGGGTTGCAGGCTCTGACCTTGGCATTCACATCAATAAATAACTTTGGCCAATAATATCCATCTCTTAAAATCTTGTAGGTCGTTTATCTCCAGGCGTGATGTCCTCCACACACTCCTTCGTGAAATTCATTTGACATTCTTTGTTTCAGGTTTTGTTAAAAAACATAGCAAGAAACCTAGAGGATATTTCCAGTACAATCGACCTTCAATAATACAGTATTTAATTGTGTGTAGATTCAACATTCTTGCTTTGGATGGAGTCATGTCACTCGGGCACTGAAGGGTGAGGAGGTATGAAACAATACCACGATATCAATCAGAGGAAGAAAAATTATCTTCAATCTGGATTGTATGGGTTTGATCATCAAGTTCCTCTATATATGGGATATATATGTGTGATTCCAGGTGGTTTATCTAGGATATATCCATGTGATTCTTCTAACAATTTATCCAGGCCCTAACCTTTGACTAGCTTGGTCAGTTTTGATTCTAGATCGAACTACTGAATTTTGGCTAACCACCAACCTCTCTTACCATCATTGTCCGGTTGTACCAAGATATCTTTGATAGTGCTTGTTGGCACATAAGAGATTATTTTGGAATGCAGTACATATGTCCTGAAATATTTGAGAGCTTTCACAATTGTGTAAGCTTGTTTTTCTAGTATATCATATCTCAATTTAGCATCCCTGAGACTTTTACTGAAAAAGTCTATCGATTGCTCGAAACCTTCTTCATTATTTTGCAGGAGTACCACTGCGATAGCATGTTCATATGTGAAAGAAAAGATCAAGAATTCCTTAGTGTCTTCCGGACTATCTAACATGGGCTATTTGCTTATGGATTTGTTAACTCGCTCAAATGATGCTTTATCTTCAGCAGTCTGTTTCATTTCATTGTCTTTCTTCAACATATATGTGATTAGTTTGACAATTTCAACAAAGTTAGGGATAAATCTTCTCAAAACATTTATCTTCCCTAAAAAGGACTGGATTTCTTTCTTGTTTCTAGGAATGTTTATTGTTTCAATAGCCTCGACTCACTTGGGGTCGACCTTAATTCCATCCTTTGAAACTATATGACCCAGAAGCTTGCCTTCTTTCACAGAAAAATGAGACTTCTTAGGGTTTAGAGACAGAACAATTTTTTTGCATTTCTTGAAGGTTTGTTTGAGATGAACCAGATGTTTTGCATCAGAATTTGAGAACATTGTTAGATCATATAAGTAAATAAAAAAAAAATTATCTCTCTCACCGATGAAATCTATATCCATCGCTCTTTGGAAAGTAGCACCTGCGTTCATCAAACCAAATGGCATTTTATCGTACATGAAAGTTCCCCATGGTGTGGTGAAAGAAGTTTTTTCTTTATCATCTTCATGGACAACAATTTGGTTGTATCCGGAGAAACCATCGATCATAGACATTTTGTTAGCTCCAACTACTTTTTGTAAGACATGATCCATTTTTGGAAATGGGTAGTTGTCTTTGAGGGATGACTGGTTTAAATTCTTGAAATCTACACAAAGCCTTATTTCTCCACTTTTCTTCTTGATAGGTACCAAATTTTCTACCCATTCAGAATATCTAAGTGGAACAATAATCTTTGCGTCGAGAAGTTTCTTGACTTCCCTTTCTATTACTAGAAAGAGGATAGGATTTATTTGTCTCAGCTTCTACCTAAAAGGTTTGATACCATGATTAAGAGGAATCTTATGTTCAATTATAGAGGTATCATAAGTTCTTAGATCGTCATAGGACCATGTAAAGACGTCTTTATACTGTTTAAGCAGCTCGGAGTACTTATTTTTTACTTGTGCTAGAAGGTATTTAGATATCTTGACCAGTTTAGGATCCTCTTTAGTTCCTATATTATAGTCTTCAGCCTCTTTGGGATGAGGTTGTAAGGTAGATTTTAAGGGTATATCATCTTGGTCAAACAATCTCTCTAATGGTATCAGACCTCTGAGGATCCAATTATTCTTAAACACAAGCATTCAGTGATTGGCGATCTTATCCTGGAACTTTTCAGGATCTTCACTTTCCTGCATGATCCAGATAGGATCGTTATGATTTTCTTGATCTATATGAGTCTCAGAGAACTCATCAACCATTGCTATGAACTGTTTAATATGCTCCTCATCTTCAAAGACTTTCCATTGTTGCACATTATTTGGGATCGAAGGTATGTGTCTCATTTCGATATGATACTTCAGCTTTAGGACAGTAGGTAGTACAAACGTCATTGTTTCTTTGGCTAAAGAGTCTGCCTGCTAGTTTTCCATTCTGGGAATGTAGTGAATGTTAAATGACGAGAAGAAATTCTCTATCAAATCCCAGGCACAATTTATTTATGACCTTAGCCTTGGATGTTTAGCTTGATATTTCTTCTTTATTTGTTTCACAAGGAGCTCTGCATCACCATAAACTATTAGATGTTCAATTTTAGCTTCCTGGAAGCCTCTAATTCTAAGACTAGAGCTTCATACTCATAGACATTATTTGTATAATCAATTTCCCATTGTAATCTGTATGAAAAGGGGATGACATACTCATCTCCAAGTGCAACAAATAACACTCCAGCCCCTGCCCCTTCATAGGACGATGCGCCATAAAAACAAAATTCCATACTCCTCTATTATTTACACTTTTCTTTGTTTTTTCTATTATTTTATTTTCTTCTTCTGTACATTCTTCAAAATCATCATGTATTGATAAAATATAATTTTATACATCCTGATCGGCAACATAGACAGAGTAGTTGTTTGGGTTTTTGGGGTCACATGCAGTATATGCCAGTCTAGTCTCTCTGTACAGTCGAGTAAATTATCCACCAAAAATCGGGATCATAGCGTAAGTCATGTCCAGTTGAAGTGATCCTCCTAATTTCATGCTCCAAGACCTGGATAGAAGCATGTCGTTGCTCATAATTGGCAGGGACGTCAGCAACGACTACATCCATATGGATACCTTTTACATGAATCTATGAAAGATTCACTACCAAATCTTCGATCATGCCAAGACACTTAACCTTTCTAGAATCAAACGAGTATAAGTATTGATAAGGTCTAGTGATTTCAAGGCCCAATTTTTCCATGATAACTTTAGGCATTAAATTGTGAGAGGCCCCAGAATATAACATGCAATTGTGAAGTAAGTGGTCATGCACAGTTAATGTAATATAAAACAAAGAAACAAAATACTTAGTATTTTCAATGTGTGGACCAAACATAATCGTAGGTATTTCGTCTTGTAGATTGATCACATCTGTGTGACATTCAGCATCAAAAAAATTTATCATTTTAGCAATCTATTTTTTATAAATTGGATTCTTGGCAAGCTCAACCAGGGGCATGGGGATTTTAATTTTATTTAGTTCATTTTCTAAACTGAAACCTCAAGTCATTTTTTTTATTTCTTTGTTTGGAGCTTATGCTTCAATATTCTCAGTTTTCTTTGTTTGTGTTGCTCTTGTTTCAACTGTTTTTGTTCGGGCAGCTTGTGTTTCAACTAGTGATTTAGTAACAACTTATTCATTCACTTTATTTCTCAATAAAATATTTTTCGGTGGAACGTTTGTAGAATTTGTTTCTCTGGGCCTTAAGTTGTACTTTTGTTGAAGTTCGGCCATTACGGAGTCGGTGATTCCTTGATATGCCGACTCTCCCAGATTATTTATACTTTTATCATTATTAAACAGGATGTTCTAGGTCTAGAGATCTTTCATAATCATGTATAATTAAATGAGGCTCTTTGTCAGCATCACTAAGTTTGTTTATATCCTCTTCTAACCCCTCATAATTTTGCATATCATCCCTTTGCATCAAATTTTCCGTTTTAAACGGAGATTTGATTTTTTGATCTTCGTTTTTTACTTTTCTTTGTTGTGTCTGAGAGTTTGGGTTTCTCCTGAAGTGATTTCTAGTGAATGGATCAGGTTGGCTTGTTGCACAAAGTTGCAAGTAGTCAACGCTCCCTGGTGTATCATGAAAAGGGACTAATCGCCTCTCATGGATCCTTGAAATCTGGTGATGGTGAATTTACCAATCACCTGCAGTTTTTGGTGTAATGGCAGTCATACTTCCAACAATTGGTATCAGAGCTAGAGATCACGAGCTCGATACACACTCAGCTCGCACTGAGGGGGATATTGTTGCACGAAATTGCAAGTAGTCAGTGCTCCCCGATGTATCGTGACAAGGGACTAATCGCCTCTCGTGGATCCTTGAAATATGGTGGTGGTGAGTTTACCAATCACCTACGCGTTTTGGTGTAATGACAGTCGTACTTCCAACATGAATTGTTTATTTCTATCTGTTACACACCAAAATTACTCACTTCAATAGTGTCGCAAGTGTCATCATTACTAGTGTTGTAAG
Source organism: Picea glauca (assembly GCA_000966675.3). Taxonomy (NCBI): domain Eukaryota; kingdom Viridiplantae; phylum Streptophyta; class Pinopsida; order Pinales; family Pinaceae; genus Picea; species Picea glauca. The sequence goes on from JZKD02S1928947.1 coordinate 119,332, forward strand.
TGTCACATCTTGTCCGCAAGTGTCACATCTTGACTACAAGTGTTGCAAGTGTCACAAACATCACACTGCCACCTTGCCTATGTTGTGCCTCTAACAACATCATAAGAACACTTAAGACACCTCAAAGGCTAGTTTCGAAGAAGAGAAATCAGTTGACAAGGAGTACAAACCTTTTTCCATTGAAAGAACCACTAAAAAATGAATTTTAGAGAGGAGCGCTCCCCTACCCACTGTCAGGGAGTGTTGGCACTCCCTGAGCCTCTTTGTGGGAGTGTTTGAGCACCCTGTGCACCCTTTTGGGGGAGCGGTACCCTTTTTTTAGCAAATTCTGGGTTTGTTGAGGAAAATAAAGGAAGAATCCCTCAATTCCTGAAGGTATTTGGATTCTAATAGATGGTCATGGCATAATCTTAGGGAAGATCCTCAACTTATCCCAAAGATCTCTCAAGTGGTTGGACCTCTCCAAGGTTATATAAGGAGGCCTTCTCATGGTGAAAGGTACAATGGAGATTGAGAATTGCATCAAACTTATGATCTCATGAGTGATATTTCATCAAAGAAATCAGTGGAGATTGATTGAGCAAAGGGGTTGGACAAGGAGAAATGGAAGAAGTTGTTGCACCTTCATTCAAAGGATTGTAAGTACTTTTACTTGTTCTCATTAATAATCAATGATTGGCCTATTTCTTTCAAACTTATGTTTGTTCCATATGATTTTGTCTCTAGTAGATGGATCTATGATTGAGCTAATCTGAGTATAGTAGGAAGTCCATTGTATCTTTTTTTGTCCTACAGTACCTATCAGGGAGCTCAGGATCGAAGCTCAGCCAGGACTTTGCAAGGACAGACTTCGCTGATAGGGTACATATCTTTCTCCTTCTCTTTCATTTATTAGTTTGATTAGATCTAAAAGGAATTCAGTGTCCATGTTAAGCACTTTTCTGCCTTGGCCTTAGGAGTCTAGAGACCAAGAGGGAATCCACTTGTCCGCAGGGGGATTCACCTACAACAGAAATTGGCGACTCCACTAGGGAGGATCCATGGTTTTTGTTTCCATTCCAAAATCTTGTTTTGGCCCTTTTCCCACTCATTTGACCTTCTCCATATTGTGTTTTTTATTCTTAGATTGGTTCAATTGCCTCTTTATGTCATCATGATCACCCTGATTGACTAAATTTTCTTGGTTTTTTTAGTTTCTGGGAATTTTTCTGAGCTTTTGTAGCAGAGAGCCAACACTCCCTGGTGGTCTTACATAGAGTGTTGGAGTGCTCTAGTACCCCTTACACCAGAGCGCTATCCCATTTTCAATGAAAATCATCTAGGTTTTCAATTTATGAAGTTCAGTTTTTCCTTTTTGCACTTTCTTAGGGTCTCATACTCTCAATCCATCTTGGTATTGGCTTTCAAACACCTTATTTATGAGAATTCATCCTCTTTTGTTTGGGATTTTGACATTTTATTTCCTTTCCTTGAAGCCACTCTTTGTCTTTGTTGACCTAGAGTTAACTTGTTTTTTTCTTCTCCTTTATCTGACTGAGTGAAAACTTTTGTGAGGAAATCTAAAGGTCTTTGAACCTTTTCATTTGATCTTTGAGGTTAAATTTACATCATTTATCTTTTGTTTGAGTTTTTTTGGTTCTTGTTTGCAATTTGGTTATCTTTGTCCTTCTTGTCTATTTCACGACGAGAATGTGTCTTTTGTTTTGTGTGAGGTTTGCTTCTGATTGTTTAATCCTGAAGTCTGATTGACATTTAGAAGTTTTACATCTGATTATCATTCGCATATAAGAAAAAGGACATACTTTAGTGATTGGTTTGGATATTAGAAGGAATTTCTGAAATTTTTAGCATTGCATTGGATTTGAATGAGAAACACTTGTATGAGGACATTGCATTTTAGTGTTTGATAGTGAAAATAACTTTCTCTCTTTCCCTTAAATAGGTATTCATCGAAAGACAAGACTGCTTATCATATTCTTGTGCATTTTTGGGAGTTGATTCATCATACCATCAGTTTCATTGCCATACACCCTTTGGGTAAAGAACAACTGCAAAATGAACGCTAATTAAAAATTATCTAGAACATTTTGTTTTAAGGATCTTCCACCAACATTAGACTAGGATTAGCACTTTGGATTAGGCTGTGAGTACAACTCTCCAAAGTTTTTCAAAACAAACATTAGCATCCTGAGATAGGGAGAGTCAAATCCAATTGTCGTATAGGATTTATGGGATCCCCCTCTCACACAGGGGTTACGCACAAGGTCGCATTCGGGTGAATTACAGAGATTATCCCTCTGTGGTTTAACTATTTGTAGTGGTCGTATCGTATATTAGGGGCCACTTGAGGGTATACCCATGATTATGTGTGGGATCCTCTCGAGTTGATTTCGAACTTGTTATCCTACCCATATGTTCAGATCAGAGTGTCGACTATACCCGCCCAAGGGCTGACTGCGAGTTGGTGTCCTTAGTTTCCGTAATCCTTAGGTACTTACACGAGGTGACGGTGAAGGGAAGTCTCACTGTACTTGGAACAGACATTGGTCAAACTCACTCGGGCTCCTTGGAGGGTAAATCCACAATTACTACGTGGAAGCTTTCACCAAGGTGACAGTCCATTAAGCAGTTCACCATTGTAATTGTTCCACCATATCCTAGCCCCTTCTTGACTTGATCAAGCGACATTGGATTTCATCACCAACTAGTACAATCATCGAGAGAAGTCTTGCTTGCTTGGTTTTGATTCCTATATTTTATTAGCATATGTTGTTTCTTTTTGTTAGTTAACCCTAGATTTTCAACATATATTGTTATTCTCCAAAATTGAGCCTATAGACAATAAAGGTATTCGTCGATTGTGTAGGATGCAAGGGATGCCTCTGGAAGGCTACCAACCCTTACCTCCTAACCCTCCAGAAGAAAACTACCATGGAGAGGTAGAAAATCAATATGAAGTTGGTAGTGTTGTTACTCCTTCGTTAGACAATTCAGAAGGCACTTTGGTTATGGTTGAGAATCCCACTCCTCACACTACATATGTGTCGGTAACCCCTCTCGAACCACATTTTCTTCGTTTATACTCCCTTGGGAACGTCATAGAGGAAAAGGTCCCAAAGTTACCTGAGAGAGATTTTACCGAAACATATATGGGATCCACAGAACCAGCCTTTAGTGATGAGTATAGGACTCTTGTTCGTCCTACAACTACAGTAGATACAAATCCCACTTCATCAAGACATGATCTCTATGAGCATTTTGAATCCTTTCGACAACCCTTTAATCCTCATGACCCTCCTGTTGAAAGTGGGCCATATGGTCAAATGATGAATCACCCCATCGATCAGGTCATTAACCATACTGTTACGTCAGCACAATTCTATCCTAATGTTGGACTCATCACCTCTACTCATTCCCAAGGCACTTTGATCCCTACCCCCGCTGTTAAAACTTTCACTCTACAGCTCCACATGTTCCGCATGATCTTGCTAGGACATATTTTCACCCGAGAATGCAGACCCTTGCCAACCAAATACATCCGACTGGAGGGAAACCACCATCTAGTGGACCTTTCCCTCCTGGAATACCACCATCCTACGGTGGGACTATCCCTCCTGGGGGACAACCCCCTTTTCATGTTCTTCCCAAAGGGAAACCTCCCTTTGTTAGTCATACCCCGGTCATTAATCCACCGTTGGTATGGGGGAAACCTTTTTCTGCTGCAAACCCTTCACAATCCTGGGGATTATCTTTCGGAGGCATGTTTACCCAAACCCATGTTGGGGGGCACTCATATCATAACCCACAAGGAGGAGTATCAAATCATGAACCTTATTCGGGCGGCATCCCAAACACCACCTGAAGTCCTCAGGGACAACAACCTTATCCTCCTTATGGGTCTAATGTGTATCTGCCTCCTGTATCTACTCCTTACCCTCCTCAAGGAAAAAATGTTTATCCTCCTTATGGGCAAGCAAATCACCTGGCTTATAATGCTCAGAACCCACCAGTTTATGCAAATGTTTCTCAGCCATCATCAAATATTGTTTATCCTAGTCAACAACAACCATATGTAGGAGTACCTACTGGTTACAACTATCCACCTAACCCATTTTATGGTCCTACTGGTGTTCCTATGCCACACTAGTATCATCTGAAAATTAACTGACATCTACCTTTCCTTGTGACTCTGGATCTCCCAGACTTGTCTCGGTTAACTAATGATCTTATTTTTCATTCACCGGTTTGGCCAGTTATTCCCACTAAACTTCCTTCTGATATTCCAAAATTTGACGAAAAATCTGGCAAAGATCCAAATAACCATGTGATGAATTTCTATTTGTGGTGTTGATCAAACTCCCTCATGGATGATTCTATACGTTTGTGTATTTTCTAGAGAACACTTACTAGCTCTACAACAAAGTGGTATATTGAACAACCACATGCTTCTTTTCATGATTTCAACTCCCTTCCCATGTCTTTCCTCATGCTCTTTCAACTACCTATTCGCTACGAGACGAGTACTAAACTCTTGACCTCCCTTCATCAAACTGACTCCGTGCATATCTCTGACCATATTCATGAGTGGAGACGACGAAGAAGAATGATCAAGGTAATCATTCATGACATATTATTGGTAGAATGGTTTACTAAATCACTTTTACCCCCGATCGCTCGTGATGTCGCTATGGGTGGCGCAATCACCGAGGAAGAAAAAATTGCTCTGGCTCAATACTTAGATTTGGTTTATTCCCAATATGGTACTTTGTATTATTTGCTTCCAAATGTTGCTCAAGCTAATACTGATCCATCCAATCCGTCATCCTCCTCTCATGCGAACGGTGTTATCGGTTCTGTCAAAACTCAATCTACTTCCCAGTCGACCACACTCTCCTCTACCTCTCCTCAAACTCAGATTTTTGAGGTGAATGCAGTTCAATCTACCCCTTCACAACAATCCGAAGGTAAGAAGACGACAAAAAATAAATCAAAAAATACCAATAACAATGAACAATTAAAAAATCAAAATCAAACACCTGCTACAAAAAATCAACCACATCGTAAACTGAAATTCTCGTGTATCATTTGTGGTGACGATCACTACACTCGAGACCATCCACATTGCAATGAATTGGCCAAACTTTTCCAGGGAAATTCACAACCCGTTGTGCTTACTCAGCCTTTTCCACAGCAGTAATCCATGGTTGCTCAAACCCCCTCTCCTGGGGGAAGTTCTAGCCATCCTCATGATGAGGCCTTGACGAGTGCACATATTTATATGTTTAATGGGATTAATTTTAACACTCTCTCTAATACATACGACACATTGTGTAACCCTGACAAAGGAAAAGCCACTAACGGTACTGGTACTTTACCGGATCCATCATTGTCCTTCGTTAGTCCTCCATCGGTTAATCCTCCGTGCGGACCACTTCAGATTGAGAAACCTATGTTTGACTCTATCTTACGCCCTCCTAAGAGCACTATCCATAAATMTACCTTTAATCCTAGTTCATGTGTCGCCCAGAACTACAACATTGTTGAAGATTTGGCTCAAGCACCGTGTGTTATGTCTGTGTTAGAAATTCTACAACAYTTCCCTAGTCAACGTAGAACGCTCTTGGCCACTATTGGCATTGTTGATCCTGAGTCATCCAACCATATCATGTTTAACCTGGACAATTATACATCTCGACTCTCCCACMAACTTTCTTTCCAAGTTGATGTTGTTGTTCACAATCAACAAATCCACCGAACTATTCTGGATGAGGGAGCCTCAAATTGTGTCATGTCTTTAGCATGTTGGAAAGGTTTAAAATCACCTACACTTAAAAAATTCCCAACGATGTTATGCACCTTATATGGGCGAGGTTTTCATCCCCATGGGATTTTACAGTCCCTACCCATCCAATTGGGTAGAAAAACCGTCACTGTTGATGTCGAGGTGGTCGATGATCCCCTCGATTACAACTTATTACTTGGAAGAAGTTGGTTTTATGCTATGACTGTCATTGCCTCATTGGTGTTTCTATGTGTACAATTTCCTCATCATGGAAAAATTGTCATTGTTGATCATTTAGATTTATGCACGACTGATGCTCGCGCTCCTGCTACCAACAACATTCCTTTCTTGGGAGACCACAAGATCACGTATGAAAGCATTGGTGTTGGCTTACTGAAATATTCTAGCCTTATGGGTACCTTCCCTACACCACTTCCACCGACTACACATCATATTTCCACCGTCGATATGATTTTGATCGCGGCTTATCAATCTTTGGAATCATCTAACCCTTGGATTGTACCTAGTCTGTTGGAATTCGATGCACTAGGTGACACCGTGCCACTTAGTCCAACCAAAACATCATACATTTCTATCCAATCCGCTTCTCCCTCTTCCGATGACCAACATCTATTGGCACCCAACAATTATTCGATGCCATCATGATTAAGTTCCTTGTCATCTGCAATCGACCACATTTCCCCAATTTTTCCCTCGGATGAATCTATTATGGAAATTTTGAGTATTGACGAGCTACCTCAGGATGATAACCATCATTGATCCTCTTTTCTTCCCCCTCGTGAAGAAATTTGGGTAGATATACAGTCTATCTCCCCTCTCGATGTCAATTTTCCATCGTCTCCCATGCCTTCGATTTCCGATGATTTGGATTCGGTAGTTGACCTAGTGATATCTTCAGTAGGGTTATTGGAGCTTGATCTCCTTACCCTTGTCAATACCCTCAACATGTGTTCCTTCCAGAGTTATTTTCTTCCATACAGTGAAGATCTCTTGGAATCCGTGACCAAGTTTTGTCCCTTGGCATGGTGTCCTTCCAGAGCGTTATTCTCTTGGAAGCCATGATTAAAAAGAGTCTACAAGCATAGTTTTTCTTCTCTGTGGAAAGCTCATTAAAAAATAAAGCAGATTTCATGAGCATAGTTTCTCTTCTCTATAGCAAGCTCATTAAAAAATGAAACAAAAGATTTGAGCATAGTTTTTCCTCTCTGTAGCAAGATTGTTAAAAAATGAAACAACAATATGGGGACTGAACCCAGAGCCCTGAGCATAGTTCTTTTTCTGTGTCAATATCATTAAAAAATGAAACAGCCACCTCTCTTGAACCTTCATTTCATCCACTCTTATATTTTTTCTCCATCTAGTAGAGAAATTGGTGACAACCTCACAGTCAGTGAATGAATTAAATCTTGGAGGGCATGTCTCCAGCCTTTGATGATCATTCTGGAGTTAAATCACTAGCTTTCAAGCTACCTTTGATGATCATTCTAGAGTTAAATCACTAGCTTTCAAGCTGGGGGCATACCGAGTTGAGTCTTTGTTCTTTCTCGTGCTCGTAAATACATGAGAATGCAACCGGGTAAACTTTTATCTCTTTTTCAGACCGGAATGAATATACAAAAAAGGAACCCCCTGGAGTCATATTTGATCTCTTTTCAGACTCTCTAAACATGAAAATATTGTCGAATGATCTTGCTTCCTTTCCGACTTGTTAAAAGGTTTGAAAGGGCGTCTTTCGAGTGATAATTTATCTCTTTTTCGGCCTCTTAAGACTAATATTATGAAAAAGGACAACATTGGATTCGTCTTTAAGTTGTTTTCAAACTCTCTAAATATAAACAACCACCGAGTTTACCTTCTCTAGACTTGTTAATCAATCATACATTGAAGGGCCCATATGGGACCAAACCCTTACTTCTTCCAGTTTGCTAAACAAAGGAAGAGGGACTTACCAAAGGTGAGTCATATCGAGCATGTGTTACCCTCCCCGAGATCGTTAAATTAAAAAAAGAGGTACTTGTCTATCTGGATGGGGGAAAAATTGAAAGAAGCAAGCCAAGCTGTTTTTTAGAACACCACCAGTAACTCTTACGGTCGCCCTTGAACACGACACTTTGTCTTTGCATGCATTTTAATCCACTAAACCTCTGCACTGAGCTAATCCTCTGAGTTTATTTTACTCCTTTGTGTCACCTGACGAAAGTCACAGCATCCACTACATTATCAAGTTTTGGTCCATGTCAAGTTTTTGTTGTTGTGCCTCAGTGTTCAAGGGAAGTATTTGCCTCAAGAGTCAGCCATCACAAATATTCGGTTTCAATACCTGTGTCAGTCCATGTTCATTTGATATACCAATTACATATTTGTGTCAGTTTCATGTCATTGATAGGGGATACATCAAGACCCTCCCTCGACATGTCTGTTCCTTTCGATGTCAACACATTATCCAGGAACTAGAATTAGAAACTAGTTAGTACCTTGGGACCTGCATGCCTCAATGCCAGGCCTCCTCGCATCCGACAGTGGGTTTACATCATTGACTCGTGATCGGATGATTCCATGGATGTTCGACTTCAGCTCATCTATTAAAATTAGTTGGAATGTACTAGAGTACCTTGGGAATCATTGACATCAATGGTGATCTCCCTCATGCTTGTTAACGGTTTAACTCATTGACCAGTAATCAAGTGGTTTCTGCCATGTTTGACATTAGGACATATATTCAAATGGTTAGATTCGCACTACATCAGGATCGGTAAGAATACCCTGGGTTGAGTTTTCACTCTTATGCATACTTTGCTCAGGTTGCGAAGGAGTTCTTTTGAACTATGACACATATATTGTTACATAGATCCACTTTGTATTGGTCGTGGCTATGTCTTGTCATCTCATAGATCCACTGCGTATTCTTCATGGCTATGATCAGTTCACGTCATAGGAGTATAAATCCACATTGTATATGCAGTGGCTATACCATTTTGTCAATATAATTATGGATCCCTAGTGTATTTTATGGCGGCCATACCTAAAAATTCTTTATCACTCAAGCATAGGTATGCCTGGCTTGGGTTTGAAACATGTCATAATATTTGTTTGATGGTTGTGTGCAGATTTTTCTAGTTTCTCTGTGTCCATACCCTTGCTCGAAAAAGTCTACAAAGTACTTTAGTCATCATCGTATTCTAACTTCGTACTTTGGGGGGAAATCTATTACACACCAAAATTACTCACTTCAATAATGTCACAAGTGTTGTCATTACTAGTGTTGTAAGTGTCGCATCTTGTCCGCAATTGTCGCATCTTGACCACTGTTGGTCACTATAATTGCTTAATTAATTT
>JZKD02S1928947.1:128480-159384 GCA_000966675.3 Picea glauca
ATACCTTGGAGTGATCAGATGAAGTGATAATATGAGTTTAGATACAGGTGATGAAGGGTATAATAATGGCAAAAAGTATGGGCAAAAAGGTACAATATGTGGTCCCAACAATTATGATATAATTTGTTGAACCTATGAGTAAATTCGAGAACCGACTCAGAGTTCATTTTTCTTAGAGCCCCGAATTCAGTCAAATAATACATATGGTCTTTATTTTCTCCCCACTGTCTTAAAAATGTTTTTTCTAGATCATCATATGACCGTAGGGATCCTGCCGGAAGTCCTCAAAACCATATTCTTACTTGTCCTTCGAAATTTTGCACTAAAATACTTTATTAAACATGTTCATGATCAATGCCAAGGATATCATTGAACTGATCGAAAAAGTTTATGTTCTCTGTTGCGATTAAATCCCCTTCTCTCGTAAATTTTGGTAAGTTCTTCATATAATTTTCAAGCAAATCATGCAGGATGACAGGGAGGACCAAGGGAGTGTATATGGTCGTTACCTTGGGAAAAATTCTAGGAGGTGGGGGTTGTCCTTGACCTTGTCCACTTGCTCCTCTGCTTCTAGCACCACCTCCTCCAGAAGTAGCCATTGGAAGTCTAGGGGATGGACTTTGGGAGAAAAGAGGGTTTTCGAAAACTTTGAGGGACCAAAGTGATGACCTTTCAAATTCTTCGGGATGAGGTGGAGGAAACTCCGGAAAAAGTTCGTTAGGAGATGAAAATTCTAGAAGAGGAGGAAAAGGAAAGTGTGGACTGGTTTCTTCAGACTTACAAGACGTATAAATAGGAGACCTGATAGGGGATGAATCGGGGTATAAAATCTTATCCTCGGGGTTTCGGAGAATTGGAACTTTTACTTCAGGAAAGGATGAGGTAGACAGAAAATTAACGACATCGGGTATAGAAAGAGATATTTTGTTCTGGCCTTTAGGAGTACCAGTCGAGTCAATATCAATCTTTACTTTGGGTGAAATTTCCTCTGGGCTCTCAAACCTAACCTCAGGTTTACTAGTTGATGTCTCTGTAGAGGGTGCTTGTTTAAAATTATGCTCAGGGGTTAATTCCTCAACTAGAATCTTAGTATTAACTTGTGCAACTTTGGGTTGGTATATTTTACCTACCGATGTGGTAGTTTATTTGAGGTATCCCTTTGGTTTCAACAACCTTTCGGGATCTAATACAGGTGTGGTTTGCTTATCGTCTAGGTTCTTTCTGGTATTCTTTCGACCGAATGCTAGTTTATCAGTGGTGGAGTCACCAAGTGAAAGATAAAATAGCCTTACTTGTTATTCAATCTATGTTCATTATCAAAGATAGAATCTTACCTTGTCTTTTTCCCAAGGAAAAATAACTTTGTTTATCCTTCCCCGACAATGGCGCCAAAAATATGTTGGTCCTAAGATTAAACTTAAGGCTCAAAGAGTAATGTCAGGCATCAGGAAATTTTAAAGAGAGTGTTTTTGAAAGTGTGTTTTCTACCTTATTAATATGAGAAAAAAACCTTAAATGAAATTAACAGTATGGCATAACAGAGGTCGTATTTCATGTCTAAGTCAAAATTGCAATATTGAATGGTGTGAGAGAAAACTACAAAACTATAAAACAAAGCAAGGCATCAATTATTGAAGAGTCTCACCTTGTTGCAGTGGAAGAAAATAGATAGTTTAACCTTGAATAAAGTATAAGATACAGTAATCCACATAGATCGCAGGTCTTGATTTACTCACAGAAAATGTAGAGGAAAAATTGCTTACTTAAAAAATTGTTGATGAAATACGATTAAAGTAGTTGTTGTACTAAATTGAAATCAAAAAATTATCAAGGAATGCATAAAGAAATGTCGAGATATGGAAAAACAGAAGAAACACATAACCCAAACTAGACAAAATTTGGAATCTTTGTATGCACTTGTATTAATAGTCAATAAGGAGAGTTTTATCTATTACAATCGGCAAGAAGAAGCCTTTTGATAGATATTGAATCTATGTATTTATACAAACTATCTCAACTCAAACGGTTGGACTTCTTATAATTAAAAATAGTGAATATTTTTTAATAAGGCAACAAAATGTAAAATCTGCAGAGCTCCACTAGCATTTTCCTCTTTCTCTTTGTCTATTGGAAGAAACATTTATTTGCCTCATTCTTTAGCCCAGATAAATCTCATCTGATATTCTTGATGATTTGGCATTCATTTCTGGCCTTTTTTGTTTGTTTCCATCTGCCCCTCAAATATGTCAATAACATGTGCATGCTCCCTCACTTGTTTCTGGATGCACTTGTTTTCCCATATTCAACACATTGGATGCATTTACTCAATAATTGCACCACTAACCTTGAAGGCTCAGTTGCTTCCTTCACTTCGAAAGTGTATAACTTCCTCTCTACCTGAGGCAACCTTTCTTGTATCCTTTTCACTCCTTGAGATGTGACCTGTAACTGTAAGATTGGTTTTACTATCTATTTATTTATTTGAAGGAGATCAATCTGGTTCATTTTCTGGATGGTCGTTAGAGGTTCTTCTTTGCTTGTTCTATAATTATACTATTTCTTTTCTATATCAATTTGACCTAGGGATTCAGAGATAGCATTTCCTTCAAAATAAATTAGTCCTTTATCTAGTGAAGACAACGCTTCTATACAAGCTTCATTTACCTCTCTAGCAAGTCTTTTTCTTTCTGCTAGATTTGTTTCCCAGGCCTTTAAAGCCATATCACCTTTTATTTGTTTTGAAAGAGAAATTAGATGAACATCTGAGACATCATCCTTTGGTACCAATAAAATGACCTCTTGAAACTTAACTCGAGTTGAGTGAGATTCTCTTTCTTTAATATAGATATATTTTAGAGTGAGTTCTACTTCCTGGTAGCATTTCTAGATGGCATCGACCTTCATGAAGAGATATTGCTGGGCTATTTCTAGTTTTTCATTTACCTCCAGTGCTTGAGTCTGAAAAGTTGATATCTCTACTGATGTACCTTCAAACAAGTCTAACCTGGCTTGCAATTTATTTATTAACTCTTCTTGTTGAGTGACCAATCCTCTTTTTTCCTGTGAATTCGGATGGAGCTCTTCAAGGTTAGCTTGCAGCCGTTGAATTTGATGTTTGTCATAAGCTATGATCTGTTCAAAATAGTGGTTCATATTATTCTTCACATTCTGTTCTATGGTCATTATTTGGTATTGCAACTTCCCTACCAATAGGTCCTTCTGTTTTAGTTGCTCGGCCAAATTTTCTACAGACCATTGATTAGCAATGGAAAAAGCGCCTAATGAACCTGCAACTTCTTTTTTGAATTTTGTATCATCTCGGTTATGTCCATCGTACACCATTATTTTCCTTTTGAATGTCCCTCCATCTTTCTGATGTGTTTCTCGTTTAACGATGTCCCTCCATTTCTTGTTGAAGAAGAAGTCTGAAGGAGGCATCTCTTCGGGTGAAATTGGGGTGAGATCACTTATAAAAATGACTTCGGAATTAGGATTTTTGAAACTTGAATGCAACGGTGCCATTGAAGTAATAGGGGTACCTATCTCCATGGACAGTTGTTGTTCAGCCGTATGAGCAGCATATGTGGCTGGTGTAGAAGGAGATGTATCATGCCCTTGCTTTAGGAAATCTTCGAGATGCGTCGTTGCTTGAGGGCCTAATGGATTTGATAACGAAGATTTTAATTCCTGCATTACAACTTCGGTGTTCTTTGGATTTCCCTCAGTATCATGTTTGCCAGAGGTCTATTTCTCAAAAACCAGAGGTACAGTTTCCTGTGTAGACGAAATGGCTACTGATTCTCCCTGTAGTACTTTCGGCAAGTTGTTTCATCTGTGCCTTTGAAAACTGAATAAACTGGCCTATTGATCTGGGGAAAATCTTTGGACTCTATTTAGTAACTCCTCATAAGACCTGATTCCCATGAATATTTCATCATGTGGGGAGTTTTCATGAACATATCTCTTCAGGTTGTATTGGGCCAGGTGGTTTTCCAAGATCTTCTATGGGTTGTGCCTTTTAAACTCGATGTCAACCAACTTGACATCCTCCAGAGCTGCAGCCTCCACCTTTGAGTGAACAAAGTCTAAAAGTGAAAACATACCACCCTGGAGAGGGAAGGTAGGCCATACCTTTTTCTAGGTTGCTTTCGGCTCCTTGTTGATGCCCCCTGTCATTGTTTGATAAGATACTTCTCGAAATACTAGTCGGTCTGGTAAAAACCTCGGGAGGGCATGGGGAGGGACCAAGCATCCAAAAACCTTGTTGTAAGAGAAGTTTTTGTTGATGAACTAATCTGCTATTTTTCCCAGATTTCCCATTATTCTGTCTGAAATTCGGGGAGAAGGGCAACCATATAAATCTATATAAATGGGCACCACTACATGGTGGAATATTTCATAGAATAAATCTTTGTCCTTGTCTTCCCACAACTTGGAGTGATAGAATTGAATAGGTTCAGCGTTGGTTGGGGTCCAACTCTAGTTCATCATTGGAAAAGGGGTTATGAAGCAAGCAACATCCATGATATATGCGAACATATAGAAAGGGGCGGGTTGCCCCTTTGAATTCACCAATTTGTATTCCATGATTTCTTTATCCAAGTTTTCTAATAAAATTTTGGCCCAATTAAAAGTGAATCCCTTGGCCACCTCGTTCATAATTGACACCCATACCACCAGGAAATGAGTGGAACTTTTCTTCTTGAATAGCCTACAGAGCATCATAGATACATAAATCATAATAGTATCCAACGACGTTGTGGCATAAATTCCATGAGCGTCGGCTCTGAATTTATCTGGGTGCCCCCACCAGGAATTGATTATATCAGGATAGCTTTTATCATATTGTATACACTCATGTTTCTCAAACTCTAGCATGAATGCAGCGTTGTAATTATATTTAAAATCGTTGGATAGCTTATACATTACTTGTATGTGTTCTGGTCGGAAAGACCCAACAACAACCTTTTGAGAGTTGAAAATTCTCCTGGTTTGGACGTCGACGTTTTCCAGGGCCTAGCTTATCATGTCATTATATGGCATGAGCCTCGGTCGCGCAGCTATCTTGTGAAGCTCGGACTGGGCTATAATTTTGAGTTTAGCTTCGTGAGTATTGTCCACTTCATTGTCAGAATCGTCTGGGAAATTTATAACCTCATGTTCCAGAACCTCGAACACATGTGTCCAAGATCTAACTAAGTCTATATCTCGCGATGTAGTGTCTGAAAAAACATCCACATTCAGATTTGAACCTTCACTAGCTCCATCATTCTTCTTAATCATCTTCCATGGTTCCATGATAACGAAAATAGAAAAAGGATACCCGTTGCAGATGAAATTGTGTGAGCTTCTTACTTAGATAAAACTTACTACTTTGCAGAAGATGAAAATGAAACTCAAAATCAAGCATTTTTATTCACTTCAGGTGCCTTGATTCGAGTATACCTTTACTGAAAGAAAATTTATGATATTTAATGGGAAATTATACCTGACGATCCGCAAGCTATGTTAAAAATCATTTCCGTCGATTTGTGATAAATGCCATTAATATTCGGCGGTTCATGTTTCGGGGGTTTTGGATGAAACAGAGTTGAAATTTCCCGAATCACGAATCCGTGAAAAGTTAATTACGAGATAATCCCTTTTAAAAATTAATTAATCATGTTTAACATCAAGTGCTTCAGGTATTCAGACTTCGGGGTTTTTAAACGTAGCTCGATAAGAAATCCCTGAGACCCAAAATTGCAAAATGATTAATTATCTGATAATCACTTTTAAGTTTTAATTAATCACATTTTATTTCAAGTGCTTCAAAAATTCGGACTTCGGATATTTTAGGATGTGACGAAAGGTAAATGTATGAACTCCAAAGTGCAAAGTTGTTAACTTTCTTTTAACCAAGATTAACTTAATTAATTAAGATTTAATACTTCGGTATTTTAGTGCTTCGTGGATTTGCGAATTAGATTTTTGTTATATTTTCGAAGAGTCGCCTCCCGTAGTGATGTGTCGGAGATGATGTCATTCTTGATTATGTGTTGAGAACAGGGAGTGGAACGTGTTACTTAGAATCATATGAATTTTCAAAAAAAAACCTCAGAAATGGATGCCACGTGTCAACCCAGGGAAGACTCAAAAACACACGTGTACTATGACTCGTGTCCTTTAAAGGTTTATGAAAAGTGAGGAATGAACACTTTTGGGTTGCCGGTCTTTTACAGTTAATACTTCTTAAAACACGTGAATCTTTGGAGTGACCTTTATTTATTTGACTCTTTAACAATTAGGCAGCTCCAAAAATCTAGGAGAAATAGGATCGTTCGATCAAATGGGGAAACTTCATCAGTGACGGATATCATGTGCACCTTATTACCAATTAACCAGAAATAAATTTGATTTGAATTTCAAAAGTTAATTTCTTGAGTTACCACTTTGGGAAAGATTATATTTTCATGAAGTGGAGAATGCAAAGCTCAAAGTTTAGGATTATATATGTTCCAACAGATAGCATGAAACCGCCTGCAACCATTCTAGCCTTCAATTCCCCTTTGTCATCCAATCTGTAGCAGAATCTGCAATGCCTGTCTGGACTAGGAGTTTCTGCAGCGCTGAACTAGGAGAAGAATTCAAATATTTGATAAAACAGTTAGACATCTTTAATAACCAAATCTCAATTATTTCCTTTTAAAACATGGATGTTGAAAACAATGAGATCTTCTGACACCAGATTCATAAATGCAATAATGATAAAAGAGGAAAGGTGTAGTCAAGATGCGCTACGAAAACTCCTGATGAGTTGGCAGTTTACTAGAAGGAGTTTGATTTGACCTTCTAATAGGTATAGGGATAGAGTGGAGGGGTTTAAGCGCATAGTGGAGGTAGTGACATGTCAGAGTAGTGGTGGGCTGTGGCATGGGGGTGATGGTGATGGTTGTCTAATAATGTGATGATATGAAGGTATAAACAAAAGAAAATGAACTAAGGGTACAAACCATAGGTATGAGCCAAATGTGTGGGCCTACCTCCAACCTTTCATTTATTTTGAGGTAATACCTAAGAAAACCATAAGGAGAAAATCAAAAGCAAACTTAAAAAGACTAATAGATAAAAAATTAAAAACCTAAGGATGAATTTGACCCATGACAA
The DNA here is from genome assembly GCA_000966675.3 of Picea glauca. Classification (NCBI taxonomy): domain Eukaryota; kingdom Viridiplantae; phylum Streptophyta; class Pinopsida; order Pinales; family Pinaceae; genus Picea; species Picea glauca. Next base: position 135,627 of record JZKD02S1928947.1, read on the forward strand.
ATTCATGTGATAACAGGACTAAATTTACGAAAAAGGATGAAGGAGTCCATAGTTAAGCTCTTTTCAGACTCCTTAACATTGAAAAGATAGCCGAGTGATATTGTCTATGTCACACTAGTTAAAAATATTTTGAAGAGGAATCCTTTCGGTATAATTTTAACCCTTTTTTGGACCAACTGGACTATGTAAGAAAAAGGAATACCCTGGCCCCAGTGACCAGAATATTTCTCCTTAGTATGATTTTATTCTTTTTCAAGCTCCTTAAATCTATGAAAAAAGACAAAAAAAAAACAAATATTCTAAAAAGAGGGGATAGGAAAACATTCTCTTTTACTGGAAGCAATATAGTCACCCTTAGATAGAGCACATCCTTCAGTTTTTCTGCAAAGTACTTGGATTTAGTATGGCCTTAGGAATATGTTCTTATTACATAGATTTGTTTCCTCCTCCTTTTGGTTACTCTTCCAAACATATGGAGAGTTTTTGGTGCCTCTTGTGCCTCATACTTATGTCAATAACATGTTGCTAAGTATTTTCATATGTCGTACTCTTGTCCAAGGGAAATTCTTACAACCTAAGTCAACCATTCTATGATAAGTCTCTTAACCTTCATGAGTTGGCCATCTCAAGATTCTTGTCAAGTCCACATTCAGAATCAATGAAGTTATGTGTTTGATGTTCGATATCCTCCAGTATTCCCATGACGACTTGTCGAAGATCAAAGGATAGTGATTCTTTCACTCCTATTATACTCCTACCTTAGATTTTAATATATTGAATATATTTCTCTATTCATGAAGTTATCATCTCCAACTACAAGCATTGGTGCCTCCTGAAGATTCATATGGCATTCTATTTTTATATCTTCTGCTGATTTTGAGATGTAGATCCGTTGTGTATTATCCACGGCTACAATTTTTATTTGTGTACATATTAGTCATGTAGCCATGATTACTATATATGACATGTATCTGCAGTGTACTTGATTGGTAGCAATGCTTAGTTTGTCCCAAGCATGGGTATGCTTGCCTCAGTGATTATTATTATTATTTTGCAGATGACACACTCACGAATACTCAATTGGGCTCACTCAAATCGATCCCTTCCCACTTTATCAAATATGTTGTAATGTATTTCGGTCATCATTTTCTCTTCTTACCTCACACATTAGGGGGCATCTGTTATAGTCCAAAATGCCACCACTATGCATTATTGGTCATGGCTCATCCATATACACACTTGCAAATCCCTTTTGTTGAGTTTCCTTCTTAAAAACTCATTTTTTCAAGGTGTACAATACAGGATATATATGCAGCCTAAGTACATACTCTACCTGGTATATAGGCATCCCATGTACGTATTCTACTCGATACATAGATAGCCTGCATATTCTCACAAAAGTTGCAAAAAATTAAAACTGTTGCACTCTACAGCTCGGTTTATGGACTATTTTGGGTTGCATAACCAGTCTTACCTCCTATATCCCTTCTCACAATTGAATAACCATCATTTCTCCATATAAAGGGCCCTAGGGGGTCATTTGAACATAGGAAAGAAGAGGCAAGCGACCTCTGCCAAAATGTATCCCTTGTATTCCAAGCCTTTTGCATCCTACTTTGAGTTTCATCCTCATCATTCCCTACCATCCATCCTCCTTATACAATCCATCCATTTTTCCTACATTGGCATGTTGGTTGTGACGACAGCATATTGGGAATGGTGCACTTAGATTCAAAGTAGAGGAACCCAGGCGAGGTTCGTGGAGCAGCATCGAAAATATTTAGGTTGTAACTTTCAATATTGTTATTAATAAAAGAGAAACTTCTTGTCCCAAATATATATGTCTTTATGTTTATATTTATAAATGGTTTACATGAATATCCAACCCTTTAGATGACCTTGGTATTTATTCATATGTTCTTATATTGTGTTATTTAAAGTTTTTTCAGGAAAATATTGGGAGGAGGCTTGTGATTTAGGAATGAACAACAACAGGAAGAGATCTAATGCAGACAGAAGGACTTAAGGTACATACTTTGATCCTCTCTTCCTTCCCTTAATTATCATTAGGTCTTGTTGGATTTTGGTATAATAGAATTTTTTCTATCTTTTAAGGTGTCAAGGCTCTGCCTAGTCGCTAGACCCATATTAGGGGGATTTTTCCCCATAGCAGGTTGTTAAATGTATCCCAAAAAGGTTCATACTTAATTCTCCTATGATAATAAGGGGCTTGAATGCCCGAGGTTGATGCAACTATATAAAATAATGGACAGAATGTGTTATAAATTCAAAATTCAAAAGAAAATAATGGGATATACAAATCAAAATCCAAGTAAGCTTGAGCTCTTACCGCTCATTGTGAGGCCATCACCTCAAGTCCTAATGCACTCAATGCATATCTAAATAAAGGACTTAATTGAATTATCCCAATGCAATAAATGCATAAACCTAAAAAGGGGTTTGCAAAGTAAATATAAGAATATCAAAAGGCAATATAAGGGGTGGAAAGAAGTAGTGTTGAGGAAAGGGTAACTCAATTCCTTAAGATCTCCCTCTATAAATGCACTCACGGAGATTAACATCACACATGGACTTGCATATCAATGACACCATGACCATGAAGTAAACTCCATGTCATACCATTTACTCACACTTGCACTTTGTTGGGTTTCTCAGGAAATAATCCTCTACTTGGGTACTGGCACACCTAATAGGGTTCTATGATGGTCCTCCCATACTTAAACTTGGAAAATTGCATAAAGTCATAATATAGTGTGAAGTTTGAATAATATACTTAATGTGAATTGATTACATGCCTTTTACATTAAATTGTGACTTAATTTTTATGATTCTAATGACTCATGTATCCATGGTGGTTGGTCTCACTTGATTCATTGAGCCTTTGCTTGATGACTATGCACCCCTTGACATGGTCCTTTGGATGTTGATTATGCTTCCCCTACACTTCATGGAGAATGTTGGAACCTTGATGATGATTATTAGACCTTGTGATGACTTGGCATGCTTATTAACACCCTATGGCATACCTTCGACCTTTGACATTGCACCTGGGAGTTGGGATGATGAAACATGATCTTGACATGTCACTTAGAGAGAAGGGATCCCCCACCATGGAAATTTTACTCCTTTGATGATATTAGGGTTTTTATTTATGACAGTACTCTTGATGATGATGGTACACCTCTTTGGAGAGGTCATGTATCCCTTTTAATTGATGAAATCATACCCTATCTTCAGGATGTTGCACATGTGATGGAAAGTTAAATTGAGGGTGATATGACACTTGTTTGATCTGACCTAGAACTTAGATGATGATTTGAAACCTCTCGATGTGACTTTCTCGATGTGGAGGCATGATTCTTGATGATACCTTGCACGTTTTGGGAGAGAGAAATAAATTTTGGAGTTTTGCATCCCATTTGGAGATGACATCACCTTCCTTAATATTTTTACAGTCACACGAATGTGGTTTTAGGAGGATGTTTTCATGTTTTAGCATTGTATTTTTATCTTAGAGTCATTTTTTAGGTCGGTCTATATCTATCCATCTTGCATCATCGATTTTTTATGTTTTAGGGGATTTTAGAGAGGTGAATCCCTTGGTTTCCTCATATAAATAGAGGAAGTGCTCCCTACTTTGTAAATAATAGCAACTTGTGGAGGATTAGTTCTACTTGTCTCTTCTCTATTTCTCTTTTATATATGGATGGATGATTTATGTGCCTTCTTGGAGAGATTATCTATGGATGTTTTTCCATGCTTGATGGATGATTTCAGAGTTAGGTTTTCATGGATGGGCATTGATTTACCTAGTAAGTGGTCTTCTAAGTCATTATTCATTTATTTATGAATGTATTAAGTGTGAATGTTCTTATCAAACTAGTGATAGTGAATTTTACCTTGTATTTTCTTGAATATATATTATATTTTAAACACTAGGAAGGTTTTTGGTGGACTACCTTCCCTTGATAATTGTGTTCTAGACTACCCTAGTTGTGTTCTAGTAGGATAATTTTCTAAGGTTTGTAGTGGAATACCTTAGGGTTTCACCCAAGATCCATCTTGATTTCATATTATAAAGTTTTCTAGAAGACATAGGACGTATCCTTGGGGATTATACTGTACTACCCTAATTTCCTTTCTAAAGGATAGATACATAGGGTTTGTAGTGGACTGATCTAGGGTTTTATTCTTAGGTTATTTCTTTCACCTTTTTTCTCCAAGTAAATTTGTGCTAGTCCTTCTCCCTTGTAGTAAGTTTTAAACCCTAGATTCACCTTTTATTTTGTTACACTAGGGTTAGATTAGGGAATGTGGAAATTTACTTTAATTTTTAGCCATAAATTTGCTTGACGTCTAGGGTTTATCTTTAATTTTTAGTGTATATTGCTACCATTCATGAAATTGTTGATTTAATTTTAATCCCTTTAGGGCTTGACGTCTTGCATTCTTTAGAGTTGTTATATGCCATTTACATTTCAGCAAGTAATTATTAACAAAACCTTAGTTTAACTTGTATTATTTCATCCCTAGTTGCATTAATATCTTACTTGTTTAGATGGATCATTTATTGTTGCTATTATAACTTGATATATTGTTGAAGTTATAATATTTTACACAAGTTTTGAAACGGGCATACTTTTTCATTTGATTTGTAGTGTTTGGGGTACTTCACTTACCTATTTTGATTTGATAAACATCATTAATTTTCTTGGATACATCATATATATAAATATGGAAATCGATTCATTAAACCATCTTACCTACCTTGAATATATTGATCCAATGGTGGTATGTTTAAGTAGATAATATAGGAGGCCATAGACTTGACTTTATCTTGTTATAGGATTCCTTGAAGTTACTAGGGAAGCCTCCCTTGTGTTGGATTTCATCCTCAACTAAAACAAGGGAGTGATTACTAAGGTGATAGTGGTAACACTTCCATGTTATGCTTGTCTTATCCCTTGTGAAAGGATTTGCAAAAAATTTTGGAATACTGAGAGGTGGGATGAATTAATATGATCACTTTTTACCACTTTCAATAACAATATCTAAACTTCAACTTTATTATAATTATATCATTTATGATTTCATTCAATATACCATGAACATATAACCATAAGAAGTATCATAACATCAAATAACCACATGCACAATACACCATAATTTACGTGGAAACCCAAATGGGAGAAAACCATGAAATGATTTCTTATATATATCAAGAATACATTCATAGGAAGCACCAATTTCCAAATTCTCCAGAATGAACTGGAAGGAAGCACCAACCCCCTGATTTATACGCACCAACCTGAAGGAAGCTACAACTCCCTGAATTCTCCGACTCCAACTGGAAGGATTTACCAACCCCCTGATTTAAAGGCACCAACCTGAAGGAACCTCCAACTCCCTAAGTTCTCCGGCACCAATCGAAAGGAGGCTATCACCCCCTAATGTATAGGCACCAAGTTGAAGGAATATCCAACTCCCCAAGTTCTTCAACACCAACCGAAAGGAGGATACAACCCCCTTTCTTCCCCGATCCTGTCACCTTGAAATACAAGTGTAGACTCACTATCACTACCATTGATCAACCTATACCTACCACTTTCATTGTCACTATCACATCCACCAACCTGTCACTGTCACTATCACATCAACCTGTGACTACCAATGTCACATCAACTTGTCACTAATGATCAACCAATCATCCAACCTATCAGTGTTACTATCATTGTCAATGATATACCATCATCAACCAACTATAACCAAAACCACTCACATGGATACCAAAACCATCACCAAACCATGTACACCAAAATTGTACATCAATCATGTACCAAACCTATACCATATCATTCATCAACAATGTAATGAAACATACCATACAATGTACATCAACCATGTAATGTACCAACTACATAAACCATGTATCATATCACGTACATCATAATATATCATCAATGAAGTGCCTCAAGCATAACCAATATAGCCACAATACCAATATACCAATATATCCAAGATTTGATACTAATCAATGTACCATAACATCACTAAGGTGTACCTCAACATATACTAACATCACCAAGACATTGCACCTCATACATGTACCAAGAATATGCCTCACACCATGCACCAAAAATGTGCCTCAAACATATACCAAATTCTCAGCAAGATACCAAGGCATGACCATCACATCATCAACAAGTAACCAAGATGTACCTCAAACCATGTGCCTCAAGAATGTTCCAACATCCATAAACCATGTACCAAGATATACCATCAAACAATATGCCAAGTATCCAAGATGTGCCTCTAACAATGTATCATACCATCACCAATGTGTATCAAGCACAATCACTACCATGACATGCCTCAAGCATGCACCATTAAAACATAATCATAGGCCTCAAACTAACACATAAGCATACCTATAATCATTTAGTTGACCTGATATATATTAATATTGACCTGTAACTTTTTCTCATTCCTCGGCAACCTAGTACTAGCATTTTCTCATTCTTTTCTTGTCCTCACAGGACTAAGACCTATTTTCTAGCTACTCCTCGCATGACAATCCCTATACAACCCGCGTGGGTGCCTCGTGGGACACTAGCTTTCTGACCCATGGGGGTCACCCAAAATAGGGTTTTCTTAGAAAAATCCACTCTCCTCTGCAATCCTGAAAAACATTGTACTTCTCACTCTTTTGTTGCCTTATATTTCTCCATCACAAACTCACTAATAGATAAATTACTTACATAGAAAATATTCAATATAATGTGTGTGTGAATGTACTTATGACAGACTTCTTGAGGTGTATATATACTTTTTCTAAGTAACCTCTTTCCTTAAATTTAGGTATTCTTCAACTTTCTTGTTACAACCACTTTACCCTTTCATTAATGACTTGTAACCAATTAGGGGCATATTAACCCATCTTTCAGGGTTCCAACTTCATAACCCCATAACTCCACAATTGTGATGAACTACGTGACATTCCACCTACCATTGGAAATGGCATGATGAGGAATATCCATATATGAGTGTGTTACCTACATTTACTATATCCTTCATGTCCTTATTCCTCAAACAAATTTGGGCTTCATGAACACAGCTATGGGTTTCTTGTATACTTCTTCAAAGAATCTTCCTATGAGGACCATTCTTAGAGCTATGCCATAAGGGGACCACTTTAGATACTTCTCCAAATACACCCATCACGTCTATTGACATCAATGACAACCATTTCTTGTTGACATCATTGACAACCAACTGTCCAACAACATCATTGACAACAAACAGTCCAAAAATCTCCCCCCTTTGGCATTGATGGAAACACTCATACTCCACCCATTACCAATGCTCTTTCAATGTTTCTCTCCCCCTTTGGCATTAATGGAAAAGGGTATCTCCCCTTGGGGTTTCTCCGCCTGTCTACTTTCTTCTAATATTTATCTTCTAATATTTCTCTTTATCCCCCTTTAACATCATGGTAAAAAGGGTAAATCCCCCTGTCAGTATACCTTCTTTGAACAATCTCTCTCTGAATTCATGCACTCCCCATATTTTCTCTCTTCTAATCTCTTTCTCTGACAATCTCTCTCCCTTGAATTTTATGCAAGATGTCGTGTAGATCAATGAGGGATTTCATGTATATGCTTTATTTCCTCTCTTATGGTGTTCTTTTTCCATTGGTGCTTCCTCTTGTAATTCACTGACATATATAAAAACGTTCAAAGTTACTTGACTTCAAGTCTTCATGTCTAGTCAATTTCACATCAATGACCATACTTTCTTCTAACAATATAGCTTATGTTGTGTCTTTTACTGCTTTCCTTCCTGATTCCACTTGTCCACTTATTCCAATGATTCCACCGATTCCAATTATTACTATGATTTCATCCACTGTCATGTATATTTTTAGACCTATCAAAGCTCTCATGAATCCATCTTTGTCCATATGTCATAAACTGCTCATGACTTTTCTACTCAAATGCATACAATGATGACGCATCTGTTGATTACAACATATTCCAGCTTCTCAAGATGTCTTCTCAATTTTTCAAATCAAAATCTACATGTCTGTAACAATATGTATTGAATATGTCCCTATCTTAATGTATGCATGGAATCCTCTATACAATGAATCTCTTCCGCTCTTAAACTGCATGTCCAAAAATTGAAAATACTTCAAACTGCTTGAAAGATAGTTCTTTGATATGTAGAGTTGTTTCTTAGACTCCCCCTATTTAGCATTCGTAATTACTAGGATTCTCCAAGACGGATGGAATAGAATAATAACCGCTCTGATGTGGAGTAATCTTCCTCTTCTTTTGTGGATTCATCATCATCATCCTATTTTTGGTTTTTCACCTCTTCCTCTTTTCCTATGGATTCATCTTGATCTCACACTATTGCAAATCTCATGAGTATGATCTTTGGGACCTAGTTTTCATTCACATGTTCTTCTTGTTTTCATTTATTCTCCATACCTTCCTATATCTGACATCTTCCTTTTTCCTTGTACATTTTTCATGATATCGTACTATTTCCAATCCTAAGCATATGACTTTTGGGTGTCTTTCATTCATATGTTCTTCCTTTAAATGTTCTTGTTTTATTTTCCAAACATTCTTATATCTTATATCAGTGTTCTCTTTCATAGAAGTATCCATCATGCTTCTACAATCACAAGATATATGTCCATAGTTATGGAATTTGTAACATTCAATATTGTATGGAGTCACATATGCATTTCTTGCTTGACCATTTCTTCCATAAGATCTGCAATATGCATCTTTATGTCCAAGGTTAGTACAAATAAAAAAATGACCATAAAATAAAATTATATACATGGGATTGAATGATCTTTTTTGTGATGTAGTCCTTTTGAATTCATGCCTTGGCTAACCACAATCTTCTCTTCTATTGTTTCCTTCACAATGATTGAAGCTTCTTTTATACCTGAATGTGGATGGTATTCTTTTATATATGTCTCTTATGTAATCTTCTTCTTGAATTTTCTTCATTTCTGAAATGTTTTTCTTTGAGGGATCACATTATTCCTTATTGGTAGGGCCTTTGATGACTTCTATATAACACTTAGTCTTCTCTTCATTCTTTCTTTCTAGCAACTTGTAACATTTCTCTTCAGATTTCTTCATTGATGATGTGGAGATTTCTCTCCCTTCGGTGTTCTTTGTGAGCTTGAAAAGTTTAACTCTTAATGTAACACCTTATTATTCAATCTTCTCACATTATTTTTCTTTCTTCATTATATGAATCTTCATGACTTCTTCCTTTCTCTTTGCGTCTTCAGGTTGGATCTTCAAGGAGACGATTTTTTCTTCAAGTCTTCATTCTTGTTGACTGAATTCTAATTCAACTTCATTTAAGTCCTCATATATTTCCTTGATATGGCTACTCAAATTCTATTATCTCTTCTCTGTTTCCTTTCTTTGTGCTACTATTTTTGCTTCCAAAAATTGATTTTCTTCCAGCTGAATTTTGCATGCTTCATCAATCCTTATAACTTCTTCTACTTGGACTTTTATATTTGTAATCATCTTCTGGACTTATTCAAAGCTTGGATTTTGAGACTCACTTTTTATCTTGATCAATTCTTCCTCGAGTGACTTATTTTTCTCTCTTTATTTGACCAGCGTGTCTAAAGCACTCATTAGGTGTCTCTCATAATCTTATTTTTATGAATATGTCTTACCTGATGAGATTATTTCTTCCCATACTAACTTAGCATGTTCTTCATCTTCTTTATCATGATCAACATGCTCTATAGGAGATTCATTTGAGTATAAATTATGTATATTATCCCAAATTTCTTTGGCTAATGAACATTGTCCTACTTTGACTTTTATCCTTCCAAGATGTGATCCATTGTTATTTTGTTGTTTCTCTTTAATTCCTTCTTGGTTGTAGTCTTTGGTTTCTTTGAACTGGTGTATCATGTAACAATTGAGTACCAAAAATCATACCCATGTTCCTGTAAAAAAAAATCATTTTTTTTCTCCACATCTCATACTTCAAACCATTATGACTATCGAACTGTGGTTTTCCGTTCCTATACAATTTTTTTATCTCCATGATCTACCTTCCAATGGTTAGACTATTTCTTGAAGGACTTGCTCTGATTCCAATTGATGGAATAATGAGGGGTGTGGCGTGAATCAGTATGAGAAATTTTTACCATTATCAATCACAATATCTAAACTTCAACTTTATCAGTAGTATATAATTTATTGTGGCATTCAATATATCATTAGCATATAACCATAACCAATATCATCACATCAAATAACCACATGCACAGTACACCATAATTTACGTGGAAACCCAAATGGGAGAAATTACGAAATGATTTTTTATATATATCAAGAATGCATTCATAGGAAGCACCAACTTCCAAATTCTTCAACACAAACTAAAAGGAAGCACCAACCCCCTGATTTACAGGAACCAACCTAAAGGAGCTCCAACTCCTTGAGTTCTTTGGCACCAACCGGAAGGTGGCTACGACCCCCATATTTACATGAACCAACCTGAAGAAATCTCCAACTCCCTGAGTTCTCCGACACCAAATGAAAGGAGGATACAACCCCCTTTCCTTGCCCCATAATGTCACCCTAAAATATAAATGTAGACTCATTGTCACTACCATTGATCAACCTGTACCTCTCATTGTCACTATCAATGTCACATAAACAAACATGTTATTGTCACTTTCACATCAACCAACATGTCACTATCACTATCACATCAACATGTAACTACCACTGTCACATCAACCTGTCACTAATGATCAACCAATCATCCAACATGTCACTGTCACTATCACTATCACTAATATACCATCATCAACCAACTATAATCAGATCCACTCACATGGATACCAAAACCATCACCAAACCATGTAGATCAACCATGTACATCAACCATGTACAACAACCATGTACCACAACCATCAACCATGTACACCAAACCATGTACACCAAACTTGTACATCAACCATGTACCAAACTTGTACCCTATCATGCATCAACAATGTACCATACCATGTACATCAACCATGTACCATATCATGCATCATTCATGTACCATACCAAGTACATCAATCATGTATCATATCATGTACATAATAAGATATCATCAATGAAGTGCCTCAAACATAACCAAGATAGCCATAGTACCAAGATACCAATATAGCCAATATGTGCTACTAATAAATGTACCATAACATCACTATGGTGTACCTCAACATGTACCATCATCACCAAGACATGAACCTCATATATTTACCAAGAATATGCCTCACGCCATGCACCAAATATGTGCCTCAAACATATACCAAAGCCTCAATAAGATGCTAAGGAATGACCATCACATCATCAACAAGTAACCAAGATGTACCTCAAACCATGTGCCAACATCCATAAACCATGTACCAAGAGATACCATCAAGCCATATTCCAAGTATCTAAGATGTGCCTCTAACAATGTATCATACCATCACCAAGGTGTATCATGCACAATCACTACCATAATAGCCTCAAGCATGCACCATAACAACATAAGCATAAGCCTCAAACTAACACACAAGCATACCTCTAATCTTGTAGCTAACCTAATACATGGTAATACTGACCTATGACTTTTCCTCAGTCCTCAGCAACCTGGCACTAGCATTTTCCCAATCCTATCTTGTCCCCGTGGGACTAAGACCTGTTGTCTAGTGGGGTATCAGGTGACGAGCCCTAAAAAAATGTCGGGGGTGCCTCATGGGACACTAGTTGTTTGACCTGTGGGATTCATCCAAACTAGGGTTTCCTCTGAAAAACCCTCTCTCCTCTGCAATCCAGAAACTCCCGTACTTCTCACTCTTTTGTTGCCTCATATTTCTCCATTGCAAACTCACTAATAGATCACTTACTCACATAGAAGATATTCAATAGAATGTGCGTGTGAATGTACTTATGAGACACTTATTGAGGTGTGTATATACCTTTTCTAAGTAACCTCTTTCCTTATCTTTAGGGCTTCTTCAACTTTCTTGTTACAACCACTTTACCCTCTCATTAATGACTTGTAACCAATTAGGGGCTTCTTAACCCATATTTGGGGCTTCTAACTTCATGACCCCATAACTCCTCAACCATGAGGAGCTACATGATGTTCCACCTACAGTTGGAAATCGAATGATGAGGATTGTACATCTATGAGTGGGTTACCTGCATTTACATTTTCCTGAATGTCCTTATTTATTGAACAACTTTGGGCTTCAAGACCACACCTATGGGTTTCTTGTAGACTTCTTCAAAGTGTCTTCCCGTGAGGGACATGATTAGAGATACGACATAAGGGGAGCACTTTTGAGACCTCTCTAAATACATCCATCACATCTATTGACATCAATGGCAACCACTGCTTGTTCACATCAATGAGAACCAACTATCCAACAACATCAATGACAACTAATTTTTCAACAAAAAGGTGCAATATATTGTGATAACAATTCGGTTTTGTTGTCGGGGAGAATTAATTCATTATTATTGGAAATACAAAGTCTATGCTTAGACACTCATTGATGAGTGTTAGAACTCTGCAAATCTGTCCGGCTGAATAGAAAAACGACAGAGTTAATTGTTTCAACCAACTTTAGAGCTAAGGTACTAGCATGCTCAACTCGGATAGGGCTCTATCATGTCACTTGATATTTCTTTGATAATCAGTGGCTAGATTTGGTTTGTTTGGGGTTTTTTTATAAAATTTGTTGGCAAAGAAGGGAACGAACACACAGGGCTATGGAGTCAAAATTCTAAAAGTGAATGAAAACAATGATCAGCCGATAGAACTCTCCAGAGGATAAAGGCTAAATGAGGTAATGAATCTGAGTTGTAACTTAAAATAAATTAGAGTGGTAAGAGGAAAGAGGAAACAAATAACTGCATCAAAGCATTACAAGAATGAATTTTGAATTAGCTAAGAAGAAACATACACAGTTTAAATTGCTTAGGCCGAGAGCATCACAATATGAATTTTGGGCCTTTAACTCTCCAATTTAAACAGAAGACGATGTAAATGGAATTAAAGAAACACGGGAAAATGCACACTATGCAAGAACACTGAACTCATATCACATTCAATTAGAATATTTTCATAAACAGTTCCAAATGCTTTTGCATATGTATTCAATTTAGTCCCAGAAAAATTACAATAGAGTCTAGAACCACCAGAATTGTTCCCTTGCACTTCTTCCCTTCCTTAATACACTCAGAACCTCTAATACTTATACAATTTGAGTTCCTTCAGTGTGTAACTAGTTACAATAACTGAAACAAAATGTTTCAGCTTCTACAATGATTACAAATGACAGTTTTCAGAAAAAAAAACATTGCATGATCCCTGTAGATTCCTCTGACGCTCCAGCTCCTTCCTCTGCCACGTTATTTTTGAAATTTCACACATACTCTTTCAAATCTAATTCATTTATTCATATTCGCATTAACCATTTGGGAATAATATATTTGAAATAAAAATAATTCCCAAATATTTTATATCATGTAGAATTAAATTTCCATAATTTAATCCATCCTCGTGGTTCTTTAAAACCATGTCTTGTTTGACCCAATTCACCATTTCCCTGTAAAAAACATTTATTGTGTAATGTTTTTCCAATTTACCGTTTCGCTGTGAAAAAACATTTACTGTGTGTTTTTTTACCGTTTTTGGTAAAATACCTTCTATCTTCTTCTTTTACTCCTGTAAATATTTGGATAAAGAATTATCCAAGTCTTAGTTCACATCCATCTTCCTATTTAAACCTTTTGCATGGAAATAACCATTAATGTCTTTAATTTGTAAAACGTGAATTTTACCTCTATAAAACAATTTCATTTATAATCATATTGACATGTACTCCTGGAAAAATGCCGCACATAAAACATATGATAAATGCTTTCATTTATTATATCGCTATTGGGCTAAAGTAGTTTAAATCAACTGCTTTTACCTCCGATGTGTTCCACGTAAAAACATGTGTCCACCAAAGAAACCATGGTAGTATTCCTCGGTCTGCCTTCACAAAATTAACCTTCTCGCTACTTCAATCCCTGATATGTACGTGCACCCTACATCCAACCTTTGAATTTTCCACATTATAACTTGAGATTCGTGCCCATGATTTGACGTGATTCCGTAAATTAAATATTAATATAAATATAAAAATATTTATATTAATAATAAAAAACCCTCTTTTTTCTATTTTCGAAGGACTTTGGGCATATGAGGCTTAACACGTGACTTTGTGGATAGGATAAGGGTGCTTAATAAAAGGCATATTTTTTATTTTCAATGGGAATACAAAAATAAGGGTAAAAATGAATGAAGTGATGGAACTAAGGGATTTAAATAAGAATTAAGGCTAGGTATAAGCTTGGGATATTTGCCAACTTTTGACTCGTGGAGTACATGACTATTTTGGATGACCCATTAGGTGAAGGATTTAGGTGATGGGAGATTGACGGAGCTGGTGAAAAAGTTTGAAAATATGAGTGGAAAAATAACACAAGGACAAGATGCATTGGGAGAATTTAATGAAAATTAGCATGTGATCTACGATCCACCGAGTCTCATCAACTTTCGATATCGGGGGTTGAAAAAAAATGGTTTTGGGTAGACCTCTTTTCACCCCAATGTACCTCTAGTGTCGCCACGCATCCATGAACGAAACCATAATGGTTTCCCCGACCCGCCTTCGAATAATTATCTTTTGCACTGCTTCATTCTCTGATATGTGCCTTAGTCGTTGATCCAAGCTTCTTCAAGATCGATGGTCCACCGAGTTATACATTTTGTGCCTCCACTATATTTTTCTATATGCCACTAGATATATCCTGGCCCCCCAAACTATCATACTTCCACAGTGATATAGAATTTTGCTAAATTTATGAAATTTGGATACTGATCTGAAAATTGTTGTGGTGATAACAATGAGTATGCATCAAATCTTAACCTAGTGTGCTCATCCAGCGACTTCATTGAGGGAAAGAGTCCTTCTCCCTATGCAAATTTTGAAGACCCTGTGCTTGTAAGGTGAAGAAAACATTATTGTAAAGGCATTGAAGATACACCTTGGAGACTCCACTCGTATGTTTTTTTAAGGTGTCATCCTATCTGAAGATTTTGTATAAATTTACATATTCCCTGATGAAGGAATTATGGCACCATGGGAACTTCATGAAGTATTTCCTTCTCATGATATTAAGAATATTCCTAGATACTCGAATCACTTTTCATCATATTGGTGGGATGATTGTCCAAAATTTAATGATGATCCATCATCAACCATTACTCGTGTTGTGAAATTATTGAAATACACCTCAGAAATAAATGTGAGACATGAATATGTGATAATAAAATTATTTCTACTGTCTCTGGAATAAAAACAAAAGGAATAGGTCAATTATTCTTCCAATCCAAAAAGTACATCTTCTATTGCAATTTTAATTGAATAAATTCTCAAGCGTTGGGCCCCCATATTTTATAGGTATGAAGAAACTCTTCAAGATATTGCGACAGCCATTTGAACCCCACAAACAAGAACTCCTCATATGCCTCTTCCCCATTATTTCTCATCTCATTAACTAGATCAGCAGTCTCATCTCATGGTGGTGGTCCAACACACATGAGGTACATTAGCCATTGTTCCATACAAAGTGTTACATTTAATGCATTGGTAATTTAGGTAAGAATCATAGGTTGAATTCAAATAATGAATCATGATGCTTGGAAGTTATGATTTTTACCTTGTTTCGCCTTAGTGGCCATCATATGTGTCATAGTCAACTATTTTCACTCTTGGGGAAAAGGGGTACTACTGGGAAGACTTGATAGGGGTAATGTACCCATACCTTTTCATACTTCAAACTTTCCATCTGTATTCTTCATGTTGTCATATATTTTCGGAGTGGTTGTTACATGTATCCCAAAAATTTATGTACTTCATTCTCCTATGAGAAGAAGGGGCTTGAATGTCCGAGGTTGATGCAGTTGTAAGAAAGAATGGAAAAATCATGTTGTAATGAAAAATAAAATAATGGGATATAAGTGATAAATAAAAATACAAGTAATTTTGAGCTCTACCCCCTCACTATGTGGCCATCAACCCAAGTCCTAATGCATTGAATTCATATCTAAAGAAAGGAATTTATTTAATTATCTCGATGCAATAAATGCATAAACCTAAAAAGGGGTTTGCAAAGTAAATAAAATAATATCAAAAGACAAGCTAAGGGGCATAGATGATTTTAGGGGATAAATTTCACAAATGGGCTAATTTTTCATGGTTTTTCACAAAATACAATTCACTAATTTCCATTTTTTCCAAAAACAATTCGCCCAAATTCCATAGAATAAAGTTGTTTTACCTTAAAAATCGCCAAAGTTATATAGAAACTATATAAAATCCTTAGAAATTTGAATATTTTTCCAAAACTATCACCAAACATTTTACATTTTTCATATTAAGGACTAGTAAGATTAGCCCAAGTTTCTACATTTTAATATAATTTTCCATCCTTAAAATTATCCCTGCTAAGGGGTGGAAAGAAATTGTGTCGAGGAATGAGTAACTCAATTCCTTAAGTGTTCCATCTACAAAGTCACTCATGGATATGAACATCACACATGGCCTTGTATGTCAATGACACCAATACCATGAAGTAAACTCCATGTCATACCATTCACTCATGCTTACACTTTAATAGGATTCTCGAGAAATATTCCTCCACTTAGGTATCATCACACCTAATAGGGTTATATGATGGTCCTTCCATAATTGAACTTGGAAAATTTCATAAAGTCATAAGATATTTTGAAGTTTGAAGAAGATACCTAATGTAAATTACTTATGTGTCTTTTACATTAAATTGTGACTTACATTTAATGATTCTAATGACTCTTTTATCCATGGTGGTTGGTCTCACTTAACTCACTTATCCCTTGCTTGATGATGATGCACCCCTTGACATGGTTCTTTGGAGGACGTTGATGATGCTTCCCCTACACTTCATGGAGGACATTGATGATACTTCCCCTACACTTCATGGAGGATGTTGGATCCTTGATTATGATTGTTGGACCTTACGATGACTTGGCATGCTTCTTGACACCCTACGACACACCTTGGACCTTGGACATTGCACCTAGGAGCTGGGATGTTGCACCATGATCTTGACGTGTCACTTAGAGAGTAAGGAGCCCCCACCATAGACATTTCACTCCTTTGAGAACGTTATGGTTTGGTTTGATGATGTTTCTCTTGATGATGATGGTACACCTCTTTGGAGAGGTCATGGATCCATTTTCACTGATGATGATATACCCTAGCTTGAGGATGTTGCACATGTTATGGGATGTCGCCTTGAGGATGATATGAAACTTGTTTGAGCTGACCTAGAACTTGGATGATGTGTTGGCACCTTTGGATGTGACTTTCTTGATGTGCAGGCATGATTCTTGATGATACCTTGCACCTTTTGGGAGAGAGACATGACTTTTTGAGTTTTTCACCCCATTTGGAGATGACGTCACCTTCTTCGATATTTCTACATTCACACATGTAGAGTTTTAGGAGGATGTTTTCATGTTTTAGCATTGTATATTTATCTTAGAGGAATTTTGGGGGGTGGGCCTATACCTATCCACCTTGTATCATGGATTTTTTATGTTTTGGTGGATTTTAGAGAGGTGAAGCACTTGGTTTCCTCATATAAATAGAGGAAGTGCTCCCTCATTTGTAAATCATAACAACTTGTGGAGGATTAATTCTACTTGTCTCTTCTCTATTTCTATTTTATCTATGGATGGATTACTTATGCACCTTCTTGGAGAGATGATCTATGGATGTTTTCTCATGCTTGATGGATGATTTCAGGGTTAGGGTTTCATGGATGAGCATTGATTTACCTAGTAAGTGGCTTTTCTAATTCTTTGTTGATTTATCTATGAATGTATTAAGTGTGAATGTTCTTATCAAAGTCATGATAGTGCATTGTACCTTGTATTTTCTTGGATAGATATTATCTTTTAAACCCTAGGAAGGCTTGTAGTGGACTACCTTCCCTTGATAATAATTTTGTTGAAGCTTGTTATAAAACATAAAAATATTTTCTAGGGTTTGTAATGGACTACCCTAGTTATGTTATTGTAAGATAGCTTTAGAGGTTTGTAGTGGACTACCTTAGGGTTTTATCCAAGATCCATTTTGATTTCATCTTCTAAAATTTTCTAGAAGACATAAATTATCTCCTTGGGGTTTGTAGTGGACTACTCTAGGGTATTTGAACCCTAGTTTCATTAATATCTTACTTTTTCAGAGGGATGATTTATTGTTGTTGTTATAAATTGATATATTGTTGAATTCATAATCTCTTACAAAAGTTTTACAACAACCACAACTTTTCCTTTGATTTGTAGTGTTTGTTGGGAATAGGGTGGAACCTGATATGATACACAAAAACAGTACTGCAAATAATCGAAGACGGAATTAAATTTCAAACAAAAAAGGTGGTGTATAAAGACATCATTACAACACTTAAGAATAACGCACTATGATCAAAACATCACAATTCATATTGGACATATTATACATAACAATGACATCGCCCTGATGATAATGACCCATAGGGTCTACTATTTATAGGTTCAATATATAACCAACTTCCTTGAAATCGAGAGAATATTTTCCACATATAAATTTCAGTTGTTAGAGTTGACTCCATCAAATCCACATTGTCTAATCGGCTCAACAAATGACCATCAATGCATCCAACTCGTATTTGATTTCTCAGTTGGTTGATCCACCGACTGACTATCTTCGAATACTGGTCGACTATCTGACCGGAAGTCTTGTCAACTACTTGATTGAGTAATGTAGATATATGGTTGATTTTCTGATTGGCTATTTCCATATATAGATCGATTGACCGACTGACTAATTATGGGAGAAGTATGATGAACCATCATGGATTGATGTTCCAACACCCCCCATTAGCACGCATCTATCAAGATTCATGAGGTGAAATTACATCATCATGGAACCCCTCCATAATTGTATCTTCCTAAATCCCAAGCATCGTATGAAGCTTGATAAATCTAGATTCAATAAAGGTTGAGTGAATTTATCAACAACCTGATCATTTGTTTTGCGATAATCAAGAGAGACAATGTTCTCATGAACCAACAATCTCAAATAGTGAGCATGGATCTCAACATGCTTCATCTTGTTGTGGGAAACATGGTTTTATGTAACCTGTATGGCACTCTAATTGTCATAACAAATTATAGTTGATGTCTAAACAAGAAATCCAAGTTCAACCATAAGTTGGCGGATCCAAACTGCCTCTATACCTACCTGAATGGTGCCACGATATTCTAGTTCTTGGTCAGAAAAGAAACTACCTTTTATTTCTTGAATGACCACACCAACGATCCAGTGCTGAAGTGAAATATATAGCCAGGAGTAGACTTTTGATCATCACTATCTCCAGCCCAGTCAAATTCAGTGAAGCTAATAAGCGAATATGAAATTCAACAATACTTGATACTGAAATGAGTGGTACCCTTGAGATAGTGGACAATTCATTTGATTTTTTTCCAATGGATTTCTCTAGGATCCCGCATAAACTAAGAAACCACACTAATAGAAAAGGAAATTCTAGGTCGACTATGAGTAAGATAAATGAGGCTACCGACCAGTTGTCAATAAAGTGTAGCATCGACTTTGGGAGTTTGACAAGTTATAATTTCCCTTTCGAATTGACTATGATGGGGGTGACTCAATAGCCTATATGACTCCTATGGGATATAGTCAACAAGGAAAAAGGGAGTCAAGGAGGTGTCACTAGGTAAAATATTGAAAAACCCTAAAAGTGACATTAAATAAAATAAAAAATTATATTTAAATGGAGTTGGATGGAAAAGATTTATTTGGTCAAAATGGGGGAAAGATATAGAAGGCCCAAAGGAAGGATAAATAGAGGATAAACCCTTCCCCTTGGAATTATGATTATATATCTTATTGTGTGATCTTGTATCCAGCATTTTCTTTGGGATTTTAGGAAAAACCATTCCATTGCAGGTTTAGTTTCGGTGGTGAAATATCCACCCTAGATAGATGTAGAGGAGGATTCATCCGAAGTCCTCATTTGAGTTCAATGTGGAGCTTGGTCTCATTCTAGAGAGAGTTTGGAAGCTTATCAATTTGCGTAGGGATTTTGTGGCAATTTTCAGGAGAATACCAGTCACCATATCCATCGGTACCTAGATGGTTTCGCGTAGCAATAGTCAGAGTCACCCATGTGGGTTAAGCAAGGGTCATCCTGTGAGACCCCATGAGACAACCTGCAGGAATCCCATGAGGACCCCTGTAGAATGGGGGTTTTCAATAGATTCAGTCTATGAGGTGTTTTGAAGAGTTGGAGGACTTCCTGCAGAATGTATGTCACTAGAGAATAGAAGTATAGATATTAGAGAGCCTTGGGCTTCACATATTGTCATCATTCCATGTTTCTTGTGTTATTTATGTAGTAGATTGTGATGCTACCCGACATCCATTAGCTTGTGCGCTATTAATATTATGCAGTTGATTACAACCATTGGTTATCATCATATTGATTTGGGAGTTCCCATCCATAATAATATGCCATGGTTATCTTCTCTAATCTTGTGTAATGAATGGTTACCCTTTGTTTGAAAATATTTATCATTGAGTAAGCTATCCCATAAGAATTTAACATCACATTCATTTAAGAAGAAACAATAATTTCAAGGAAAGAAAAATAATATCTCCCCTTAGCCTAGTTGGGGACATTACAGTGGTATCAGAATTGGTGATTCTTCTAGCCTGTGACTACACTAATTCCTAGAAGAAAAGGGCGTGGAGGATAGACCTCTCGAGAGTCACCAGAAAAAGAAACAGAAGTAAATCACACAGAGTTAGAACCAGAAGGAATCATGGGATACAACGATGATGTGATCCAGATAATACAAGATCTATTCAAGAGATAGGAAGACACAGCAAGGTTCCAGTTGCAGTCGCTTGAATCATTAGCACAATTGTTAGACCAGCGCAGAAATATGAATGGTGCAGGTCAAGATGGACCCAGTGGATCTCGTTGGAGTGATAGAATACACACAAAGAATATAAACAACCATACCCCAACTTAGAGAAAGAGTTTAAATATCCCTAGGCCTTTATTACCATAGTTCTTGACAGGGTATCCTACAGAAGCATGGGAGAAACTAGATCAGGGGATTGATATTAACACCTCATACAGGGAGTACGAGATGTTAGATGCATATATCCATGAGAATGTTTCCTATAAATAATTATAAAACCTCAAACATAAATACAACCTAAGGGAGGGGCACATAGGAGCACATAGCCCATAGAATTTTGATCAAATACACAAGGTGGGAAGGTCGACTATTCCACCCTTCGATGGATCAATAAATAATATGGTGGGGGCTTGGGTACATAAGTTGGACACTTACCTCCAACTTAACTGAATTATTGAACCAGGAGCAATTTAGTATGCCACTCTTCACTTGGAAGGAGAAGCTCATGGATGGTGGTACCATGGGCTAGTGACATTAGGGCACACCAACATCACTTCATATGTGGAATTCACTCAGATCTTGATGGACAGGTTTGACTAGAAGGACCCTAAAATACACTTCAGCGAGTTGGAATAGTTGAAACAAATAGGAACACCATAAGCATACATCACATAATTTCAAAGGATGGCAGTTATGGTGATAGATATCTCTCATCATAGGTTGGTAATTCTATTCACAGAGGGTATGGTTGAACCCCTAAGAGGATGGGTGGATGGGTTTAGGCAAACCACATTGCATGAGGCCATCATGAAATACCATGATATGAAGGACATAGTCAACAAGAAGGTTTCGACAAAATATTTCATCCCTCAAGGAGAAAAGGAGACCAAATTTCCCCAAAATCCATGGACACAGTAGGATAGAATGGATGAGGAGACTTGGAGAGAACTAAGGAGGAAGAAACTTTGCTTCAGTTGAAAATATTTGTGCGATCCAATTCATAGATGTATGGGAAAAGGTAAATTCCATTACATTGAGGTAGATTTTGATAAGGAGGATGATGATGATAATGAAGTTATTGGACAGGATAGTGGTGAGCCATTGCAGATTAAGGAGTAGGTGCCATTGCAATATATCCCTAAGGGATTTACCATTTCCATGTTTGTAGGAGTCCCTAAATATTATACCTTTAGGGTTAGAGTAATTGTGAAAGGGTAGAGGATTACGTCATTGGTGGATGGGGGAGCTACCCACAACTTCATTGATGTTGCACTTGTCACCTAGAAAAATATACCTACGAAGGAATTCCAGGGATTCAATCTGGTAGTAGTGGATGGGTACAACATGACATGTACTTAGAGGATCATAGGACTAGAAGTACCCTTGGGAAACCACACATTGATTGATGACTTTTACATCATGGATTTAGTAGATACTCACCTGGTGCTAGAAGTTCATTGTATATACTCTTTGGGAGATATCCACATGAATTATAAGGAGATGAGGATGGAGTTCCGAGACAAGGATGGGCAGTGATTTTTCCTGATAGGTATGTCAATAGGTTCCCCCATGATCATGTCTAACCATTGCATGGAGGCCCTTTTTAGAAAAGGGGATGTGGCTTGTGTAGTAGAGTGCTTGATCACTATGGAGAATCCATCACGGGAATGCCAAAATTACCCTATGGATATCCAGGAATTTCTTGGAAGGAGTGAGAGAGTGTTTGAACCATTTTCATAGGGAGACTACCCAATAGAGGGTTTAATCATGTCATTTATCTAGAATAGGGGTTTAATCCCATCGTCACCACTCCCTACAGGTATCCCAAAATATTCAAGGAAAAAATAGAGAAGTCCATAAAGGAGATGCTAGAGATGGGACACATCCGACCTAGTTTTATTCCTTTCACCTCATCAATATTATTGGTGAAGAAGAAAGATGGTACTATGAAGATATGCATATACTACAAGGCGCTAAATAAGAAGACCATAAAAAACAATTACACAATACCTCAGATTGATGAGTTGATTGAAGAGATGCATGGGGCAGTGTACTTCTTAAAGGTTGATCTACGATCAGGATACCACCAAATCCAGGTCAGGGAGGAGGATATCCATAAAAAGTGATTCTAGTGTCACTATGGGCACTATGATTTCCTATTCATGCCCTTCAGGTTGACTAACGCACCCAGTACCTTTCAGTCATACATGAACCATATCTTCAACAAATAGTTGAGGAAATTTTTACTGGTTTTCTTTGATGATATTATCATCTACAGCAGGACATGGGAGGAGCATTTGAAGCATGTGGATGTGATTCTCACCATTATGGAGGAACAATCACTTTTTTCCAAGGAGGCAAAGTGTGAGTTCAGTTTGACGGATATCCTATATCCAGGGCACGTGATCGATGTTGAGAGAGTAAAGGTGCATCAGGAGAATATATGGACCATATTAGACTGGCCCACCCCCAATACACTCAAATATCTACGAGGATTATTTAGGATATTGATCCATAAACGAGTTGAGTACTACTCTCCCAAATGTTTACAATGTGAGGATCTTTAAATTGACTATGGCTTATACAGGTTTTATTGAGCATATTA
>JZKD02S1928947.1:159434-172411 GCA_000966675.3 Picea glauca
GGAAACTTCTATGGTTCTATGTACCCATTACAAAAATGTGCATCATGGCCAAAATATGCACTAGGTAAACTGTGGCCTTTACATGGAAATTACATCAAATTTTGAAGGCAATTTTTATGTGCCAAATTTTAGATTGCACTAGTGGTGAAAAAAAACAAATCCCACTACATGCATATGGAAATCTTATAAAAAATGGTTTTCAAATTAGATCATACCTCATTGCACAAAAAATCATTGAGCTTTACATCCCATCGGCATTATTGTCATGGACCCTAGTAAACCCGACGTGTGTAACAAGGTATGTATTGAGAGTGCACTATAAACCATCCATGGCCTGACCTCTCCAAACACCAAAAACAAAATCCTCGATATATGGGAATCAATTTGATTTAAAAATCCGAGTAAAATCTCCAAATAGATGAAGCATGATCTGCGCCATCCAGGTGGCAAGATGGTCGCTATAGACAAGATGTGTGATCTCGTATCATCTAGCCATTAACTGATACCCTCGATCACCACTAGCTTGCAAGGGTTTTTGACTCCTGGGGTTTCTGGAGAAATTGCTGATAAAATATCTAGAAAATTGGGCCACTGCTCAAACTAGCCAAATCGCTCTTTTCATGCAAAAAATCGGGCCACGGATCAAACTATCCAAATCGATGAGATCATCCTTCTGCACGACCTTCTTCTTAATGTTTTATCTGATCCGACGTCTCATTCGTCAAGCAATCACAATTCAAGTACTGTTGCTTAGACCTTGTGATATTCTTGTTACATAAATTCATACTATCAATTGGTCATACATAGTGGATCAATATGGATCAATATTGAGCGACATAAAGTTTACTTTGTTTCCGTTGAGATGTGTGTTGTGAGATTAATGTAGACAAGGATTGCAAGTTATATCTGACTATGGTATCAATGAAGGTGTGGGTATATTCTCTATAATTCCCCTCTGGAATATATGAAACATAAGATTCCACAACAATAGTCCAAGCCCTTTTTTCCCTGACAACTGTGGTGATGGACCGATAATTCTGAAGGCGGTGCTCTCCTCCCAATAATCTGAAATTAAGAATGTGCTTCTCCTCGTCCAAAATCTCGAGGCGCTCGACACTGTTCTTGTTTGGAAGCCCCGATACGAATTTCACCTCCCTCACGCATCCAATCTTGACATCCCCGTTGATGGAGCAGCTCCTGATGAAGGGCTTGTAAGTTTCAGGTTATCGAACCTCCGAATAACCGACCACACTTTGCCCGTTGGTGCGTCGATTCTCTGAATTTCTATGGATGAGCACTTCTGAGGCAGCCGAGGTTTGTTTGCACAGGATCCATGGTGGAGCCAGTGAGAGATGACGGTCTCAAATCTTCTGAGAACTTGAACGCGAGTGTAGAAGCGTCACTGTCTTCATCGGCTACTATTGATAATTCAGCTGCGGCCATCGACCAGATCTAAGATAAGAAGAAACTTTCTCATTCGGAGGTCATTTGGCGTGATTTTCACGCCGTTGGATTTTTGTTGTCCAGTCCTTTGCAATGATGCCATTACTTCTCGATTTTGAGTTGCAAAATTTTTTAATTTTTTCCATCAAAAGAGAGATACCTGCCCCCATAAAACTCCAAATTTTACAACATAGCATAAATAAAACTTGCAGAAACATTATTAACTACTTACCGAACCAGCACCAAGCACTTTCATCTCATAATTGTGATTTTCCAATGGTGGATGGAGCCTCCTTCTTCACAGGCTCTTTTACATTCTACTTGTTTGACTTGTGGCGAATTTCAGGGTGCAATTTCCAGCACTTCTTCTCCCAATGGCCACTAATTTTGCATAAATTGCAGAAATTCCTTCATCTTCCATTCCACTGTACATTCCTTGTAGGAGGATATGAAAGGTTCTTCTTCTGCTTGGTCTCACTTCTCATGGACACATCTGTCTTCTTAACCCACATTTTCTTTGTTTGATGCTTAACTACATCACGGTTAGAAGATCTATGGAAGTAATCATTTCTCTTATATGCAAAAGAAAAACTTGAATGACTGTTATACCTTCCTGACTTGTCCTTGAACTAATGAGGACTAATTGTCTTGATTCCCTTCTTGGAATTCAGTGGTGAAGAGATGGATTTCGCTTCAGCAACTTTCGAGCATTCTCCTTTCTCTTCATGTCCATAACCCAAGCTTGCAAATGGTTGTCTTGGTACAACCTCCAATGGTTGGGTGACTCCTTGACCATTAGTTCCAAGTCCACCTCCTCTATACCCCATCTTCGTGAGGATATTCATTCCAACATTAGTTTCATATTGAGAGAAATAGAACATGAAGAAACATCATATACCTCGGTTTGAGATGCAGCATCCATCTTCTCAACCTTCTGCAACTTAGCCAATAACTCTTCGTTGGCTCGTAGCATCTCTTGAAGCTCCTGTTTCTCCTCTTCATCTACTTACAAAAGTCTTCTTAATTCTGCATTGTCAGCTTGAATGTTGTCATTGATCTCTTGCAAATCTTGCATTCTTTCAGCATGCTTCGCTCCTCTGCCCATCCTGCAAAGCAGTCACCTTGTCTGATACCACTTGATCCATAAACAGGTTGAGTACTACTCTCCCAAATGTTTACAATGTGAGGATCTTTAAATTGACTATGGCTTATACAGGTTTTATTGAGCATATTAGTTCATTTATCATAATGCATTAAAACACATAAACATAAGTAAATGAACATATAATAGAGAAAAACACATGAAGGCAAATAAGAGAGAGACAACCGATGTTGATAACGGAGTTCACCCCTCCACCTCTAGGGATACGTCTTTGGACCTGCTCCAACTGGAATGCAGATCTTCTATATTCCTTCTTCAAAGTGAGCTCTCAAAACTCTCTTACATTCAAGGACTATGGCTCTTCATTAGCTCAGCACTATGGCTTTCAATAGCTAATCACTCTCTCCTTTCTTTCTCTCCTCTTCAACATGGCTCACATAAGGAATATATATAGTTTCTCCTTACTCACTCTCCAACTAAGAGCATTAATTACAAGATCCACAATTGTAGGATCTGATTACAAAGAAGGAAAAACAAGATCCTTAAAAGTAGGATATTCAACCATCTTAGGCTCAAAAATGGAAAAGTCTCAAAACCACCCAAAGACTTTCCAACCATGCCCTTGATTCTCTCAACCTACAATTGAGAAAAATGGCAAATTGGTGTGAGGTGGTTTCTCACATGAAAACCAATTTCCATAATTAATAAATGAATAATATGTGAGGCAAATTTTCTCTCACAAATATTGATCATTTTAATTACAAGTGAATAATAATAATGCATGAAGTATTTTTCCCACAAACGCACAATTAAATGCATGAGAAATAAAACTCAAGAAAGCATCATTTAAACACTTTTGTCGCCACCTTAAAATCAACATGGCGCAAATTAAGAAGTTATTTCACGTGTGGAGATCCATTCAGATCAGATATGTACCTATTACAAATTCTTTGTGAAAGGATTTTCACAATTAGAGATTCCATTAACGGACCTCAACAAGAAGGGGGTATTCTGATGGTTAGAGGATGCACATGTGGTGTTTGACAGAATGAAGAGGGTCATGATTAATTTCCCAGTATTGGCACTTCCATATTTTACATAGCCTTTTGTCCTGGAATGTGACACATCCAGTGAAGGGATAGGGGCACTATTGTTACAGAACTAACATTTGATATCTTTCGAAAGTAGGGATTTAAGGGAGCGTGATAGGATCTACTCGAATATGATAAGGAAATGTTGGCCATCATGCATGAATTGGACAAATTCATATAGTACTTGGTAGGAGCATGCTTCATGGTTCATACTGACGACAACAACTAGAGATATTGCTTGTAGCAGCGAGACCTAGATGAAATACAATATAAATGGGTGAGCAAGGTTTAGGAATATGATTTCGACATTGAATATATTAAGGGGAAGAATAATGTATTTGTTGACACCTTATCCAAGAGACTTCCATTCTCTTGGTGGAATACTTCAAGAATACCTTCACTTGTGAGTTAATGGAGGGAAGTATCCAAGATGACAGGTGCAGGGTAGTATATGACATCATCTACTACAAAGACATGATCTATCTTTTCCATGAGTCCACACTCAAGGATAATATTTTGAGGAAGGCACATTATGCACCACTAGTAGGGAACCAGGGGTATATAAAGACCTAAGGGTAGGTTAGGGAGAGATTCTCATGGAAGGGTCTCAAAGGGGATGTACTTCATCATGTGAGGGAATGTGTGACTTTCTACTAGAACATGTTAAAGTTCACACATCCTACAGAACTGCATCAACCCTTACCAATCCCAGAATAGAAATGGGAAAGAATCTTCATGGATTTCATCACAAGATTACCAAAGGTGTGGGGAAGGGACTATATTTACATGGTAGTAAACAGGTTGACTAAATATGCACACTTATTTTCTATTCCTATGGAGTATAGTGCATCTCAAGTAGCATATATATTCTTTGGTGAGGTGTTCAGAATCCATGGAATTCCAAGCAACATAGTCAATTACCGGGATAGAAGGATTCTCATTTTGTTTTGGTAGGAGTTGTTCATGTTATCTGGGACATAGTTGACACCTAACACTTCCTATCATCCCTAGACATATCAGAAGATTGAAATATTAAACAAATGGATCGAGGGGTACCTAAGGAACTATGTTTCAGGGTAGCAATGGGTATGGATAAAATGGTTTCATATCGGTGAGCATTGCTACAACACCACTCATCACATGTCCATCGAAATTATCCCATTTAGGGCATTATATGAATATGATGCTCCATATTTTTTGGATATGGAGTTTGGAGATATCAAAGATCCTAAATCCAAGTACTGGTTACATAAAATTCTGGACATCTTGAGATACCTGAAGGAAAATATTCATGCCACTCAGAATCAGTAGAAAATGTATGCAGACAAACACAGAGTAGAACACAGCTTTGAGGTTGGAGATATCATATTTATCATATTACATCCATACAGACAGTCATCGTTGAAGAGGAGTGGTGCAGAGAATATTAAGCTCCACTTTTGTGGGCCCTAAAAGGTGATCATAAGGGTTGGGGAAGTAGCATACGATATGGAACTACTGAAGGGAAGTAGGATCCACAATACTTTCCATATATCCTGCCTCAAGAAGGCATTGGGAAAACAGGTTATCTCTTCGACAGATATTCCTCCACCATATGAGAAAGGACAGTTGTTTCTATCTCCCGAGAGGATATTTGACATCTAGGAATGAAGACTTAGGATTAGGTTTGTCAGAGAGTATTTGGTTGTATGGAGAGGATTGTCCGCAGAAGATGTTTCCTGGGAAGGGGAGTAGATCTTATAGCACCCTGACCTGTAATATCTTAAGGACAATAAAACTTGGGAAGGGAGGATTATAATGTCCCATTCCAATTGATTGTGATGGGGGTGACTCAACATCCTATACAACTCATGTGGGCTATAGTCAACAAGGAAAAACGAATTCAAGGAGGTGTCACTATGCAAAAGATTGACAAACCCTAAAAGTGACATTAAATAAAATAAAAAATTATATTTAAATGCAGTTGGAGGGTAAATATTTGATTTGGTCAAATGGGGGAAAGATATATAAGGTTCAAAGGAAATATATATAGAAGATAAACCCTTCCCCTTGGCATTATGATTTGATATCTTATTTTGTGCTCTTGTAGCTAGCGTTTTCGTTGGGGTTTTGGTAAAAACCCTTCCATTGTAGGTTTAGTTTTGGTGGTGAAATATCCACCCTACCTAGATGTAGGGGTGTTATAACATTATTATCCACCCAATCATTAGGTCATTATCACCAAAATATCACCTATCCAATCCAACAACATTCACCACCTTTTCCTTGAGTTTCCAACCTAATTTCCACTTGGTCTTTGTTATCCTTCATTAAGGGTGCAATTGAAAGGGGTTGGTCACTTTCCCTTCATTAGGGGAGCGACCAAAAGTCTTGGTCATGATTTATGGCCTACCTGGTCACAACTAGGTTTATCTGTCCATGTGTGTGGGCCACGAATGAGCCTAGAAACTCATATTTTTGGATTTAGTTTTGATGGATGAGACTTCCCAATGATTTATCAGGGTTAATCTTCGAGAATTCTTCCATCATAAGATTGAGAATCTTATCCTAATAACTATATGACCTTATCTCTAAATCCCTATAATAAGAAAGTCATTTATTTTTTTCTGTCTTAGGTACCGGTAGAACCTAAGGGAGCTCAGCTCATGCAGGGTGAAAAATCCATACAACATATTGGAAACCATACTGGGGACTTTTTCTCCATGTATTAATCCCCTTAGAAGTGCTTTTTTTCCATTCCAATCATTTCCCCACTCTTTTCTAAGTCTAGTTGAAGAAACCAATATCCCAGATCTATCAGATCTCGTCCAGATCCACCATTTTTTCACTCCCCATGTTCGGTCCCACCTTCCCTATGTACACAGAGCATCCAAGCTCCTTTGGTCGCGCCTTTTTCTCTATAAGGCAGTGATTGACTTCCTTTGGTCACACCTTTTTCTTTGTAAGGGAGCGACTAGACCTTCTCTTAGGTTAACTAGGAGCAACCAGATCTTCTAGTCGCCCTTTCTCCCTTCACAGGGAGCGATCGGTCACTCTGTCTCCCTTTTCAGGGAGAGACCATCATCTTGAGAACCCTTTTTGAAGAGATATCCTTCAAAACACTCACTCATATCTGTTTGTTTTGGCCTCTTCAACTCTCCAGATTCACCTTGGATCTGCCTGAGATTCCTTGCTATGAATTTTACAATTTTTTCTGAATTTTTTTGTTTTTCTCTTGAAAATGTTTCCTCTCTTTTTGTATGCCACTCATATGTCATACTATTGCATTTATTTCTGCATTAGTATGACCATAAATGTATGCCTTTACCTCCTCAAGTAGTATACAGATCCTTGGCATCCCCCTGAAATATTGTTTGGAGAAATTTATTTTTTATTGTTTTCCCACTCTTGCTTTGATTGCATTGAGTGTTGATTGCTTTTCAGTCATTTGGAAGCCTTTTTCAGTTTTTAAGACTTGCATTTTGTGTGTTTCAATTTGGGATATTTTATTTATTCCTTCTTATCTAATTTTCAGTGCATTACATATTGTAGATTGAAAGAAAAGAAATAGAAGGAATTCCTTTCAAATTGCATTTACTTGAAAAGAAAAAGAGAGACTATATAATTTTGTTGGCGTGTTTTCAAAAGTAGCCTAGGGAAAAAAAAAATCTTTCATATTGCCAGAAATTCATTTCATCCTTTGGCATTGTTGTCCATTTAATTGAAAATAAAATTAAGAATGCATGTTTTTGAGTGCTTAGTTGTCATTATAAATAAGTAAAGAACTCCCCTCACTGCTTTAGCTAGATTTAATAGAAAATGAATTGTTGCATTGCATCATTCTCTGCACCTTTTTAGAGTCGAGTCCTTTACAAATCATTAGTTTCACTACCCCACCCTTGAGTAAACCAGCAACCATAAAATCAAGCGCTTAATAAAACTGATCTAGCAACGTTTTTTTAGGGCCTATACATCCATAATAGATCAGAATAGATGTTTGGAATAGGTTGTAAGGTGAACTCTCCAAAGAAACTAAAACCAACTTAGAATCTTGTCATAGGGAGAGAAAATCCAATTTCCGTATAAGCATAGACAGGACCCCCCTCTCACACCAGGGTTAAACACTAGGTCATGTGCGGGAGATAAATGAATATTACCCCTCTGAGTCTTAACCAAACATAGTGGGATGTTAGTATATTGGGGTTTCTTCTTGATAATCGACTATTTTCATTTGGTTTCGGAACTTCATGAATCTTGAATCCATTCGGGGTCCTCTGGAGCTTATTCTAATCCTCTTGTTCTCAGTCTTCTTGGAGAATTTCGGCCTTAATATCCTTCCCATACTTTCAGACCCAAATGTCAATTGTACCTGCCCGGAGGCTAACTGATGCAGGAGCATCATTGAAATCCAAAGCAGGTGCCTAGCCAAAGAGACAGTTGGACACACATATGTGATTTGAACACGTTTTTGTGAAAATGTTTTGAAATTTAAAATATGAAGCATTAATGTAATGGATAGGAGGAAAGTATAGTTGCATCTATATCTGAAGATCCAAGCTGATTTTGGAGCGTATGTTCCTATCTACGGATGTAATAGGAATTTAATTTTGTTTAATGCAAGTAGGTAGATTTAATTTAATAGATTAGACACTTTAAGGGCATAGGAGGGAAAACAGATGATAGACACCCTCGCCATGTATCTTGAAAAATAACTCATTATTATTGAGAATTTTGGTAAGTTGTAGAGATGCAGAGGAGAAAAAAGAATTTTATGCATTCTAGATGTTGTTATTTACCATGTACAGGAACACAGGAATTAATAGAATAAATCTTTGATTCCAATCTTTGTGTTTGTTATGGTTGTTGGAACCACCTGTTGAATGGTATGTTGCAGGCTAGTTTATATTCTCTGTGTGAATTTTATTTCAACAAAATCTGTGTGTGTATGTTCTACAATTCTATGTTGAATGTTTGAATTATGGATAAGGGGAGAATGAGTTTCAATTGTTTCTCTTTCTGATAACTCCTGCAAAGAGTTCAGTGAAGGGTCCACAAGGAGTGCATCGACCAGGCTATGAGTTTCATCCCAGAACTCTCAGAGGAGATTCAAATCGTGTTTTTACAGGCCGAAGTGCAAGTTTATCTCAGAGTCACGCAAGGTGTGTGCAGGCTGGGAGAGGTCTGGGATTTTACCAACTCAAGAGGGAGATTGAGAAACTTATGTTGCAAGAGGTACACAAAGTCAAAGACCCAAATAACCAGAGGTTATTTGAAAATCATCGCAAGGAGTGCGTGCAAGGAGACTTTTGGAAGTCGTGAGTTCACAAGTGAAAGCTCAGAATGGATAGAACCTATGAAGTGTTCAAAGGGATGTGGAGGTTGAAATCGTCTCACAAAAGTCAAATTCGGGACGGAGGATGCCAAGTCATTTGGCCAGAAGTCCTTGAGAAGTTGAATCGGAGAGTGGAATCACTTCAAGAGGAAGTGCCAAAGTTCTGTGAGTCGTGGGATCTTGTGGAACAGTGGAAAGATTAAGATCGAGTGTCTTTCAACACACTTAAGCTCAATAAGGATAGTGACAATCATATATGGATCAACGAGGGCCATTGATCTCGTATGTGAATTTACGTATCGAAGTTCGGGGAACGGAGTGACCAGTGATTTGGGTCAAGTGTTGTGTATTTCCGACTGGAAAACTCTCGATACAACAAGGGTCGTTGGATCGAGGAAGGCACACAATCATTGATCTCATCGAAGGAACAATTTCAGAGTTGGGGATTTGTAGAGGGAGAGGAACGGTTGTTCGTGTTTCTCTCAAGTTGCAAAAGCCGAAGACTCGTGCGAATAGGTGGAAAGGACCCACTTTGTAAGTGGAGTAAACAGCGGTGACAGGTGACATGCGCCCATCGCTTTGGTTGGAGTAAACCTTCGTTGACATATCGTGTTTCGGGGATTCGCAAGGGAAGAGCACGAGAGCAAGGATGATTTTAGGGGCTAAATTTCACTCATGGGCTAATTTTCCATTGTTTTTCCCAAAAAAATATTCGTCATTCTAAAAATGATTCGCCCAAATTCTATAGGATAAAATTATTTTACCTTAAAAATCGCCAAAATTTTATACAAAATACATAGAATCCATAGAAATTTGAATAGTTTTACAAAAATATCATCAGAAATTTATAGTTGGCATATGAAGGATTAGTAAGATTCGCTAAGGTTTCTACATTTTAAAATAAATTTCCATCCTTAAAATCATCCCTGCACAAGAGGTTGGTGCCCCAACTCATGAAGTCACGAGTTGCAAAAGGTGCTTGCATTAAGGCTTGGATGTGGTCATATTGGAAAAGGGGATGAAGAGGGGGCTTACACCTTAAGCCCATTCGCAATTTTGTGTTTCGGTTATTGCCAAGGGCTGTGGAATTATATTCAAGGTGCCCAACTCACAAGACCCAAAATCCTTTCGGGCTTAAACAATGAGTTAATTTAATCCTTTCCATGGTTTAGAAAATATCCTACGTGGATCTCAGCCTCAGGGCAGGAGGTCTGCACCAGTTGTGGTATCAAAGCCCAGAAAAAATTCTTTGCTTTCTACAGCAGGGAAAAAAGAGGAATTTTACAACCATGTCATCGAGAAGAAGAGAAAGGCCCATACCTGATCCAAAAGTGGAAAGATAAATGTGTGAATTACGTGCCAAACATGATGCTTGGAGACAACACAAAGGAGAATAGTTGACACTGGGGATATCAGCGAAGATGAAAGTGAAAATGAAGATGAAAACAAAGGAGAAGAAGTTGCAGTCGAAGATGTTGCAGAAGAACGCCTATTCAGGGTTGTTGCAAGGATAGGTGCTAGGGAAAAAATGGACATTCCAATGTACAAAGGAAACCTAGATGTTGAAGAGCTTCTAGACTGGATTAGAGCTCTAGACAAACACTTCGAATATGAGGATGTCGAGGAAGACAAGAAAGTCAAACTTGTCATTACTAGACTTAAAGGTCATGCAACACTATGGTGGGATGAACTGCAGGCTAACAGACGTTGCAAGGGCAAGCAGAAAATCAAGATCTGGGATAGAATGGTTGCAAAAATGAAAGCCAAGTTTATACCCAAGGATTATCAAATAAATATGTTTTGGAGGATGCAAAATTTGAGACAGAAGTTGATGTCAGTGAAAGAATACACTGAAGAGTTCTATAGGATAAACATCATAGCAGGACATCGGGAAAGTGATGATGAGAAATTTTCCAGGTATATGAATGGTCTACGATATGACATTCAGGATGAGATGAGCATGATTACCATTTGAACCGTAGAAG
This sequence comes from Picea glauca, assembly GCA_000966675.3. Classification (NCBI taxonomy): domain Eukaryota; kingdom Viridiplantae; phylum Streptophyta; class Pinopsida; order Pinales; family Pinaceae; genus Picea; species Picea glauca. The sequence continues at coordinate 170,367 of JZKD02S1928947.1, forward strand.
AATCTTATCATATGGCTCTAAAAGCTAAAGAGAAGTTGAGCCAAAAGAAAGGTCAAAAAGGTCGAGGTAGAAGTCAAAGCAGAGGAAAGAAAATTGCCTCGGACAGAACTCAGAAGCGTAAGGAAGAGGGGAAGAAACCTCAAACTCAATTTGAGAGAGGAGGAAGCTCACAGTGGAGGAAGTATGCTGGTAGAAATACTTTTCCTCGAGCCAGAGGAAGAGGCAGAGGAGGTGAAGTGAAATGCTTTGTCTATGGAAAAATTAGACATAAATCCTATGAGTGTCCAGATAGGAAGAAATATGGTGGTGAAACTCACATTGTCGAAGCTCAAGGATGGAATGTTGAGGCAGAGGACGTTGAGGGCGGAATATCTTTGATGATGCAAAAAGTTCTCTTGAAACCAGAAAAGGACCCAGAGAACCCAGCCCAAAGAAACAGTCTGTTTCAAACTGCTTGCAAAACCAAAGACAAGGTATGCAAGGTCATAGTGGACAGCGGTAGCACAGATAATCTTGTATCCACGGAAATGGTAGAAAAGCTGGAGTTGGAGACTGTTGCACATCCAAGCCCATACAAAGTTTTGTGCCTACAAAAAGGACATCAGGTAAATGTCACTAAACAATGTTTAGTTGAATTTAAAATAGGAGGATATAAAGATGATATATTATGTGATTTCATTCCCATGGATGTTTTCCATCTATTGTTGGGTAGGCTGTGGAAATATGACAGAAATGTGGCGCATGATGGGAGAAATAACACGTACACTTTGGAGAAAAATGGTAGGATGCACATGTTGCTGCCAATTAAGGATAAAGAGGTGAAAAGAGAGATGAGAAACAATGTACTTCTCATGAGTGGGAAGGAACTTCTTAAGGAAGTCAAGAAGAAGGAAGACACGCAATTCATTTTGGTTAGGAAGCCCATAATTGTTTTGAACATCACTAGGATAGATGATTTACCGAAATAAATCCATGAGTTGCTGGAAGAATTTTTTGATATAGTAGTGGACGAACTGACTTGTTTGTTTCCACCTATCAAGAGTATAAGCCATCATATCAATCTTATACCTGGAGCCATTTTTCCGAACAAAGAATCTTATAGGCTGACACGGCAAGAGAACGAAGAAGTTAAGAGACAGGTCCAGGACTTAATGGGCAAAGGATTGATTCAGGAGAGCTTGAGTCCATGCATTGTTCCAACAGTGCTCATCCCAAGGAAGGATGGTGGTTGGAGAATGTGTACAAACTCAAGGGAAATCAACAAAATTAACATCAAGTACAGGTTCCCATTGCCAAGGATGGATGACTTGATGGATTGCTTGAGTGGAGCAAAGTTTTTTTCAAAGATTGATTTGAAAAGTGGATATCATCAAATTAGAATGAGAGAAGGTTATGAAAGGAAGACAACATTCAAGACGAATGAAGGGTTGTATGAATGGATTGTCATGCCATTTGTCTTGACGAATGCTCCCAGTACTTTCATGAGGTTGATGAACGAAGTCCTGAAGGATTTCATTGGGAAATGCATCATTGTATATCTTTACGATATATTAATTTTCAGCAAAACTGAAGCAGAGCATTTGAAGCATTTAGTTGCAGTGATGAGAAGGTTACAACAAGAGAAATTGTTGATCAACATGAAGAAATCATCATTTATGAGGAAAGAAATCATTTATTTGGGTTTTTTTATCTCTGCAAATGAATTGAAAATGGATCTGGAAAAGATAAAGGTGATTAAGGATTGGCCATCGCCAAAGAGTGTGTTTGAAGTTCGAAGCTTCCATGGTTTGGCTAGCTTCTACAGGAAATTCATATGAAACTTCTGTTAAGAACCAAATATCAATATAGCATAGAAAAACCTCAGAAAAAGTACTCAATGCCTTGAAAAAGAGACAATTTCATATAATAAGCCTCTTTGAGGGGGCAACCTCCTTTACCCCACTTAAATGTTCAAGTACCAGATGATTCAAAATGAAAATGTCTCCTTGGTATATATAGGAGACTAGGAGGTATAATTACAACTAATGGCCTAAAGCCGACATAAA
>JZKD02S1928947.1:172838-189061 GCA_000966675.3 Picea glauca
TTTTCTTTTATAAAAGAAGTGATGGAAGGAGGGTGGTATCCATAAAGTGCCATAAATGGTGTCATTTTTGTTGCAGTATGAAAGGAAGTGTTATACCACCATTCTGCCAAGGGAACCATATTGTGTTTGTTTATCAGAGACAAAGAAACGAAGGTAGCCTTCCAGACATTTTTTCACTATCTCGGTTTGTCCATCAGATTGAGGATGATAGGATGAGCTATGAGCCAATTGACTACCCAAACAAGAAAATAATTATGTCCAAAAATGTCTAGTGAAGATGGGATTTTTGTCACTTACAATAATCTTTGGGCTGCCATGTAGCTTTTGAACTGTCTCCATGAATGCGGTGGCAACTGTACTATCTTTGAAGGAATGAGAGAGTGTACAAAAGTGTGAATACTTGGTCAGTCTATAAACAATCACCATGATATTTCTTATATGTAGTTCTATGATATTTCTTCTCTGCAATGCCACAGGTCTGATCAAAATTGGATGTGCCAAGTGGAATTTACGGTAACTTCCCCACAACTTGTCGATTTTTGTCCTTTCCAGGAGATCTCACTTGTATAGCGTTCCCCGCACAAAATAATTGATATAAAATTCTGAAACTTGCACCAGAAATACTACAGACTGTCCACGATCCAATGAAACTAGTCCCACTCAATTTGGATACTCTAGGAAGAAGTTATGATTTTTTTACCTGGAACACCCTCTTGAGACTAGTCAATAGGACTAGTCAGATACCCTATCTTACACAGGGTGTATCTACAAACTTAAGATGACCTAGAAGCTGAAATTTTTACCCCAGATACCTTACTAATTTCTGTAAATAGCCTCCATATTTTAGGGTCTGAAACATTACAGAAAAGTTTTTATAGTGAAAATTCCGCAATGACTCAGTTTAGGATGATTCAAGAACCCTATCTTGTACAGGTTGTATCTCTGAAAGTATAAGGCCGCAGGAGCTTAATTTTGAACCCAACGTACCTTGATCCGTCTACTAAATATCCTACAAGTCGTTCCTTCTGAAACGTTGTATAAAACAAGTTATAGCGAAAATTCCAAGGTGTCTCAGATGTAGCAGCGAAACCCCAAGACCTTGAGCTCTGATACCATATGTTAAGAACCAAATATCAATATAGCATAGAAAAACCTCAGAAAAAGTACTCAACGCCTTGAAAAAGAGATAATTTCATATAATAATCCTCTTCGAGGGGGCAACCTCCTCTTACCCCACTTAAATGTTCAAGCACCAGATGATTCAAAATGAAAATGTCTCCTTGGTATATATAGAAGACTAGGAGGTATAATTACAACTAATGACCTAAAGCCGACATAAATAAAATAAAATTACTAATATAATATGCCCCAATTAAGGGGTAATGAGCCAATATTAGGGCTTAACAACTTCAGTGGAATCAGCGCACCGATGATGGATACGGTGAAGAAAAGACATAAATATTTTCACTGGACGAAGGAAGTGGAGAAGAGCTTCAACCTGCTGAAGAAGAAGATCACTGAGCAACCAATTCTGGTTTTGCCAGATTTCAGCAAGACATTCCAGGTCAGGTGTGAAGCAAGTGGATTTTCCATTGGAGCGGTATTAATCCAAGACAACAGGTCGGTCGCGTATTTCAGTGAAAAACTAAATGAAGCAAAGATTAAGTACTCCACGTATGAAAAAGAATTCTACGCAGTCATACAAGCGCTGAAGAAATGGAGACATTATTTGGTTCCAAAAGAGTTTGTTTTGTACAGAGATAATCATGCTTTTCAATTCATGACTCGACGACAGGAGAAGTTGAACCAAAAACATGCTAAATGGGTTGAATACATGCATAATTTTACTTTTGTGATTAAGCATATTTCTGGAACTACTAAAAAAGTTGTTAATGCTTTGAGCAGGAAATGTTTACTTATGCAGGAATTTAGAGTTAAGACTTTGGGTTTTGATAACCTCAAAGAAATGTATGAGGATGATCCATATTTCAAAGAGGCATATGGGGCGTCTGAGAATCCAATTCTCAAGGACAGAAGCCAATGGACAAAGTACATGATCCAGGATGGACTATTGTTCAGGGGAAATCAGCTATGTATTCCGAAATGCTCCATGAGGGATAATTTGTTGAAGGAAAAACACAGCGGAGGATTGGTCGAACACTTCGGCCATGAAAAAACATTCTCAAAGTTAAGTGGCTCATATTAATGGCTAGGGATGAGGACAGATGTGAAGAAATGTGTGGACAGGTGCAGAATTTGTCAGCACACGAAGGGAAAAAGGTAGAACGCAAGTCTATATAAGCCATTACCCATACCCGAAAGGCTATGGGATGTAGTGAGCATGGATTTCATATTAGGACTGCCAAGGAAACAGAGCGGATATGATTCAATATTTGTAGTGGTAGATAGATTTTCAAAGATGGCACATTTCATACCATGTCAGAAAACTAGTGACGCAACTCATATTGTGAACCTGTTTTTCAAGGAAGTCGTCAAACTTCATGGCTTTCCAAGGAGTATCATTTCTGATTGAGATACCAATTTCGTAAGACATTTCTGGAGGACCTTATGGAATAATCTGGCGAAAAACTTGTATTTTAGTTCAAAGTATCATCCTTAGACAGATGGATAGACAGAGGTTGTGAATAGGAGCTTGGGATATTTGTTAAGGAGCTTAATGACTTAACACCACATTCAATGGGATCACATTCTGCCACAGGCAGAATTTTCTTACAATGATTCACTCAATAGAAGCACAGGGAAGAGTCCATTCCAAATTGTATATGGAATGCAGCCAAGGGGAGTCTCTGAATTGAAATATTCAAAACAAGTTGAATTCAGGAGCACTAGTGCAGAGGACTTTGCGGAAGGAATGAAGGAGCTTCATAGCAGAATCAAGGAGTGATTGCAGAGTTCAAGTCAAGAGTACAAGCATAGAGTAGATCAATAAAGGTGAGAACTTCAATTTGAATTTGGTGATTTGATTCTTGCGCATTTGAGGAAGGAAAGGTTCCCAAGGGGAACATACAACAAGTTGAAGATGAAGAAAATTGGACCGTGCAAGGTCATAAGAAAATTTGGGGCAAACGCGTATGAGATTGAATTACCCGATGGGGTCGAAATCTCACCGATATTCAATGTCATGGATTTGTACCCTTACAGAGCTGAAGAAGCAGGAGAGGAGGGTGAAAAGGAAGAAATTCCATGGATGAAAAAAATGCCTGTAGATGAAAAGCCATAGATGGAAAGCATAATTGACAAGAGGATTAGCAGAAAGACCAGGAGAAAAGAGTATTTTGAATACTTGGTCAAGTGGAAAGGACATCCAATTGAAGATGCAAGTTGGGAGGATGAAGCAGAAATTCAAAAGCATGGACAAACAATGAAGGAACTCATGAACAAGAGTTCATGAAAATTTTCAATCAAGGGAGTATGATGCAGGATCATCGTTGAAAGCCAAAGCACGTGCCTAGCCAAAGAGACAGTTGGACACGCAAATGTGATTTGAACACATTTTTTTGAAAACTTTTTGAAATTTAAAATCTGAAGCATTAATGTAATGGACATGAGGAAAGTACAATTGCATTTATATCTGAAGATCCAAACTGATTTTGGAGCGTATGTTTCTATATGCGGATGTAATAGGAATTTAAGTTTGTTTAATGCAACTAGGTAGATTTAATTTAATAGATTATATAGTTTAAGGGCATAGGAGGGAAAATGGATGATAGACACCCTCGCCTTGTATCTTGAAAAATAACTCATTATTATTGAGAATTTTGGTAAGCTGTAGAGTTGCAGAGGATAACAGAGAATTTTATGCATTCTAGTTGTTGTTATTTACCATGTATAGGAGCACTGGAATTAATAGAAGAAATATTTGATTCCAATCTATGTGTTTTTTATGGTTGTTGGAACCACCTGTTGAATGGTATGTTGTAGGCTAGTTTATATTCTCTGTGTGCATTTTATTTCAATAAAATTTGTGTGTGTATGTTCTAGAATTCTATGTTGATGTTTGAATTCTGGATAAGGGGAGAATGAGTTTCATTTGTTTCTCTTTCTGAGAACTCCTGCAAAGAGTGCAATGGAGGTTCCACAAGGAGTGCGTCGACCAGGCTATGAGTTTCATCTCAGAACTCTCAGAGGAGATTCAAATCTTGTTTTTATAGGCCGAAGTGCAAGGTTATCTTAGAGTCATGAAAGGTGTGAGCAGGCTAGGCGAGGTCTGGGATTTTACCAACTCAAGAGGGAGATTGAGAGATTGTTGTTGCAAGAGGTGCACAGAGTCAAAGACCCAAATAACCAGAGGTTATTTGAAAATCACCACAAGGATTGCATGCATGGACCCTTTTGGAAGCCATGAGTTTGCAAGAGAAATATCATAAGGGATAGAACCTCTGAAGTGTTCAAAGGGAGGCAGAGGTTGAAATCGTCTCACAAAAGTCAAATTCAGGAGGGAGGATGCCAAGTCATTTGGCCAGAAGTCCTTGAGAAGTTGAATCGGAGGGTGGAATCGCTTCAAGAGGAAGTGCCAAAGTTTTGTGAGCCATGGGATCTTGTGGAATAGTGGAAGGATTAAGACCAAGTGTCTTTCAACACTCTTAAGCTTAGGAAGGATAGAGACCATCATATCTGGATCAACGAGGTTCGTTGATCTCGTATGTGAATTCACGTATCAGAGTTTGAGGAATGGAGTGACCAATGGTTTGGGTCGAGTGTTGTGGATTTATGACTGGAAAAATACCAATACAATGAGGGTCATTGGATCGAGGGAGGCACACAACCATCGATCTCATCGAAGGCAGGATTTCAGAGTCGGGGATTTGTAGAGGGAGAGGAACGGTTGTTCGTTGTTCTCTCAAGTTGCAAAAGTCGAAGACTTGTGCAAACAAGTGCAAGGACCCACTCTTTAAGCAGAGTAAACAATGGTGACAGGCGGTGTGCGCCCATCGCTTTGGGTGGAGTCAAACTTCATTGACATATCGCATTTTGTGGATTCAAAAGGGAAGATCATGAGAGGTTGGTGACCCAACTCACGAAGTCGTGAGTTGTGAAAGGTGCTTGCGTTAAGGCTTTGTTGTGGTCATATTGGAAAAGGGGTTGAAGAGGGGGCTTACGCCTTAAGCCCATTTGTAATTTCATGTTTCAACTATTGCCAAGGGTTGTGGAATTGTATTTGAAGTGCCTAACTCACAAGACCTGAAATCCTTTGCGGGCTTAAACAAGGAGTTCAGTTAACCCTTGTAGTGGTTTAGAAAATATCCTGCACGGATCTCAGCCTGAGGGAAGGAGGTTTTCACTAGTTGCTTGATTGTCTCAACTGGTACAAACCTCCTGCCCTCAGGTCGAGATCCGCACAAGATATTTTCTAAACCACGACAAGGGTTAACTGAACTCCTTGTTTAAGCCCGCAAAGGATTTTGGGTCTCGTGAGTTGGTAACTTTTAATACAATGCCACAGCCCTTGGCAATAGCCAAAACATGAAATTGCGAATGGGCTTAAGGTGTAAGCCCCCTCTTCAGCCCCTTTTACAATATTACGACAGACAAGCCTTAACGCAAGAACCTTTCACAACTCGCTACTTCGTGAGTTGGGGCACCAACCTCTCATGCTCTTCCCTTGCGAAGCCTTGAAATGAGATATGTCAATGAAGTTTGACTCCACCCAAAGCGATGGGTGCACACCACCTGTCACTGTTGTTTACTCTACTTACGGAGTGGGTCCTTGCCACTTGTTCGCACGAGTCTTCGTCTTTCGCAACTTGAGAGAACAGCGAACAACCATTCCTCTCCCTCTACAAATCCCCGACTCTAAAATCATGCCTTCGATGAGATCAACGGTTGTGTGCCTCCCTTGATCCAAGGGCCCTCATTGTATTGATATTTTTCTAGTCGGAATCCACAACACTCGACCCAAACCACTGGTCACTCCATTCCCTGAACTCCAATATGCGAATTCACATACAAGATCAACGGCCCTCGTTGATCTAGATATGACGGTCACTATCCTTCCTGAGCTTAAGAGTGTCGAAAGAAAGTCTATCTTAATCCTTCCATTGTTCCACAAGATCCCACGGCTCACGGAACTTTGGCACTTCCTCTTGAAGCGATTCCACCCTCCAATTCAACTTCTCAAGGACTTCTGGCCAAATGAGTTGGCGTCCTCCCTCCTGAATTTGACTTTTGTGAGATGATTTTGACCTCTGCCTCCCTTTGAACACTTCATAGGTTCTATCCCTTCTAAGATTTCTCTTTCAAACTCACAGCTTCCAAAAGGGTCCCTGCACACACTCCTTGCAACTATTTTCAAATAACCTCTGGTTATTTGGGTCTTCGACTCTGTGCACCTATTGCAACAACAGTCTCTCAATATCCCTCTTAAGTTGGTAAAATCCCATACCTCACCCAGCCTATGCACACCTTGCACGACTTTGAGCTAACCTTGCACTTCAGCCTGTAAAAACATGATTTGAATCTGCTCTGGGAGTTCTGAGATGAAAATCATAGCCTAGTCGATGCACTCCTTGCAGACCCTCCACTGCACTCTTTGTAGGAGTTCTCAGAAAGAGAAACAACTAAAACTCATTCTCCCCTTATCCAAAATTCAAACATTCAACATAGAATTCTAGAACATAAACACACAGATTTTATTGAAATAAAATGCACACAGAGAATATAAACTAGTCTGCAACATACCATTCAACAGGTGGTTCCAACAACCATGACAAACACATAGATTGGAATCAAATCTTTCTTCTATTAATTCCAGTGCTCCTATACATGGTAAATAACATAAACTAGAATGCATAAAAATCTCTTTTCTCCTCTGCAGCTCTATAGCCTACCAAAATTCTCAATAATAATGAGTTATTTTTCAAGATACAAGGCGAGGGTGTCTATCATCCATTTTCCCTCCTATTCCCTTAAACTGTCTAATATATTAAATGAAATCTACCTACTTGCATTAAAAAAACTTAAATTCCTATTACATTCACGGATAGGAACATACACTCCAAAATCATTGGATCTTCAAATATAAATGCAACTGTACTTTCCTCCTATCCATTACATTAATGCTTCAGATTTTAAATTTCAAAACATTTTCACAAAAACGTGTTCAAATCACATATGTGCGTCCAACTGTCTCTTTTGCTAGGTGCGTGCTTTGGATTTCAACGATGCTCCTGCATCACTAACTATGATTTGGTGACCTTAGTGGCCATAATCCTTAGGGTATTTACACAAGGTGACGGTGAAGGGGAGTCTTCACTGTACCTAGGTTAGACATTGGTAAAAATCACTCAAGCTCCTTGGAGGGTGTCCCGCGGATCTCGTCATAAGGGGACTTTCACCAGGGCGTAATTCCATTAAGTAGGTCACCAACGTAACAGATCCACCCACTCATCCTAGCCCCTTCTCATGTCTTCTTGTGATGTTGTATTTCATCACCAACTAGTACGTTCATTATGGGAAGTTATTGGCTTGTTTGGTTTGATTCCTATATTTTCTAGCGCATGTTGTTTGTTTTCTTAGTGGACCTTAGGTTTGAGTCTATATATATGGTGTCAATTCCTAGGAATAGCAACGAAGGAACCCCTTTTCCAGGGATGTCATTTTTTTTCCTTATGCGGGACATATTGGTCCAGCTTACATCACCACTTTGACTCTTCCTGGTCTCACGATTGGATTATCGGTTTGGTTATTTTCCACTTCAGTGAACGTCAATGCTCCTAGTGCTTCATATTTAAACACTCCACCCCAGGATCCTCAGCCTCATTTCAATCCTTCGCCTTCTTTGCCCTTAGGTTCTTCTTCCCATTATTCCTATTCGCCTAATGAAAGCTCTACAACTAGTAACCAAGTGGATAAGAAGAAGAAAAAATGAAAGATTAAGAAGAAGAAAACTAAGAAAGAGGTAAATATTCCAACCACTGTAGGACACGTTGAAAGTGATCATCCAAACTTTCGACATCATGTTGGGAGTGTTGATAGTGTCGTCATGTCTAAAAATTGCAAGCCCAAATCCCCTTGCAGGATTTGCAAGGTTGATCACCTTCTCAAGGATTTCACTGGTATTCCCAAGGTCATAGAAGTGTGGTCTCAGGTTTCATCTCAATCTGTGTCATCAGTCACTATAGGTGACAACCCCTTGACTAGTAATCAAGTTGGAAATAATAAGAGTAAATTCAAATTTCCTTTCTTGTTATGTAAGGAGATGCACCACACCTACCTTTGTCCCTGCATGGATGAAGCTTCATATCTGTTGAAAAAATTTGTTGATTTTTAGCAACAACTTCCATCATTTTACCGTAAACTCTCTCCCAACCCACCATCAGTTGATGAAATGGCCAATCTGGTTCCACCCTTTGTTATTCTGGATGATCAAGTGGTCAATCTAGTTTCATCCTCCTTTAACCTAATTGATAAAGTGATATATCTGATCCCATCATCAGTCGATCCCACTCTTCCATTGAAGAGTGACACCCAAGTGATGAACCTTCTCCCATCATCAGTCGATCCCACTCTTCCATCAAACAGTGAAACGAAGTGATCGATATGAGTCCATCCTCAGTCGATTTGTTCCATCAAGAGGTCGATTCGATATCCTCATCACTCGATCCCACTCCTCCTTTGAAGAGTGAGGATGTCACTCGGGTCTTTCTTGTCACTATGGATTCCTCCGGACAAGGGGGAATTCCACCTATTCCAATGGCACCCCCTCTAAGAAATGCGATCACCATTGATTGGAATTCTCTAATAGAACCTCATATTCCTTCTTTTGCGCCTTTCCAAATTGATGTTGAATTTTGTGCTAGGAATATTACTAACACTATAATATAGAAAGGAGATTATATTAGCATCCTATCCTCCAATGCTTGGCAAGCTCTTGGTTCACCTCAGCTTGCATCGATGAATCGGAATATGTTGACCTTTAATAGAAGGGTTAGTCAACATTTAGGGATCCTTCCTCATTTTCTTGTTACTTTGGGGAGAAATGTGGTCTACATTGATGTTATGGTAGTCCACGACCCCTTGGTATTTAATTTTCTCCTCAGGAAAGACTATTTTTATGCTATGAAGGATCTTTTGTCCACACTCTTTAGAGTGATGTGTTTCCCTCATAATGGAAGCATTGTGACCATATAACAGCTTTCATTCATTGGCCCTCATGTGATGGTCAACCATCAGTCTTCCCTAAATGGTCCTTATATATCAGAGTCATTATCCCCGTCGCAAGTCAATTATGTGGCAACTTGTCCCATGCATTCAACTCTGCATGAGAAGGAATCTATCCCTTCTACTAACTTAGATCTAATAGTTGACATAGTGATCTCTCCGATATGACTTTTATAGTCTGATATTCCTACCCCTATCGCGCCCCTCGACATGTATTCCTTCCAGAGTGTTGTTCTTTCGTCTCACAAAGATCTCTTGGAAGCCATGATCGAGGTTTGTCCCTTGACATGGATTCCTTCTAGAGTATTATCCTATTGGAATCCATGATCAAGATGATATCTATGACATGGTTCCCATTTCTATGTCAAGCTCATTAAAAAATGAAACAGTGGTCTGGGGATCCAATGCAACAACAAGCATGGTTCCCATTTATGTGTCAAGTTCGTTAAAAAATGAAATAGTGGTATGGGGATCCAACCCAGCAACAAGCATGATTCCAATTTCTTTGTCAAGCTCATTAAAAAAATGAAATAGAGATATGGGGATCCCACCCAGCAAAGAGCATAGTTTATTTTTTATTTCAATCTTGTTAAAAAATGAAACTGATCATCGAGCATAGTTCTTTTCTTGTGTCAATCTCGTTAAAAAATGAAATAGACCCTTATGAGCATAGTTTTTTTCATGTGTCAAGCTTGTTAGAAAATGAAACAATTTCCTCTCCCATTGAGTCGAGTCTTTCATAAGAACTCGTAATTGAACCTTTCTTTCATCTTCCTATGATATTTGATCCTCTTTCTTCCTCTAGTGAACATTTTCCTATTAGTAGCCAGCAATCTAATTTGGCATATAAACTGGTGATGGGAAATGAGTTGGTAGATGAAACGATGCTTGGGGTGCATGTCTCTAGCCTCTGGTTATCATGTTGGAGTTAAGCCACTAGATTCTCAAGTTGGGGGGAAAGTACCAACCACCTGTTGGCCCTCAACCAATTTTTGTGGAAATTTTGGTCAATTTTGGAGGTTTTGGCCCACTTTTGGGACTTCGACACGTTGATCGAAGTAGGAGTGCCCAGGAAGAGCTGAGATCATGGATCTCACCTATTTTGAGGGTTTTGTGGACCCAGTAAGGGGTCTTCTAGGGTTTTGTAACAGGTTTATGGGATGTCATCCCATGGGTTTTCCCCATGTTTAGGCCTTATTGTAGGGCTTTGTAAAGTATAAATAAAGAGGAATGTAGTGTAGAATCAGTGGTTCTATGTGAAACAGTGGTTCTTTGTGCAGAGGAGTGTATGTGGTTGAGGCTTTGTGCTCGACTGTGATTTTGTATAAGGTGCTAAGTGTTGTGATAAGAATTGGTTCTGTGCATTTGACCTATTTTTGGAAGGTAAAGAAGGAGGATACAGTGATTTGTGCACAGATCTCTTGTCTTGTGCAAAGTTCAACTCTGTGGTTTAGTGAACAGGGGTAATTGGATGTAATATTTCAATGAATAATAAAGAGGCGAAGAGGTTTGTGGGCGTAGCCCCACCCTGGGGTGAACCATGTATATCTGGTGTCTCATGATTTTCTTTGTGCAGTGTCATTTTTGTTATGCTTTTGCTTAGTGCTTTGATTATTATGTGTAATGAATATATATATATTATTTCTTAATTACTTTACGTAGGTTAAAGGGAAAATGAATGCTAGACTTAACTCACAGTGCTAAGTGCTAAGTTCTCAAGGTGCATAATCACTTGTTGTTGTTGTGCTTATCTGTCTTTGATTATGCTCTGCGGTGTTAATGAGGTTAATAAACTAATGCATGTTCACTTCCTAAGCACTAACAGAATATTTTTTGAAGTGCTCTTATAACATAATCGTGTCCCAGCCTGGTTATAGACACTTGCATCCTGTAACCCCCCCTGATTCTACCTCAGGCCAGACTTCGCCTACTTCGCAAGTGTTGCCGAAAGGGTCAGTAGTCGGGGTTTTGTCGGTGCATTGTTAAGCGTTGAACCCTGGGTCTACCCCTGTGCCAAAAAATGGTTATGTTGTCAGGACCCGAAACTGTGATTGCTGGGAACTAAAGTAAAAAAAAAAAAAAAAAAAAAAAACTTTGTGAGTAGGTTTGCTTCTGAAATGCGCAGTACTCTACTTGACTTGCAAAGATTTTTGCAAATAAAGTAAGTTGTTCTAAATAAAAGAGGTAAGATTCTAAAAGAGGCAAGCTTTTTCCTTTGGTAAGAGAAATATAAGTGAAAAAAATTGTTTTGAAAGCATGACATTAAGTATGTTTAATAGATTATGTCATAGTTCGAAGGCTAGGACGCAATTGAAAGAAAGAGTTGATTTGAGTAAATTTAATGGAAATAAAGAAAGATATTTTATTCCTATGCACAGAAAGATTTTTTGGACTGATAAGTGGATGTAGGAACCTAGAAAGAATTTTTAAATATTGCAGGTCCAACACTATGATCCTAGGGGAAGTGCGCAGTACAGAAAATATTGGGGAACATTTAAGAGAAAAAGACGATTGACTTTGTGTTATAATTGTAGAAGGTCGGGACATCTTGCTAAGGAATTCCTTGAGGTAGGCCCTATTTGTCTTTGTTGTAAGGTTGTTGGTCATGAGGTTGAGGACTATCCAAGGACTATTTCTAAATTTGAAGGGAGGGACATAAGACAAGAAAATTATGAAAAAATTCAAGAGACTAAGGGTATGTTAGAAATTCATAAAGAGAAAAGGTCAGAGGAATTCCAGACTATGTTATTACAGTTGGAAGAAATGATAGATGTTCATAAAGATGTTAGTTTACCAGAAATCCTCAAATCAAAACAACGCATAAATGCAAGAATAGAAGACTTCGACATAGACTATATAGTCTTGGATGAAGAAACACAACTGAATATTATGACAGAAGAAACTTGGGAAGTTTTGGGAAACCCTACTATGGTACCTTATTTAGGAAGTATAGGCTTGTTTAAGGGCAAGATGATAACTTTATGTGGAAGAGTAGCTATTGTGCTTATTATTGTTCATGGAACATCGACTGAAGACGAATTTGAAGTCATTAGGTTTGTTGAGGAAAACGCCCCTTTCCCACTTTTGTTAGGTAAGACTTGGATTGAGAAGGATCGGATTAGAAGGAAAGCAGAGGAAGAAGCTACAGAAAAGAAAATTCAAGAATTAAGGGATTTCATAGCTTGAAAATAGACCAACTAAGAGAAGAACGAGAGGATAAGTCAAAAAAATAGAGCAAAGTAACAAGGCAGGAGGGAAAGAAAGCAAAAGAATTAGCTATCAAGGTTGAAATAATGCAGGAAGACTTGAAGTGCCTATCTATCCAAGAGAGAAGTGTGCCCACTTAGGAAGTGTTAAGAAAAGAGATATTAACTTCAAAACCTTTGAGGGTACCTCAACAGTGCGAAGCCACTATGCTAGGGGAAGATAAGAATAAAAATGGAAAGAGGATTCCAGAAATAGTCAAAGAGACTCAGATAACAGGAAATAAGGAAGGGAAGCTCAATAAAAAGAAGTCTAAGTTGGAAAAGCTACAAGAAGTTAAGGAAACCAGATGGAAGACTTCGGAGACCGGAACCTCGCAGGAGGCAGGTTTGCAGGGTTTGAACCTCGCTGGAATAGCAGATCCGTGCATATTTGTACTTTGTCCTGGAAAAGTTATATAACCATTGGAGGTGCCCTGACCGTAAGAATGATGCTCCAAAACAGTTAGGAAATGCATTTATGGGTTTATAGACTACTTTTGGACATTGAGACTTTGCCATAACAGCTAGAGTTACATTAATGAAATCATTTAACACACCTCGTCGAGGATCCAGAGTTAAAGAAGCTAGAGGCTCAGTTAGAGGCTCAGTTACAGGAGGCGTAGAAGCAAGCATTTTCATTGCAGGCATAGATGAAGATGCTCACAGCAGTGGAAAGGATGAAGATATCCCAGGAGCAGTGCACAGTACAGAAGCAGATCACTTCCCTCCAAGGTAAGGTGATGGAAGTAACACAAAATTTACAACCTGTCCAGAACGAAGCTTGCAAGGTGTTCGAGGGGATCGATAGTTAGGGTTCACAGTTAGATCAATTAGTTGCAACAGTAGAAAAACACATGGAAGGGCCTGTTATAGAGCAGACATTCTAGGAGCTCGCTGAGCAGGAGGCTCAGGTGACGCAATAAGTCGAGGCAGCTCTTGTTTAGATCAAATATTTTGAAGCAACATTGTCTGGACCTGAGTCACTCAGGATGAGTCATGGGTGAGTGTTAGGGGCTTGTTGGCCCTCGACCAAGTTTTGGGGAAACTTTGGTCAGTTTTGGAGGTTTTGGCCCACTTTTGGGACTTCGACACGTTGGTCGAAGTATGAGTGCCCAGGCGGAGCTGAGATTGCAGATCTCACCTATTTTGAGGGTTATGCGAACCTAGTAAGGGGTCCTCCAGGATTTTGTAACAAGTTTAGGATATGTCGTCCCATGGGTTTTCCCCATGTTTAGGCCTTATTGTAGGAATTTGTAAAGTATAAATAAAGAGGAATGTAGTGTATAAGCAGTAGTTCTCTATGAAACATTAGTTATTTGTGCAGAGGAGTGTATGTGGTCAAGGCTTTGTGCTCGACTGTGATTTTTTATAAGGTGCTAAGTGTCATGATAAGAGATTTTGGCTATGTGCATTTGACCTATTTTTGGAAGGTAAAGAAGGAGGATCTAGTGATTAGTGCACAGATATCCTGTCTTGTGCGAAGTTTGACTCTGTGTCTTAGTGCGTAAGAGTGAATGGATGTAAGATTTCGGAGAATAATAAAGAGGTGAAGCATTGTTTGGACGTAGCCCCACCCTGGGGTAAACCACGTATATCTGGTGTCTCGTGGTTTGCTTTGTGTAGTGTCATTTTTGTTATGCTTTTGCTTAGTGCTTTGATTATTATGTGTAATGAATATATATTTTATTTATTAAGTACTTTAATTAGGTTAAAGGGTAAATGAATGCTAGACTTAACTCATAGTGTTAAGTGCTAAGTGCTCAAGGTGCATAATCACGTGTTCTTATTGCGCTTATCTGTCTTTGATTATGCTATGTGGTGTTAATGAGGTTAATAAACTAATGCATGTTCACTTCCTAAGTGTTAACATAATATTTTGTGGAGTTATTTTATCATAGAATCGTGTCCTAGCCTAGTTATAGAAACCTGCATCCTATAACCCCCACTTCTTCTACCTCAGGTGAGACTTCGCCTGCTTCACAGGTGTTGCCGAAAGGGTCGGTAGTCGGGGTTTTTTTGGTGCATTGTTAAGAATTGAACCATGGGTCTGTCCCTGTGCCAACACCACCCATCTTTGGACTTTACATTGGGAAGTGTCGAGCAAAGTTAGTTTTCAGTTTCAATCTCGTGGAAAAATGAAACCTACCCAAACATAGTTTTACTTTGTTTCAAGCATGTGTAAAAATGAAACCAATCTCGAGCTTAGTCTTTATTCTTGTTGGCATGTTTTCAGACAAAAGGTAGAGTATTTGTTTTTCATTGATGGCAAGCTCAACCCGATGATGATGAACAAGAGAAAGTGGCAAGACCAGCAGCGCAACGATGATTGCATGGCAGAAAATCCTGAAATGCGAAAGGTCAGAGCATGTCAAATAACTCCATTTCAGAGTTTCAGATACCGGGTGTTGGAAGTGTAGAAACACTTCACCACAGGAGTCCCAAAGTCACGAAATGTGAAACACCAAAATCCCAAAACAGGCACATATACCGGGGTTTCGGATACCGGGAGATTAAGAAGTCAAGAGTCGAGACTCTCCAACACATGAGTCCCAAAGTCGCGAAACGTGAAACCCCGAAATCCTGAAACAGACACATCTACCTGAGTTTTGGATACCGGGAGATTGAGAAGTCAAGAGTCGAGACTCTCCAACACAGGAGTCTCGAAGTTGCGAAATGTGAAACCCTAAAATCTCGAAACAGGAACATCTACTGGAATTTAGGATAACGGGAGTTGGAGGAGTCAAGAGTCAAAAATATTCAACACAGGAGTCTCGAAGTCGTGAAATGCGAAACCCCGAAATCCTGAAACAGACACATCTACCGGAATTTCGGATACCGGGAGTTGGAGGAGTCAAGAGTCAAAACTCTTCATCACAGGAGTCCCGAAGTTGCGAAACCCAAAGTCGCGAAATGTGAAATCGTGAAATGTCAAAGACTTCATACCGGAGATTCAAACATCGGGAGTTGGAGATGTCAAGGAATCTCACGACAGGAAGCCCGAAGTTGTGAAGTGCGAAAAATTGAAAAGTTGATCTGACTCCATTTCGGAGTTTTGCAGACTGGGAGGTGGCGTTGTCAAAAACTCTTACATCAAGAGTGTCTAAAATGTGAAATGCCAAAATGTGAATTTGTGACATGGAGTTTCGAGGATCGAAACATGGAACATAAATAAATCTTCACCACAGAAATCCCAAAATGTCGAAATGTGAAATGGTGAAATAAACGCAAGACCATATGGATTCAATCCAACGGTGCAGGTGAACCTGAGTATGATCGGAGGACTATTGTTCCATCTCACAATTAATTGATCAGTTACGAATCAGTTAGCAAAATTGATTCATGATTCTTGATCGGTTGGCGTTTCAGTTGCTGAGACATTTTCTTTGTGTAAGAACATTCGAAGTGTAACTGTCATGGTAGTGGTGCATAAAATAAAAACATAGAGACTGTGCGTGGTTGGTTGTTCTGACTGAAAAATGAGTTGAAATGTAGAAAGGTAAAACTACAGTATGTGCAGTGTGAAGAAATCTTAGAGATAAGGAACAGAAATTGAACAGAAGAGAAAAGGGGAAGAGAGAAGAATGAACACATATCAAAGAGCATGAGAAGGACAGAGACAGCAAGTCAAGCCAAATATGAACAGAGCAGAAGAATAGTGTAGCAAAGAAGAATTGCATAACAGTGAAGAAGTGGTAAGATTTGATTTATCTGAGTTATTGGTTATTCAATCATTTATTTGTAATAAGGGTGGTAGGGAGGTGCTAGGGAGGACTGTTGTCCTCAGAGGTTCAAGTGGGT
>JZKD02S1928947.1:206213-227097 GCA_000966675.3 Picea glauca
TTAAAAATAAAAGACCCGGTCGACTCATATCCAGAACGCTAAGAAATAGGCATCGCAATCATGAAAAACCTATTCCTATTATTGAGGTCGATGACCGGATTTCTGAGAATGATACTGATGTCGATACACCATAGTTTGATTTTGTATCGAATCTACCCCCTTTCTTGAAGAAAAAACAAGGTTTTTCAGGCATTCAACATGATCTCAAGAGAATCATGAAACAAGATAAATTACCCACTATAGAGAAGACTCTACCTTTACCAAGCATGGAACTAGTGCATTGCGAAAATTGTTTCGACTGGATCGAAAGGTATTATCGGGATGTTCCTTACCTACATGCATAGTTAAATCAGGTGGTCACTCGGAACTCGGTTCTTGAGAGGGAAAATGATGAGCTCAGAGATTGTGTTCAATCGAACGCACACAAATCCAACAAGTTTATTAAGCGATCTGGGAATGTGGTTATTAAAAATTCAACCAATTTCAATACTATTATAAACTGAGACCTATCTAATACCTCTCTTTCAAATTTTTGAATTGGTAAATAGTCCGTTTGTATTTCACCATTTGATTATGTTTGGATAATAGGTAGATTCATTTTGATTTTGTTTTTATCTTAGACTAGCTACAGAATCGAAAGATTATGTAGCTTATATTTTGAAATTATTTGTTTTGATTATTGTCTAAAGATTTTGTTTTCATTGTTTCAGGTGAACAATAGATTGGTGTGCTATGATTAAGGGAATGAATCATGGGTTGAGCGTTTAGTGGACTAGTAATTTTGTATTTTGAAAAACAATGTTTATTAATGTAAATATGTTTTATTAAAAGACTCTAGCAGAATTATCTTTTTGTTATTTTATTGTAGTAAAGACTTATTTTAAAAGATCTACCTCTATCTTGCAAGATAGGAGGAACAGATCAGAAACTTGTTTAAATAGCAATGGTTGCCTAGTGATAGTGGAAATTCCTCCTGGACCATATGATGGACATATTTTTTTGAAACTATATGGGAAAATAGTTTACTCTTTGGCTTTCATCCTGTGTAGACTGTGCAGTGTTTTTCATTGTTTTCTCATGTAATTTCTAGATGTGAAATGTTATATGTATCGAACTAGATTTAGTTTGTTCTGCATATAATATTTTATGTCATGTTTTTCTTTATACGGTTCATTATCTTTTGGTTCAGTTGATATATGTGACTGATCATATGTTCAAGTATTTTGAGTTTACATCTGATTTTAGGTAGCTGGTAACACCATTTCTGAGGATTGGAATTTCTTTCATCTGCAGTTATTGGACATTCTAAAGTCACATGATATATAATCATTTGTCTTTATGTCATCGTAAACTTGTTCTAGAATATAAAAGACTTCTTTGAGTTTATTCAGGAAGTATTATGCTTGCCTTTTTCATAGGTTTACACATGACACAGGTTAAGAAGAGCTCATACTGAGAGATGAATTTAGCTTATTATTGTTGATCAACAAGAGCTTAGTTAGTTTGTTATTTAATTAATTTGTTGATTTATGAATGGATAGTGATTGAAATCATTTAAAGGTTAATTTTCTTTGTATATTTTTGTTATATCATTTACAAACTTATTCATCCATTGTTTATTAGTTTGGTAGTTAGAGTACTAGAATAATTTTGTTTATATTTAATCTTGTTTCGATCCATTATCTTAAAACAATTATTTTCACAAGGCTTTTCTTAAACCTTGTAATTTTTATATAACCCTTGTACATAAACAATGTTAGTTAATCATTTGTAATTAAAGTGTCGATTATTAGAGTTGTACCTTTATTCAACTCACATATGTTAGTTGTTTTAGGATCTTAGTTGGATAATGGAGCCATAAAACCCATTAGGGTAGATTATACCAAACGGCTTGGGTTAAATAGATGACCTCGGTCCGGATCTTCCCTTCCCATTGACGGTGTGTCATAAACGCCCGTCAACAAATGGCACTATAAGGAGGGCTTGAAAGGAATTGATAGCACGAGGAGGTCGTAAGACTCTGCTGGAAACCACACATGATTTTTGATGTTTAACACTTTCGAAAGAGATTACACTTTTCTGTAGTTGTCATCACCTCAAATTCATAAACATTTTTGAGAGTTTCAAAATGATTGTTGGATTAAAAGATTTCCTTATTAATTTTTTATTGTTTGCATTTTCATTTGTTTTATTTTTAATTCATGACTATAAGCATGAAATAAACATAAAACTTGGCTTGGTTTAATAATTTTGTGCCTTAGAAACATCTTTTAAAAATCCATCCATATGTAATTGAAATTCAAATCTTATGAAATGGTTGATTAATCCATTATCGGTTTTTTTGTTTTAATATGGTTGTTATGGTTTGATAGTTCAGTGTCGAATTGTTTTGATACATAAATATCCTTGGTAAATTTTTGATATTCTTCTCATGATTTCAATGGTCGTATCAACATTCATACCAATGAGTATAGACCTGTTGTACTTGCATTTTTTCCTTACCTTGCTGGCTCAAAACATTAATGAAGTTATTCATTATCTACATAGGGATTTGTACTCTGTATTTTTTGGCACTCATCGTGAAAGATGGTAAGGAATACAATGAACCCTCTGGTTTCCGTTCTAACTATCTGAATTATGATAACCCATGGGCTCTACTATTTTCATGTTTCCACTCTTCGTTCAGACTTGTTTATGTTGCTCACACGATTGGAACCTGGAACTATTCCGAGTGACCTTTGTTGCATCCTTGTTACTGTGTTCATGGCACCTATCGTTCACGTAGATCCAAACGGATTCCAAGACTTACTATCCCATGGCAATGCTATTGAGGACCTAAAGGATCATGGCTAGGATATATTCCTCAAAAAAATTGAGGGTTCTAATCTTCAAGTGGAAAAATATTTTGCACAAACCTTTGATGGTTTCAGAGCCAAGATTGGAGACATACAGTTAGAATTGACAGAGTATTTCATGAGCAAAGCAACATGGATTCCATAAAAGGGAGAGAGGTGGTTTAAAAATACAAGGATATAAGAAGTCTCGTGGAGTTTGTTTATGACCTCTAGTAAAACCACTTGTTGCATAAAAGGTATTCCTATCGCTCTGTTAAAACCTAGATGGCATAGTCTACTGTTATTTCTCAAGCAATTTGTAACTTGTGAAGGTCGATACGGACTGGTCTTTCTCAACCATATCCATTTGCTCATGAATTTCATAGGTTTCAATTTAGATATGCCCTTTTACTTATTGATGATTCTTTATAAGATGTCCAAATGTTACAAGTGACAGGGTGTCAATTCGAGCCTTTTTCACCATGGATTGGTTAAAATCTTGTTGATGTATCATTTGTCGACCATAGGTGACATTTGGGAGACCTTTTGATGAGGAATGGCTTCTCCTAGGCTGATCCTACAAAAAAACCTAACTCAGACAAGCCAGTGGTTGAAAACCATTTCGGTAATTCAATTAATGCACCAGAGTTTTCTGATAAAACCCCTCTAGATAAAGGATCATCGTGTAGGTTTTCACCTGCAAGATTTCCAGAGCAAGTGATTGGTGAATTGAAGGGAAATGATTCTCTTGTGCCTGTGAATGATTTTAGTTTGAATGTTAATGTTAAGTCTGATGCCAAGAAAATATGTCAACGAACAAAACAATAGTGCACAGATTTGGGTTTCAAGAATAAGAAAGTGGGTCACTTAATATCTAGGAAAATAAGGAACCGAAATGATACTCATATGATCTCGATCGATCCGATTGAGATCGATGAGGGCTCAGATCATGAGATATAAGACTTCCTAGAACTGGAAGATCTAGAAATTCAAGTTTCTAGGAGGGAGTTTATCATTCATACTGAACCATATGATTTCGTGACAAATTTACCACCATGCCTTAAGGGTAAAAAAGGATTATCAGGTATTGGGAAATATTTGGAGCAAACAGCAGGTAATACTGAAGCAGCCTTGGTCGGTTGTGTCCCTCGTTGATATGCCATCTCCCATGTACACTGTGATGGATGTCTCGATTGGGTTGAGCATTACTATACCGACGTTCCTCTCTTACAGGCCTGGATTAAAACTTTGATTGCTCAGAATGATCTTTTGAATCAAGAAAACCTTGACCTCAAGCCACATGCAAAAAGGGAGAAGAAATGAATCAAGAGATATGGAAACATAGTCATTAATAATACGACCAGTTTCAAGGAAATTATAAACTCTGAACTGCCTTATCCCTCTTTGGAAGCTTTTTAATGGTAAAGTGTTTTGTTGTGATTTCATTTGATTTTGTTATCTAAGTCRAAATAAGTAGATTTGAATTGTGATTTCATTTACTAAAATAAAGATTGGCTACAGAATCTTCGATTCTATAGCCAGTCCTTTTAATAATAATAATTAGTGATTAGAAATTGTTTTTMTAATGTATAAAATTAGTTTTGCTATTCTCAAGAAATGGGAGATTTTGTTGTTGATTACTTGGAGGAAATATTTTCAATTATACTCCTAAATGATTAGTAGTTTATCCTTATTTATGTTTTATAAAAAAATTGATTTAATTTTGAATAATCCAACTCTGTTATGAGTGGTTTCCAATCCACTATTTTTGTAATATTACTTGATTTTGGGAGATTCCACTCTATCCTGTGAGATATGAGTATTTGGATCCTGGATTACTTTAAATATTGTTCACTTTTGTTAGTGAAGGAATATTTTTTGGAATGCATTATGGACATGTAATTCCCAAGACTATATGGACAAGTTGTTCACATTTCGTCTTTAGACCAACGTGACATTGTTCCATTTATGTTTTACCTCTTATATTATGGAATATTAATATGTTATACACCTTTAGTCTCATTAGTATATAATGTTTCATTTTATCAGTGCTTTAAATTTTATATATAACTTGTTGTTTCATATATTATATCTGTGATCGTTATTTCATTTTAATATCATCAATTTATGCTTGATGTTAAGTTGATGTATCATATGAATGTTTCACATTAAAAAAAAAACATTGTAAACATTCATCATTACAAGGTCACTGGATCTATATGTTTATCACATTTTTTTTTATATCCTTGCTCCCAAAAATACCTTGAGTTTATTCTAGAGATGTTAGCACAATCCTGTTATAGATTTCTCTCACAGGAAAGATACCTAGAAGTTTGAACTGTACAAGGATATAGACACAGTATGAGACTAATCTCGGGTTAGTTTTATTCGCATTCAATTTCTGTTATTTTAGTCATTAGTGAAATAAGACATTTTAAATTGGATGTGACTATTATTCTGTTCCTGTTTCAGATTATGTTTTATTAGTATCTTTTGAGTTCTTAGATTTTAAATTATTAAACATAAAATATAAAAAAAAATATGTGTTTTCTTTATCTACTTCATAAAAAATTACAAAAACATTGATTTCGCAAGACATCCACCAAAACTTGAAAATTGTAAATATCATGTTCATAATCACATGTTCATATTTATGTTTATGTTTAGCATTTGTAAATAATTAGATTTGTGTACATAGTATCGTAGCTATAACTTTAGGGTAGTTTATTTTCTTTCATTATTTTAGGAATTTAGTTGGCTAATGGAGCCATTAAACCCGTCAGGAAAGATCACACCAAACGGCTTGGGTTAATTATACAATCCCGGTCTGGATCTATCCTTCCAATTGACGGTGTGTCACATATGCTCGTCAACAGACTCCCCAAAACAATCATTCTCTTATTGTGACGTGTAGTCACTCAGACAATAACGTTACACTTGATCCAGTTACTACCTCAAACACCACTCCTGGTATTCTCGTCGAACCAGTGACACCAGTTCTTCAAGGGATTGACATCCAAGAAATTGTTCGCTAGTCGATCATAAGAACTCAAAGTTCTTTGTCCTGAATCAGACAGCCTGATATACATCTTAATCAACCCCTTGATTTCACCAATCTTCAAGAACAACCTCTTGACATTGGTCTGCCTGAAAACCCATTAGGCAGTAATATCACTGGTCCTTCTAAAGAACTGATCCTTGTTGATGGGGGATCTGGTGTCCCACCATCCCTGCCTAGTTCTTCTCCACCCTCTTTAGGAGAGGAATCCTTGGATGAAGTCATTTCTTCGTCTGAACAATATCAACCTTCATCTCCACCAACTCCCATTGCAAACCAAAATAATCCCGCCAGACCTTGTCTTGATCAAGATGTCACGGCAGTACTTGGACCCCAACACTTGTTTCCCAAACATCCGGGGAAGTGGCTACCCAAATTTGACCCAGATTCGAAGAAATCAGTTGAGGATCAAATTAAGAAATTTATGTTAGTTTTTAGGCTCCAGAGTGTCGAGCACAAGGATGTTGTATGTAGTTTATTCCCCTACACTTTTGAGGGGAATGCCTCAACCTAGTATTTTGTGCTATAAACTCAAACCATCATCTCTTGGGATGATTTTTAAACATGCTCTCTGGAAAAATTTGAAGATGATAAATCTCCAGAAGCCCTGGTAATGGAACTCTCTAGTCTGAAAATGAACCCTAAATAAAAATTTAAGGATTTCAACCAGAGATTCCTAACTTTCAAAAACAAAATTCCTGTAGATTCAATGCCTACAGAAAACTTGATTGTTGCATACTATACTAAGGCCCTGCATAACAATATAGCCATATGGGTTAAAAGGTCCAAAAATAACACATTATTAGAAGCCTTTGAGGAGGCATTCCTTATTGAGAAGGACATTCTGAGCTTACAATATAGTTTAAGTAGTGAGGCTGAAACAAATTCATCTTCTAAAAAGAAAATAGAAATTCTCACTAGACCTCCTCAAACTAAAAATCAACAAGAGACATTAGACTTGGAAAGTTTGCAGAAATATTTCCAGAAATTATCCAATCGGGTCATAGACTTGAAAATATCTGTTGAGGAGGTATCTACAAGTAAAGGAGGTTTTAGACCACCTTTTAGAAAACCTTTCCCTCCAAACCATCCAAACCCGACCACAGAAGGTCTAAACTTTGAAGGACTATAGTACGCTTTGCAAACGATACTGGAAGCACATGATAACTTTGTTTTTGCACCTCCTAAAAACCAATATGATACGGGTGAAGAAGAAACACCTGATGAGGAGGACTCATCTCCTTCTGTTTTCTGACATTTTTCGGACAACATCTTTCAAGCAAGTTTTTAAACTGTCCATCCTTATAACACTCGAAGTAAAGCACAAAACAAACCTTCACCTGAAACAAGTAGGAATGTGGTTTCAAAACAGCCAAAGCAAATTGAAACTAGACAAAACCCTGTTGTCCCAGTTTTAGAATATGATTTGGTTGAAGATCTTAAAAAACTAAGGGAAAATATATCAGTTTTTGAATTACTTAAATTTCCTCTTATCCTATAGAAAAATCTCCAAAGTATTTCTGAAAATAATAAAAAGAATGACTCTATCAGCAAGAAATCAGCAAAAAATGACCCAAATAAAACTAAAGATGTCCCCGGTAAAAAATCATCTGAAAAATTAGGATAAAAGGGACATATCAGAGAAAACTATAGGAAACTTTGATAAAACTATTTCAAGTACAGCCATAAAAAATCAGCATAATTTTGTTATCTCTTCACGAAAAAATGTGCCTCCCTTTTTGCTAACTTTCGAAATTTTCAATAGAAATGTACATAATTGTATGGTTGATTATGGCGCCTCATCAAATGTAATGCCTCTATCTGTGTGTCAGAAAATTAACACTAAAGTAAAACCTTATGATTTAAATATCATTCAGTTAGATCGAACTAATGTCAAGGTCAATGGTGAACTTAAAAATGTGTTGATAAGTTTGTCATCCAACCCAAAAGTCCACCAAGTAATTGATATTATTGTTGTTGGCATTCTAGAAGTTTATGGTTTATTTTTTAGTAGAGATTGGTCAGAGCAGTTACATGGATATTTTGCTACGGATTGGTCTCATATGTGGCTGCCAAAAAATAGACAGCCTAACAAGATCGAAATAAACAAAGAGTGTTACTTCAAGTACACTGTGACAGATTTAAACAATCCCAATGAGCCTTTTACTACTATTGTAAATTTGATTGAGACACAGGGAATGAATACCTTTTTTGGAAATTTCATGACTGAAATATCCTCTATCACCAACCCAGAACAACAATCTGACATATCAGCAGATACTCAGACGAAAACTCTGGCAAGTACATCGAACATTGTTGATGACAAAAAAATTTGGTCCTTATACTTTGATGGATCTAAATCCCGGGAAGGGGAAGGTGTTGGTTGTGTACTAATCGATCCAAAAGTTAATAAAAAATTTATTGCTTGTTGATTGGAATTCAAATGTACTAACAATACAACAGAATATGAAGCACTTCTGTAGGGACTAAAGAAGGCATTGGAGCTCGACGTGCAAAACTCGGTAGTATTTGGTAACTCTGAAATCGTAGTCAAAAAGGTGAGAAATATGATACATTGTTTGTCACCGCTTTTGAAAAACTACCAAACCGAGGTATGGATTTTAATACACCAATTTCTCACTTTTAATATAAACTTCATTCCTAGGTCAAGTAATTCATATGTTGATTTATTAGCTAATGTTGCCTCTAAATTATTTTCTGCTGAAGGTCTTTCTCCTATTGCATTCTCGGTTGAATTGTAATTTAGGCAATCGATCCCCAACAACATCACAAATTGGCGAGTGTTCGATGACGATCAACAGATCATCAATTTTCTACATATGGAAGACACCTTCCAAGATGCAGTAATCGATGAAAGCACCCATAATGAAAACCTCTGAGATTTCACGGTAATATCAAATTCTCATTCTGCAGAATTATCATACGAGCTAGTAAACTCTATCCCCAAATATGTTGTTAGAATAGAGAAATTTTGTGATTTACACGAAAAGTTTAGAGGGGTAGTAAATTGCAAAACGAACAGTTCCTCATTACTATACGAAACTGTAAATTTAGCAACGCAAGATAATCCTTAAAATATCAATCTCGGAAAAGGGTGTTTTGAACAAGAAAAATCTACATTTATAAAATTGTTCAAAGAATTCAAAGATGTGTTTTCTTAGACGTATGACGATCTAAAAAAATTTTATCCAAACATAATCTAGCATGTAATTCCAATGAAATCCCAAACCCAACCTTTTCAACAAAAATTGAGAAAAATGCATCATAAATTAGAACCCACCGTAAAAAATGAACTAAATAAATTACTTACTGCCAAGATCATTTTTCCAATCCGGCATACTTAGTGGGTGTCCAACTTAGTCCCAGTAAGGAATAAAAATGGGTAAATTCAACTTTGTGTCGACTTTCATAACTTAAACAGGGCCTCTGATAAATACAACTACCTCGTTCCTCCAATGGAACAAATTCTGCAACAAGTATCTAGTTCTAAAAGACTATATTTATTAGATGGTTTCTTGGAGTACAACCAGGTCCTTATGTCTCCTTTAGATCAGCTAAAAACCACTTTCTATACCCCATGGGGCACTTGCGCCTACAGAAAAATGCCTTTCGGAATGATCAATTCTGGTGCCACCTTCTAGAGGGAAATGGACATTGTTTTTCATGGCCTTATCAATCAGTCAGTTGTGTTCTACCTAGATGATGTCACTGTCTTTTCCAAGAACAAGAAAGATCATCTGTCTCATCTTAGGGTTGTGTTGGAATGATGTCGCAAGTTCGGTATTTCACTCAATCCTAAAAAATTAGTCTTTGCAGTAGAGAAAGGTAAATTTCTTGGGTTTATAGTCTCTAAAGATGGAATGATAATTGATCCCGAAAGAACCCAAGACATTTCCAACCTGCCCCCACCTTCTTCCAAAAAGGCCATGCAATCCTTTTTGGGTAAAATTAATTTTGTCAAACGATTTGTTCCAAGTTTTTCTAAGATGGTTAGACCTCTACAAAATTTGATAAAAAAGGATGTTCTATACAAATGGGGATCACAAGAGAATCAAGATTTCAATTCCATTAGAAAATCTATAACCGAAGCACCTTTCTTGATGAGTCTGTATTTTTCCCAGGATTTCACATTCTATACGTTTGCATCTGACAAATCTTATGTTAATGTGCTCACACAGAAAAATGTTAAAAACAATGAAATACCTATTTCATTTATGATCTATACCTTTAAAGGATAATAATTAAATTACCCAATGGTAGATCAGCAGACATACGTTGTTTTCAAAGAAATTAAACATTTCAGGTCTTACCTTTTGAAATCCAGGATAAAAGTTGTTGTTCCTTACCCTGTTGTGAGAAATATGTTCGTTCAGAAAGAGCTAGGGGAGAAAAGAGAAAAATGGATGGCATCCCTTCAGGAGTATGATCGTGAAATAGTGCATGCACAGATTGTTAGAGGTCAAGGCCTTTATAAATTAGTAGTTGATTCAATTTAAAAATCATAAAATTAAATATATACATCAGCTACAAATCAACATAATGAAACATAAATCTAATGTACAGAAACTTTTCCTAATTCATGGTATCATAATATCATATTTTATTTGTTTCACAAAACTACTCCTTGTAAACTTGATCTGAAAAACAGAAGAGTGCTAAGACTTAAATGTGCATATTTCCAATTAATTCATGACATATTATTTCGAAATAATTTTGACGGTGTTTTTCTGTGTTGCCTAGAAAAAGAGGAATCTGAAAGGGTGTTAGTTGAACTTCATTTCAACGATTTTGGGGGTCACTTTGGTAGAGATACAACTGCCCACAAAATACTTAGGGTTGGCTACTATTGGCCCACCTTGTTTAAGGATGCTCACACTCTAGCCCTCAAATGTATAGTCTGTCAAAAGGTTGCAGAACGAGTAAAAAAAGTTGCTTTCCCTTTGCATCATGTCACGGTAGACACACATTTTCAGCAGTGGGGCCTAGATATTATAGGACCGATTAATCCTCCTTCCTCACAGTAGCACAAGTACATTCTCAAGGAAACAGAATATTTTACGAGATGGTTTAAATCCTTACCATTAAAGGTAGTCAATACGAATCAGGTAGTTTCGTTTCTAAACTCCCATATTATCACTCGTTTTGGAATCCCTGAATGTTTGTTTTTCGACAATGATTCTTATTTTTCTTCCCTGGATATGAATGTATTTTCTTTAGAAAAAATGATTAAACTAAAATACTTTTCCAGCTATTACGCTCAAGGAAACATTTTGTCTAAGTCAACAAACAAAAATCTGATCAAGATAATAAAAAGAACAGTGTTGGAAAACCACAAAAATTGGCACAATGCATTGTACAAGGCACTTTGGGCTAACAGAGTCACTCCAAAAGATTCCATCGATAATTCTCATTTCTTCCTCTTTTATGGAAGAGAAACCATCCTTCCTCCACATGTCTTACTCCCTTCTCTGCAATTGTTGCAGAAAGTTCAGGAAGAAGAATGTCCCCCTTTAGAGAATCGGATAAACGCTTTATTAAAATTAGAAGAAGTAAGGACATAAGAAAAACATAAATTGGATCAGCATCAACAAATTGTAAAAAGCTGGTTCGATACAAGTTCATCCTCATAAAGGAATTTTAATGTAGGGGATTTGATCCTCAAATGGGACAAAGCGCATGAGAATAAAGGAGAACATACCAAGTTTCAAAATCTATGGTTGGGGCCTTCTGTCATTTCTGAAAAACTGGGTCCTTGTTCATTTCGTTTGCACAACTTAGATGGGCAAACAGACACTTTTCCAATGAATGGTCAGTCTCTCAAGAAATACTTCACCTGAGAAAATCAGATTTACCCCCTTGTAAATATTTTTAGCTTACGTTTTATTTTGTTTTATTTTTCTTATTTTTATTTTGTTTAGTTTTGTGTTTCCTTAATGATTATTTCTGAATCACCATTCATTATTGAATGGAATTGGATCTTTCACTAACAGCAATTGAGAACAGTTCAATGCATCTGCACATTAATTTCTAAACTCGTATCCATCATGGTAAGTCTTTGTCAAATCATTGTTCCTGTTTTTTTGTTGAAATCTCAGGGAAAGTATGATTATCTTTAAAACTTCTTACGTCATCCCAATTTTAAGGAGATCAACTCATTGTGCTTCCCCATTCCTGAGATGATTTCTTGACTGAAATCTAAATGTCCAAATTATGATGAAAGTTATCAGTTCTCAAAGAATGAAAAAAAAATTCTAAATATCAATCCTATCATCGCCTAACTGTGAAAAATTCAGTATCACCCCGCTCTCTTGTTATCATGAAGTTTCTAAAAAATTTATAAATAATTTTAGAGAGTTGAAAGCATTGTAATGTGTGGGAATTGTGTGTAAACCCGTCGGCATACTGAACAGGTTTGTTGGCAACGGGTAAATACACACATGGTACCAAGACAACTTCGTCGGGGTACTGAACAGGCATGCTGGCAGCGAAGCAATGTTAGGTTTGAAGATCTTCAGGTATGTTTTTAAATTGATCGGGTGTCAATATATTTTTATCATAGATGGACGAATTTTGGATGGGATCAAAGTACTAGAGAGGGTTAAGTGACATCCCTGTCGAGGCTATAAACGCCTACTGGAAGTAGTGGCCTTGTCAATGGTATTGGTGTTACTTGTATAAATATTGTTACCCCTTTTATCGAAACGAAATGTCGGATTACAATTTTTGGAAAAAACTTTATCCAATGATATGGTTGTGTTATTTTTCTGAGTTGGTGTCAAAATGATTGATCAGTCTTTTAATTGTTTCTAATAACTATATGAGTTATGTGTTCCCTGATATAAAGTTATGATGATGCAGAGATAACTACTTCGCCCAGTGTGTCGCCATTTTTGGAAGCCAACTATTCATGTCAATTTTATCATTGTAAAATATCGACTTAATGGGATAAAATTTTACGCAGCTACCTCCTTTGTTTGCAAAGATTTCTATCATCTTTTATTTTGAAAAAATTTGTTTCATTAGTTGTGTGTATGAGTTCATTTATTTTAATCTCTCATTTTTCGTGTTCAATTTCATGAATGTAAGCATGAAATTAGAACAATCTCTGGTTTGGGAGCATCATACAATTTATAGAGTTTACTTTTATAAAATTGGATGAACACCTAAGGGCATCTAATAATTTTAAGAAACTTAAAAACTTGTGAACCTATCGTATTATGGGTTATTTTCCTACTATTAGCGCATGAGTTGTCCACCTTGGGGTTATTCCTTAGGCATTTTATTATTTGAATGTTTTGATTATCATGTTACAACATCTACGATCGTGCATCAAATAATAACTTTGGTGTATTTTCAAATATGAAAGCTATCCCTTGTCGTCACATCGCAGTCTCATCGTTATGGTACAGGACTAACAGTCATGCCTTCAAACAATTACTCCTTCATCCTGTTAGCACAAGCTTGCATACATTCCCTCGGGTAGTAAGCCTTTGTTTTTGGGTTTGGCAGTCATTTGACAAGGTGGTTTTCATTTTTTCATGTTATCTAGTTCATCATCCACTTAACAGTCCAAGTGGTCGCTATGGTGGATTTTTCCCGAAGCCTTAGGTATTGATTCTCCTCCGAAAATGCAGATCTTACCCTCAATTTCGTGTGGTTTTAAACACGCTCCACCCTTCACTACTCCTGTTGGTTTTGTGTGACCAAATCGATGGCGCCTGTGGTAAGGATGGAGTCGAAGGATCATGGGCTCTTCTCTCACATGATGATGTTGTGGATGATATTGTGGCTTATGGTTGGGCAGGTTCATAAAACTATTCAAGGGTTTTAACCTCAAGTTCGCTCAAGCCTTTGCCAAAAATTCCGATGGTGTTAAGGCTAATATAGGAGATTTACAGTTGGAAGTGACCGAAGATTCAATTGCAGAGGCCACTGGATTGCCCCAAGAAGGAGATCGTTGGTTTAAAAACCTCAAGTTTGAAGGCATCCCTTGGCACCTACTAATGGGATCCAAGAAATTGTGTTACAGTGTAAAAGGTACACCAATTGTTTTATTTAAACCACGATGACATGGTTTAATGTTGATACTTAAACAGTTTGTCACATGTGAGGGTAGATACAGACTAGTTTTCCTGTATCATGTTTGTTTGTTGATGGTGTTTTTAGATTTTGATTTAAATATGTCATTGTACTTGCTTAAGAGCCTACAAAAAATGGCCAAATTTTACCAAAGGCAAAACCTAAATGCACAGTCTAGTTTATTCCATCATGGCCTGATTCGAATTCTGGTCATTTCACAATTGTCTAAATTTGGGGATAATTGGCAAGACTTCGTGACTAGGAATGGGTTTGCTCCACTTGAAACCGAAATAGACTCACCTCTGTGTTCCGATCAGCCCTCCATCCCTTTCTTATCAACCCCTTCTCTGGAAAACCTACACATCAAATTATAGGAAAGCCCGGTGTCTATAACTAAAACCCCTATTATTTTCCATAATTCATCCAAAGGCAACAAACCAAGACGCGATTTTATTCCCAAGAAATCCTTAGAAGATGTTTTGGATGATCTGAAGGATAAATTCCTTATTATTCCTAGTCTTGAGCCAATTCTAGTTGATTTAAATGAAGTTAAAATCAAGAAACGGGGTAGGTGAAAAACACAAAGAAGTCCAAGCATAGATTTTAAAAATAAAAGACCTGGTCGACTCATATCCAGAACGCTAAGAAATAGGCATCGCGATCATGAAAAACCTATCCCTGTCATTAAGGTTGATGACTGGATTTCTGAGAATGATACTGATGTCGATACACCACAGTTCGATTTTGTATCGAATATGCCCCCTTTCTTGAAGAAACAGTAAGGTTTTTTAGGAATTCAACATGATCTCAAGAGAATCATGAAACAGTATAAATTACCCACTACAGAGAAGACTTTTCCTTTACCAAGCATGGAACTGGTGCATTGAAAAAAATTGTTTCAGTTGGATCGAAGGTATTATCGAGATATTCCTTACCTACATGCATAGTTAAATCAGGTGGTCATTTAGAACTCAATTCTTGAGAGGGAAAACGATGAGCTCGTAGTTAAACGATGAGATCATAAACTTGTTTAAATAGCAATGTTTGCCTAGTGATAGTGGCAATTCCTCCTGGACCATATGATGGACATATTTTTTTGAAACTATATGGGAAAACAGTTTACTCTTTGGATTTCTTCCTGTGTAGACTGTGTAGTGTTTTTCATTATTTTCTCATGTAATTTCTAGATGTGAAATTTTATCTGTATCAAACTAGCTTTAGTTTGTTCTGCATATAATCTTTTATGTCATGTATTTTCTTTATGCGATTCATTATATTTTGGTTCAGTTGATATCTGTGACTAATCATCTATTCAAGTATTTTGAGTTTACATATGATTCTAGGTAGTTGGTAACACCATTTCTAAGGATTGGAATTTCTTTCATCTTCAGTTATTGGACATTCTAAAGTCACATGATATATAATCATTTGTCTTTATGTCATCATAAACTTGTTTTGGAATATAAAAGACTTATTTGAGTTTCTTCGGGAAATATTATGCTTTCCTTTGTCATAGGTTTACACTTGACACAGGTTAAGAAGAGCTCATACAGAGAGATGAATTTAGCTTAGTATTGTTGATCAACAAGAGGTTAGTTAGTTTTTTATTTATTTAATTTGTTGATTTATGAATGGATACTGATTGCAATCATTTAAATGTTAATTTTCTTTGTATATTTTCATTATATCATTTGCAATTTTATTCATCCATTGTTTATTAGTTTGGTAGTTAGAGTACTAGAATAATTTTGTTTATATTTAATCTTGTTTCGATCCATTATCTTAAAACAATTATTTTCACAAGGCTTTGCTTAAACCATGTAATTTGTATATAACCCTTGTACATAAACAATGTTAGTTAATCATTTGTAATTAAAGTGTTGATTGTTAGATTTGTACCTTTATTCAATTCACATATGTTAGTTGTTTTAGGATCTTAGTTGGATAACTGAGCCATAAAACCCATCAGGGTAGATTATACCAAATGGCTTGGGTTAAATAGACAACCCTGGTCTAGATCTTCCCTTCTTGTTGACGGTGTGTCATAAACTCTCATCAACAGTCTCATAATGATTTGTCGTTTGATATGATCAAATATTCAATAGGCCTTAGACTCTTCAAGGTATCCCATTATGATGCAAGTGTGACTCTTTGCATCCAAATTCTTTCTGCAATCATTAGAAAAATGAGCTCAGGAAACACATCCAAACAGACAGAGGTGGATTCCTTTCACACCATCATTCTATTGGAGTGAGTGAAGGAACAGCTCAATTCGAGAAGTAATTGATCAAATAAATTGCACAATATACAACTTCAGTTGAGAAGTGAGGAGGAATATCTTTGGCCTGCAAAATACATATATCCATTTCAACTAACGTCCAATTCTTATGTTTTGTGACGCCATTTTGTTGATGTGTGTAAGAAACCGATCATTTCCAACCAATACCATATTGAACCAGGTACTCTTCAAAAGGTTTATTTACATACTCACCACCACTTTCTAATCTTGGGCACTTTATGGGTCGGCCACATTGAATTTCAACAAAGGCTCTAAATTCTTTTAAATTTTCAAAGAAAAAATTTGTATTCTTCAAAAAATAGACCCAAGTGAAATGAGAGAGATCATCTATGAAAGTCAAGATATACCTTGAACCTACTAGGGAAGGTAGATTGATGCAACATACATCGCTATGAACCAGCTCCAAAAGGTTTTGTGCTCACTGTGCTTTCTAGAGTCGAAGGGTTTCTGATGATGCTTTCCAAGCACAAAACCTTTACAGACTCATTCAAAGGGAAACACTTTATGTAGACTAGCAACCATGTTCTAAGTTTCCATCGAATGTAGCCTTTGAAAATTTAGGTGTCTAATTCATTCATGCCATGTTTGAATTTGCTCATCACTGTGAGAAACAAGAGCAGTTGATTCGGTGTTGGGTCGATTCGTGTCACATAATTTATACAGACTATCCTTCAGGTCGAGAAACCCTCCGGTGAAAATCAACTGACCTCTCTTCAAATATCGAACAAAGAACCAATATGGCCAAAATTATACAATATTACCTATCTTTGTTAACAAAGAAACAAATAAAAAAATGGCACTTATAGCTGGCACATGATAAACATCAACGATTCTCCCATGTCAACGTGAAACATTAAATGGAATTAACAGTAAGCCTATACATACAACATGCACAGGAAATACTCATAAGTATAAATACACAACATGCAATTGAACACATAATTGATACTTATCTTTTTATAGAATACCACCAATTGCATGCATACCTTCCACAATCCTCCCAGCCTTAGACCACATTTCTCATCACTCTCAGCAATGGGTCACCCCCGAGCTGGGACTAAACTCCACCCAGGTAAAGGAATTCCTAGCCTAGGCTGAGACAAATCAGACAAAATGAAGAATCTCATTCCAAGGGCCAACCCAAACCAACATTTTATAGCCTCTCATTCCCCACATGTCTGTCCCACCCTAGGAAGTGTTCCCCTTTTCTGTTCAATAGTGTTTAGGCTGCCCCATTTGCCTTCTAGGGCTTCAGAAACAGGCTGGACAGGAATTCTCAGAGCACTATAGTTGCATTTGGGCTCCCTCAGGAAAACAATTCCCACCAGTTCTCTCACCTGGAGAGAGTTTCTCATAGGCCTGACAACCTATCTCTTCAATCCCACGAGTTTGATAACCTGCTTCTTCAATCCATCTCTCTAGTCAACTAGGTACAGGCTCAGGTAAAGGAAGCAGCAAAAAATGGGTATGGAATAGGTGTTGCTCACAACAGAAAGGTAAATCACAGACTCAGGTTTGTACAGGTGCATTGTGTCTTGCAGGAGGGATATGGGTTACTACTAATAACAAGAAAGTACGGGTAGCTCAAGAGTGCGTGCAGGTTCCAAAGGTGCATGAACCATGCAGAGGTCAATTGATGGAGAGAATGGTTGGTCCCATGAATGGATGAGTGAGTGCGCTCGTGAATGGGGAAAGATGGGAAAACAGACTAATTTCCCCACATATATTTGTATGTGCCTTGATTGAAACATGGACCTCTAGGAATCGTTCCTCTCCACTTGTAGATCATTCCACTTCCCATAAGAACTTAGGATAATATGATATTTATCCTTTCCTGAGTCTTTCAGAATAATAATATAATATTCCCTTAGAGTTAATCCCTCTAGCTTAACCCATTTTCTAGGCTCTTAGCCCCTCCCTTTCCCTTCCTAGTGGAGTTTATTCCCCCATACTCTTTTATCTTGGATGATCTACACATAGAGATGTATTATATTAATGATATGAGTGCTTACATATACAAAATTAGGCTCACTGACCTTTAGCATCTAGGCTCTCCGGCCTAATCATCACATAAGCCTCCTAGATTATAATCACTTGGCTCACCAGCCTATAAAATATACTTACAATTCAATTGGGGCTCGGTATTGGGGTATTACAATCCCCTCCCCTTATTTTTCATTGTCCTTGGTGCAATACATATATACATTTATCATCAAAAATTTAAAAAACCTTCAAAAATATGCAGGTATTCTTCCCGCATAGCATCTCCATGCTCCCAAGTTTCATCCTCAGGACCGTACTAGGTCCATTGGACCTTTATTATCTCTATGGATTGATTTTGAAGCTTCTTGATCTTTCGATCTGGTATGCACACCGGATGCACTTGAAAAGTGCATTCTTGCTTCATCTGAATCACATTCCAATCAATAACATTATTAGCATCAAATACATACTTTTTTAGCAATGGTACATGGAATACATTATGAATAAACATTGATGCAGGTAATGCAAGCATATATGCTATAGGTTTTACGAGGGAAAAACTCTCTATGTCCAGGGTAAACCACAACAGACAGGTATGACTGCGGAAATATACTCAATTCAAACATATGTTATATAAACCAATGTGCAAGCGAGATAAGAAAAAGGCCTACCTCGTTCCAACATTTGAAGATGTCTACCATTGATCACTTCGACTCAAAAATTTATACCTATGACAAGTTATCAACAAGAAAGTAGAGCAAGCATATAGTGATGATATAAAAGGTTAGCACATTAGATAGCATAATCCATTAATAAACATTCCAAACATGCCCATGGATAATAATCATATATTTGCATGATACCAATAGGACTGGAAAGGAGTATTTCTATTAATAAATGATCAACAAAAGTGATAACATTACAAACTTCTGTTTCGACACGGTTCGGAACCAAGAAACCAAGTTCCTTCCAACTGGGTCTCCACAACTTCAATCCTCCACCAAAGGCAAGCTCATAGAAAAGAGACAATGAGGTTCTCTCAACAATAGGTAAATATCTTGGGGTTTGAACACTGTGTTCAGACTTGAGGGAGAAAGGGATGCAGACTCAATATCAATTAATTTCTCCAGAGTAACTTTTCTCTCAAATTTGAATGCTTTCTCCTCTTTTCCATAGCTCGGAATTGTGCTCTTATAGCCTTCAAAATGCAACTGAAGGGCCGAGTCGAAACGTTCCCAATGTATGGAAGGCCAAGGATCAGAGATCTCCTATCGTGACATGGAAACTCGACTTCATTTTTTTATTTTATAGCACAAATCCTGATGTACGCGGGCTGTAGTGGAGCAGCCTGCGTATACGCATGTTGTATAGTAGTATGGCACGTATATGTGGAAAAATATGTATTTTTAGCTCTGGATTCATCAAAAAGGGATGAAAAGTATGCATAGGGAAATGGAAAAAGGCCCTCTGTGCAAGATAGCAATGGTGAGGCAAATCTTGCTATAACATATTCCCCCTAATGTGTGAGATCAGAGGAGTTCCTGCGATGGCCGAAATAAATTATAAATAACCCAGAAGTGGAGTGGTGTAAACCGAGATGGAAAGACTAGTTGCTCATTACATTTTGTTTTGACTTTACATACATGGATGCCAATAGAATACAATTCAGATCCATGTGGAAAATATACCAAATAAGTTCTTGTGGCCATGAATAGGTAAATACAAATGTGGTTATATGCCAAAAGTTGTCATAACACGAACAAGACCCAGTAGAACCAGTCTCAAAACCAATTTGAAGATATCTGTATACAATGGAGTATAATCTGATGTCCCATGATTACTGAAGTCGAATAGGTGTTGGTCCAATGACAAGGAAGAAACAACTCAGGAAAATTGCGGCCACATAGTGATATCTTCAAGTCTTCTACACTATCTGCCAAGGGTGCAAGTCTACATCATGTGAATAAAGGAGTTGAGGTCGAACACAATGAGACATCATTTGATTACCGGTCATTGAGGTATGCCATTAAAAAATGGGAGACAACCTACCAATAATGAAAGTAGGTATCAAGGCACCGAGAAAATTCCTACAAGTGTGAATAAAGGAGTCAGTGTCAAACACTTGAGGAATCCATTGATCAAGAGACATTTGTGAATTTTTCAAAACCCCAACCCAGTTTCAGTCTCGCTGATTTTTCAGCCAAATTTAAATGCCAAACCCAGTTTTAGCACTGTTTAAGCATATGTTACATCCCTGTGTTTCAGCATATACTCACAGTGGTGTTTCAGCATATGACTCGGCACTATGTTTCAGCATATGTTACAGAGCTGTGTTTCAGCATATGTTACAGCATTGTGTTTCAGCATATGTTACAGCACTGTGTTTTAGCGTATACTCACAGCGGTGTTTCAGCATATGTTACAGCATTGTGTTTCAGCATATACTCACAGTGGTGTTTCAGCATATGTTACAACACTGTGTTTCAGCATATGTTACAGCATTGTGTTTCAGCATATACTCAGTGGTGTTTCAGCATATGAAACAGCGTTGTTTTAGCATAGAAAAAACTTAACAGAAAATAAACTTCAGAACTGAAACATGAGGATTCT
>JZKD02S1928947.1:227107-260258 GCA_000966675.3 Picea glauca
CTTCCCATTATTATCTTTTTCCTTTGGTTTATTACCATTTTTCCCACCCTTACGACTATTTCGACCTTTCCTTTTATTCCCGCCTGGTTGTTGGTCACCATTTGGGTTTTTCGACGATTTCACGGAATGTACATCCACTGACTGAGTGGGTTTGGAAGACACAGACGAAGCTGGTCCTCTAGCAGACTAGTTTAGAGACAAAGTATTCAAGTGGCTCGTCGTCGAGTTTGCGAACTTTACATTGGTGGATCCTACAATACCATCGGCATGAGGTCCGGGTTTTTTCCTAGGGTCGTAACTTGACCGCAGTGATTTTGGAATAAGGTGATATAACATCCCAGACTGAGCATATATCAAATCTAACTTTTGGGCTCTAAAGATAGCTTCTTCTTCAATGGTGATCCCGGAAGTAGAAATGTCCTTCGAGATAGGAGGGTGCAAAGGCTTAAGGAACCATTCTAAAAGAAAGGTCAGGGGTATAGGAGTCTTAATCAACCTCTTTCATCTACACCACTCCTGGATATGATCCAAGATATGAGTGGCGGTGTCCTGGCGTAAAGTCAACAAAATTTTGAGTCCAATATCATAACGAATGGGTAACTAAAAGTGGTTAAGAAAGACCATCACCAACCAATTAAATGACCCATATGTCCCCCTAGTTAGCTCAATATACCACTGCATCGCAACTCCAATGAGAGTATGTTGAAACAATCGTAATCTAATAGAATTGTCATTAAGATAATTCGATGAGCACCAAATGTGAAAGGTAGTGACGTGATCACCAGGTTCATCTCCATTATTGCATTCAGACTTTGGGATGTCCAAAGGAAGCTTGGTGGGGAAGGGGTTCCATGTGGGATCATGACTCGTCGGGTCATTCATTAACTTAGCCAAATCTGGCAGATTAAGTGTGGCCAGAAAAGGGAGACGGGGTTGCAACATATGGCCCCAACCTCCCGTGAAAGATTGTGTGTGCAGAACTGCAACCCATCCAGGGTTCTGGTAAGAACCATGGCCCTGTCCAATATTATAAGACCCTTCTCCAGGATGATTCATATAAAGTGGGTTGGGTGTCATTCCAACAGGAATGCTCTATTGAGGATTATAAAAATTGCCCCCAGCCAAGTAAGATCCGAGTTGGGGATTATGAAAATTGCCCCCAACCGGATTGGATCCGGGTTGGGGGTTTTCCAAAGATTAATACTGAACTCCTCCAAGTGGGAACTCGGAGGATTGAAGTGGATTTTTCATGCCAAAAGTATTGTTTGGAATCGGCACCGAGGAGGTATGGATATAGGATGGAACTTGTCCTCTAGGTTGGTTGTTCCATCCATCCGTAAAAGGATTAGAACTGGGTTTAATAGGATGGAAGCCTCCTATATTAGGATTCATTTGAGGGATATGAGAACCACCAAACACAAATGGAGTGTAAGGAGGTGTAGTTCCCCCAAGTCCAATGCTAGTGTTATGGCCAGCAGCTGGGATGGCAGTCGAAAACTATGAAGTGAAGTTAGGCATACCATAGGAAAATGGACTAGAAGCCATAGGGATGGACTAAACATTGTAACCCGGCGAATGACCAAGACCCCTAAAAGGGTTCGAGGCAAGAGACGAAGCATTAACTGCAGGTTGAGCCATAGTACCAATATGTGCCTCCAGCACTGCAACTGTAGTGGTTGCAGGAGTCGAAGGGGTGCCATTAACTATAGTGGGTATGGGAGTCGAAGAACTCCAAGTGTTATGGATACTAGATTCAGTACTCATCCTTGTGGAACCACAAGTCTGAAAGGTGGATGTGTGTGTACCACTCCTAATAACTCTATGCCTTTTAGAAGGAAAGAACTCAAAATTCAATGGTAACTGTAACAACCGACGGGACCGACGGGGATGTTGGTCCGACTCCACGACGACTTGTGACTCTACAAAATAAAAATATCCTAATTCCAACTAGAAGTCAAATAGAATACCATAACTCAAATGGCCAATATGCATGCAAACAGGCTAAAAGTGGTTGATGGCCTCCCTCGCTAAAGAAGGTATGTCTCGTCCAAGAAGGACCTGAGACTCCTCGTTAAAGTTTGGAGGTAACAGAATCAGTTATAGGGACCCTCGTGGGATTAACAACCAGTCGGTCAAATATCCTCGGATATTTAAGATTCCATAAAGGTTGTGTGTTTTTCGACCCCTATCTGACCCAGGGTACAAGCAGAATAACCCCTCCAAGTAATCTATGAGATACCTAGTCAAGCAACTAATAAAACATTATATAACCGATGCACAGATGAGCAGTCGTAAGTCTGGATTACCGTATGGGCAGGGTAGAAAAGCTTGAAACATTGAAAGCACCACCTCTCACAGAGGTATGGGTGATAGAAAGATCCCCAAATATGAAAAATCCACAAAAATATCTCTGACACTAGGCGAGTATCTGGGGGTTATCCCTTCAACTAACTTCACGCGAGCTCGTGATTAACTCTGGTGTGAGCGGAGCCTCTTGATCTCACCAATTATACAATGGACTTCTCAACTCCCTATCTCAAACACATATGTTGATTTAATTTCCTTGGAGAAGTTTACTCACAAAATCCTATTCCAAGGCACTAAATTCTAGACTAGTTTGTGCACCCTAAAAATAAAATCGTGACTAATCAATTTTAGTTTAAAGCGTAAATTTTATTGGTCGTGATTACTCAGAAGGGTATGGAAGTGAAACTCGTGATATTATGACTCTGCAAGAAAATAAATATAAATATAATGCAAAGTCTAATTTTAATTTTTCAATGAATGATATGCGTATAAAAACAGTGCAATTTTCAATTTCAACTCTGCAATTCAGAAGTAAAATACAATCTTTCACTAAATGCACTAAGCTAATGATAAATATTCAAAAGACAAAAATGCCAAGCAATGTAAAATGCATATTTTTTTTGTATTTTCAATATATTAAAAAGAAAATGCATGGACTGATAAGAAACCTAATATATAAATTCTACTGTGTATAAACGGAATAACTCAAGCAGAATACCAAGCACCCAAGCAAACAGCCCAGAGTTCAAGGACAAATAAAAAATGAAAAACAATGAGAAATACTCCACCCAAAACTTCAACTCCAAACAGGTTTCTTGTCAACCCAGAGAAGCTTAAAAGGCACTACAGAGACCTAAGAAGGCTCAGAAACTATCAAATCCCACCCAAAAATCACAAGACCAAGAAAACATGCAAGGAAAAGTGGTATACATGACAGCTCAGGCAAACAGTGTGTATATATGCAGCTTTCATTGAGACAGCATGCATGTGTATGCAACTTTCAAGGCAAAAGTCACGTACATGCTTGAAAACAAGGCCAGGCCAGGGCAAAAGGCTGAAAACTCAGACCCAAAGTGAACAGAATATGTCAAGTAGTGATACGACAAGAAACACAAAGGAAAAAGAGAAATGCAAGGAGAAAAAGTACTTACCCTTAGAAAGAAGATCTCTCCCCAGTGGAGTTGCCAATTCTGTTACGAGGGAAAAAATCTCTATGGCCAGGGTAAACCACAACAGACAAGTATGACTACAAAAATCAACTCAATTCCAACATATGTTATATAAACCAATGTGCAAGCGAGATAAGAAAAATGCCTACCTCGTTCCAATATTTGAAGATGTCCACCGTTGAGCACTTTGACTCAAAAATTTATACCTGTGACAAGTTCTCAACAAGAAAGTAGAGAAAGCATATAGTGATGATATAAAAGGTTACCACATTATATAGCATAATCCATCAATAAATATTACAAACATTCCCATGGATAATAATCATATATTTCCATGATACCAATAGGACAGGAAAGGAGTATTTCTATTAATAAATGATCGGCAGAAGTGATAACATTACAAACTTCCATGTCTGAATGGTTTGTAACCAAGAAACCAAGTTCCTTCCAACTGGGTCTCCACCACTTCGATCCTCCACCAAAGGCAAGCTCATTGAAAAGAGACAATGAGGTTCTCTCAACAATAGGGAAAGATCTTGGGGGTTGAACACTATGTTCAGACTTGAGGGACAAAGCGATGCAAACTCAATATGAAGTAATTTCTCCAGAGTAACTTTGCTCTCAAAGTTGAATGATTTCTCCTCTTTTCCATAGCTCGGAATTGTTCTCTTATAGCCTTCAAAATGCAACTGAAGGGCCGATTCAG
Organism: Picea glauca; assembly: GCA_000966675.3. Classification (NCBI taxonomy): domain Eukaryota; kingdom Viridiplantae; phylum Streptophyta; class Pinopsida; order Pinales; family Pinaceae; genus Picea; species Picea glauca. The sequence continues at coordinate 231,290 of JZKD02S1928947.1, forward strand.
AACGTTTCCAGTATATGGAAGGCCAAGGATCAGAGATCTCCTATTGTGACATGGAAACCCGACTTCATTTTTGTATTTTATGGCACAAATCCCGATGTACGTAGGCTATAGTGGAGCAGCCTGCGTATACGCATGTTTTATAGTAGATAGGGCATGTATATGTGGAAAAATATGTATTTTTTAGCTCTGGATTCATCAAAAAGGGATGACAAGTCTGCATAGGGAAATGGAAAAAGGCACTCTATGCAAGATAGCAATGGTGAGGCAAATATTTCTATAATAATAGGTCCAATCCTCTCTAGGATTTCAAATGGCCCACAATAACGAGCTGCCAACTTTGAACAATTTCCCAACTTCAGGGAACTTTTGTTGGCCTTCACTTTCAAGAATACATGATCACCCACTTTAAATTCTTTGTGGGTCCTGCCCTTATTAGCATAGATTTTCTTCCTGTATTGAGAAGCCTTTAAATTATGTTTTATTTTTTTCATCTACTCTTCCATTTCCCTAAGTAAATTTGGCCCAACCACTGCTCTATCTACTGGGTTGTCCCAGCTTACAGGTGTGTTTCACTTTCTGCCATAAAATGCCTCAAATGGGCTCATCTTCATAGATTCTTGGTACCCATTTTTGTAAGAAAACTCTACCAAGTGTAGGCAGTCTTCCCATTTTGATGGTTTATCCATCACATGCATCCTCAACATATCCTCAATCACTTGATTCACCCTTTCTGTTTTCCCATCATATTTTGGATGATAAGTTGTGCTAAAATTCAAATCTGTTCCAAATCCTTTAAATAATCCTTTCTACAAATTTGATGTGAATTTTGGATCTTTGTCAGACACAATTGTCTTGGGTATACCATGCAATCGAGCAAGTTCCCTCATATAAATATCAGCAACATTAGTTGCTTTGTGAGTGAGTTTCACAGGAATGAAATGGGAAGCTTTGGTAAGCTTGTCCACCACTACCATGATAACATCATGGTGCTTGCTTGTTCTGGGAAGTTTGGTGATGAAGTCCACAGTTACTAATTCTCATTTCCACTTAGGAATGGGTAATGGATGCAATAACCCAGTTGGGTGTCTATGCTCAGCCTTGACCTTTTGAAACTCCAAACATTTAGCAATGTACTCAGCAATTTATTTCTTCATGTCTGGCCAATAATATTGGCTCTTGACAACTGCAATAGTTTTCTGATACCCTACGTGTCCAGCATAAGGTACATTATGCATTTCCCTCAATATCATATCTTTCAATTCTTGAGAATTGGGTACATAAATTGTGTTTCTATACATGACAATTTCATCAATTCCCATCTTGTAGTCAATTTTTTGCTGCCAAATACCTTGCTGCAATTTTGCCACTACTAATTCCTTGTATTGCAAATCTGATTTTATAGCCTTCAATATTCTGGTTGTAGCATGCAACTCATGCACTCTTATGTTGAGTGCATCATCCACTGTGTTCTCTTTCCCTTTGATATTCTTTATATCAAAGTCATATTCACTAAGAAATTCCAACCATCTTATTTTCCTGGCATTTAGAGTTGGTTGATCAAATAAATATTTCAGACCATTATGGTCTTTCCTCAGCTTGAATTTGTTCCCCATGAGGTAGTGTCTCCACTTATTCAAAGCATTCACTATGGCTTCCAACTCCAAATCATGAGTGGCATAATGCCTTTCATGCTCCTTCAACTTTCTTGATTTATAACATACGACATACCCATTTTGACTGAGGACTCCACCAATTCCTTCTTTGTGTGCATCTGTGCATACCATGAAATCTTCATTTGGATCAGCAATCCTTAGAATTGGAGCATTGGTTAATAATTCTTCAAGTGTTGGAAGCTCTTTTCACAATCTATTGTCCACTGAAACTTCACTCCTTTCTTTTGTAAGAAAGTGATCATGTGTGCAATTTTTGAGAATCCTGCAATAAATATTTTGTAGTAGTCTGCAATGCCCATGAAGGATCTGAATTTTGTCACATTCTTAGGTGATGACCATCCTCTAATGACCTCAATATTTTCAGGATCCACTGTTATCCCTTCCTTCGATATGATATGCCCCAAATAATGAATTTGGTTCTGATAAAATGAGCACTTGCTCAATTTGGCATACAATTGATGCTACCTTAATACTTGTAATACCATCTTCAAGTGTTGCTCATGTTCTTCTTCTGACTTGGAATATATAAGAATGTCATCCAAAAATACAATGACGAACTTATCTAAGTACTCTCTGAATACACCATTCAATAAACACATGAAGACAGGTGGTGTATTTGATAATCCAAATGGCACCACTGTGAACTCATAATGATCATACCTTGTTCTGAAAGTAGTCTTGTTGATGTCTTCATCTTTAATTCTTACCTAATGATAACCTGACTTGAGATCAATCTTGGATAATATTTTTTCATTCCTCAACTGATCAAAGAGGTCATCGATCCTTGGAAAAGGATACTTATTCTTTACAGTTACTTTTTTCAACTGCCTAAAGTCAATACACAGCCTCAATGTCTCATCCTTCTTCTTCACAAATAAAATGGGGGCACCCCAATGTTACGAGGAAAATCTCTCTATGGCTAGGGGAAAACCACAACAGACGGAAATGAATGCAGAAATCAACTCTATTCTCAAGTATGCTAGCAAGACAAGATAAAATGCCTACCTCGTCTAGACGTTCGATGAAGTCCCTCGTTGAGCACTTGGCCCAAAGAAATACACCTGCAACTAGTCCTCAACAACCAAGAAAAGCAAGCATATGATGATAATATATGATGTTAGCAAATTCAATAGCATAATCCATTAACATTCATAAAAAGTATGTCCATGGAATAATAATTCAATATTTGCAAGATATCAATTGGACGAGAAAAGAGTATTTATATTCATATATAATCAGCAAAAGTGAATAAGTTACATACTTTCGTGTCGGTATAGTTTGGAACTAAGAAACTAAGTTCCTTCCAGTTGGGCCTCCACCACTTCAATCCTCCACCAAAGGCAAGCTCATGTAAGAGAGACAATGGAGTTCTCACTCAATAAGGGAAGAGCTTGGGGGTTGAACATTGTGTTCAAACTTAAAGGATAAAGGGATGCATATTAATGTGAAGTGAATAATTCATCCAGAATAACTTTACTCTCAAATTTGAATTATTTCTCCTCTTTTCCATAGCTCAGATTTGGCCCATTTATAGCCTTCAAGTGGAACTGAAGGGCCGAGTTCGAACGTTTCCATTATATGAAAGGCCAAGGATCATTCATCTCCTATCGTGACATGGAAACCTGACACCATTTTTCATTTTTGGGAACATTTCCCAATGTACGTGGGTTGTAGTGGTGAAACTTGCGTATACGCATGTTGTATAGTAGGAAAGGTGTGTATATGTGGAAAATTGTATTTTTAGCTCTGGGATTTGCAAAAAGAGATGACAAGTCTACATAGGGAAATGGAAAAAGGCATTTTGTGCAAGATTGCATGGGGTGAGGCAAATCTTGATATAACACCCAAGGTGACACACTTGGGCATATATATCCCTTCTTCAGAAGCTCTTCAAGTTGCATTTGCAACTCCTTCAATTCTGGTGTACTCATCCTGTAAGGAGTCTTGGATACTGGAGTTTCTCCAGGCATAAGATTTATAGAGAAATCAATATCTCTTTTAGGGGGTAATCCTGGTATTTCTTTAAACACATCCTCAAACTCCTTTAGTATTGCATAATATTCAATATTTGACACCTTATCCTTAGGTGTTTCTTCCATATGAGATGCAAACACTTGACATCCCTTTCTGTAACATTTATTCAGCTACATTGTTGAGATTTCTCTGACAGTTACTTCCCTGGGAATTCCTTGGACTATCCTTAGGTTCCCTTCCTCATCCAAGAAAGTAAATGCCTTTTTATGACAGTCTGATATAGCATGGTGTTGGTCCAACCAATCCATACCAACTAAATAGTCATATGAAACTAAAGGCAATATGTTCAAATCTTCCTTGGTGCTCAACCCATTCATGTCCACTGGACATGACTTATCCATCTCATTAACCTTTCTTTTGGCTCTGGTAGCCAGCTGCACCCACCAAGATTTTCCATTCTTTCTTCTTGGAAAAGGAAATATTTCCACCATCTAAGGATCTATATAAATATGACTAGCTCCTGAATCAATTAAAATTGCAATGGTTTGGTTGTTGATCATACCTTCCACTTCAATCGTGTGTGATTGAAATTCAACTTGCTTGTTTTCTAGGGCTGCATAGATCCTGGGTACATTTATGTCCATGTCCTCCATTGTTTCATCTTTTTGTACATTATGAACATCTCTCACTTTTTCACTTTTGTGAGGACAATCTCTATACTTATGGTCTCCTTTACAACCCCAACATTGAATAGGTGGTTTCCTTGTCCTTTTCCCACATGTCTCAATCGTTATGGGCTCTCTAGAAGTTAGTTGTCCCAGAGGAATATTTCTGAAGAATTTTGTCTTATTCCCTTTCTTCCTCTGTTCCATCTTGAAATTCTTCTTGTCTTCCCAAGATTTTTGGAAAGTTGGCTTTCCTTTATGATGATCATATAAGAATTTAGCTCGCCTTATGGTATCCTCCAAAGTATTTGGATCACCATATTGTATCTTGTCATTGATGAATGATGGAAGCCCACTAAAATACCTCTGAATCTTAACGGTCTCATCCTTGATGAAGGAGACATACTTTAACAATTCTAAAAACCTTCTTTCATATTCATCAATGGTCATAATCCCTAGCTTGAGTTCAAAGAACTCCTTCATTTTCTTGTCATAATATCTCTTAGTCAAGTATTTATTTTCAAAATACTTCTTGAATTCCTTCCAAGTAACATTTTTCACTTTAATGTTTTTCACCTACACAAGTTGATCCCACCACATGGATGCCTCTCCCTTGAGTTGATAGATAGAAATTATTCCTTCTGCATGTGAAGAATAATTATGCAATTGAAAATATTTTATCATGCCTATAAGCCATGTCTCTACATATGTATCCTTCTTGTTCTCGCCATCAAATGTAGGAGGTTTGATTTTGTTCATTTCTCCTCGCATTTCATCCACCCCGGACCTCTTCTTATGCTTCTTGACAGGGGATGAACTGGAGCTATTGTGTGCTCTCTTATTGGAATGCCTTGGGGAGTGATGGAGATGTATGCTAACACTCCTTGATCTTCCTTTCTCCTCAAAAGACCTATGACTTCCTGATTTTCTTGATCAATTCTCCTTATCCAATTTATTTTCAATTCTATCCATGCTATGCATTAACTTCATGTTCAAATCCTCATGTTGCTCCTTGGATTTCATAACCCTTTCATTATCAGCTTTATGACTTTCGACATCTTTCTACAAATTTTTATAGGTCTCTACCATATTCATGTTTTCATCCTTTCCTTCTCCATGTCCATTGGATTTTTTTCATTCAATACCTTATCCAGGTGGATATCGGTGGCCACCCACCTTTTCCAACTGGCTCAAAACAGTTTTCTAGCAATTTTGGTAATTTACTATTCTTAGCAGTTTTTAACTTCCGAGGCCATTTTGAGGGCCTAAATGAAGGTTTTTCGGGATTGATCTTCTCAAAAATTACCAAAAGATTTAATTGAGCCCCCAAAATGAATCTCCTTGACGATACCTTTCCAACGATCTATCGTGCACCCGAAACAGAGATCGTATGCCAAAGTTACGCCCTTGGGAAGTTGATACACCAAACTACCCAAAACGGGGTCCACAAAACTGTTGGATTTTCATCTTCTGAGGTTAGGGTTTTGGATTTTATTTATGATAAAAATGAATTTGGAGCCTCATTGTAAAATCATCTTCTTGCAAATGAGAGTAGCAGACACATCTCTTCTCATAGATAAGCTTCCACCATTCTAGCGAGTCATTCACTCTGTATTTTTACAGTCTTTGTACATTTTTGCTCATTAATAGAAAATTATGTATTATTGCATCTTTGTGTTTATGGTTGCATCTCTGATACATTTCTATTATATTATTGGATATCTAAGATATATTTGTACATTTCTTTATTATATCTCTTCTCTCATTCCGTGCTGGAAATAATCTAGATCAATGATATCAGAGAAGGTTTCTCTTGATAGTTTTTCAATGCATGTCCCCAACGAGGTCCGAGTATAGAAAGTTGAGGCTCAAGATTGTCTCTCTTGATGAAAATATATATTACACGCCCAAGAAACCCTCGATGGAGGAAGAAAATAAAAACGATAGAGCAGACAATTCTATTAATATGTTGCTTGAGCAAGTTGTCATGCGACAGAGGGACGAAATGATGGAGAATTTTGCCCACGTCCTTTAACGTCTGTCGATAACAACATGCGCATCTTCATCAAGCGGCCACTTTGTAGGAACCTCTCCTTTCAAGGTATAAGTTAATTTTGGTATTCTCGTATTTAAAGGACATATAGATGTGGATGCCCTAGAAAATTGATTAAATATGCTAGAAGGTTATTTCTATGTTCATAATTTATTCGACAGGGAAAAGATCACCTTCGCACTCCTTAAGGCTCTCCCCCCATGTCAAAAAATAGTGGAAAACTTACTGGGAGAAAAGTTCCACTGATGATTCTGGAATATATGGGGTCAATCCCACTTGGGATTTTTTTGTGGATGTGGTAAAGGAACAGTATTATCCTGTTGGCAACTATGAGGACCAGTACATGAGATGGACCACACTGCGGAAAGAGAGGGGCCAAGAAGTTTTGAAGTTCACAAATACCTTCCATACCTTACACACCAAGTTGGGTATCAAAGGCTCTGAATGACATTTGGTTCTGAAATACTGTGGGGCTCTACACAAATACATCCAAACTCAAATGGATTTTTTGTAAATCTCATCACTCGGTGTTGCTTATGGATATGTTGTTAAAATTGAGCAGAAATTTAAGCACCAGAACAAATGGGAGTTTGGGTCTGCAAATCCGCAACAACCAAAATATGATAAAGATGGCCCTAACAAACAGTCTCCCGAAAACCATTCCAAGCCACAGGAAAAGAAGGGTCACATAAAGACTAAGAAGGACATCAGAAAATGATGTGATTTCCACAAAAGCCCCTGGCACAACACCGATGAATGTCGCTCAAAATAGTCATTGGTGGCTGAGATCAAAGACAAGGATTTGAACCCTAATTCAAAATCTAATTCAGAAAATACTAATAGAAGACAGATTATCAACACAGACCCCACTACTATTGTCATGACCACAGCAATTCAACCAGGAGAACCAACATATCCTGAAGAGGGGGAGCATCTTTTTCATTCAAATATGTGAGTGAAGGGAACCCTGTTGTATTTTATTGTCGATAGCAGAAGCCAAAAGAACCTAATCTCAGCAAAGGTCATCAAATAGTTGGGATTGTCGACAACACCACACCTGCAACCATACAACATCGGGTGGCTTCTCCAGGGATGAGATCTTTGTGTCAGCCAGCAATGTTGATTGTCATACGACATCCATCCCTTCAAGGATGAGGTATTATGTGATGTTTCCCTGATGGATGTCTGTGATGTTCTCTTGGGCCATCCATATATGTGAATGTGTCATGTTATCTATGAGTCCCAAACCCGTAGTGTCAATGTTACTCTGGGGGGTCATCTCTACACGATACCATAGGTAGTTCCAACTATTGTCCCACATAAACAATGTCGCAAGATAGTATCTCATACTACAAAATTTAGCTTCTTCACAATCTATTCAAAAGGTGAATGAAAGGATATTGCAACCACTATAGCCTCGGTCCAAGCACCTTCTATCCAACAAAATAAGGTCGGAAAGATTGCATAAAATCCCAAAGATTCCTTCTACACACAGTAATCTCATGTATCCCGACTGGTTGAACATATTCAACCCCGCCAACAACAGGTTCATGACAACCTTCCACAAACCAAGCAGTGCAACGTCTCCAGCAAGGCAAGCAACTCACCAAGATGCAGATTCATTAAATGTTTTCCCTCTCCCCCGAACACTCAACACAATGGATACCATTTATTTATAAGGATTTATGATTGATCTAGGTGGATATCAGTGGACACTCACCTTTTCCAACTGGCTCAAAACAGTTTTCTGGCAATTTTGGCAATTTACTATTTTTAGCAATTTTTAACTTCTGGGGCCATTTTGAGGGCCTAAATGAAGGTTTTTTGAGATAGAGCTTATTGATGATATCCAAAGGTTCTAATTGAGCCCCAAAAATGAATCTCCTCTAATATACCTTTCCAAATAGCTATCGTTGTCCCCAAACGGAGATCGTATGTCAAACTTATGCCCCCGAGAAGTTGATACACCAAACTACCCAAAACGGGGTCCACAAAACTGTTGAATTTTCATCTTCCAGGGTTAGGGTTTTGGATTTTCTTTATGATAAAAATGAATTTGGAGCCTCATTGTAAAATCATCTTCTTGCAAATGCGAGTAACAGACACATCTCTTCTCATAGATAAGTTGCCACCATTGTAGCGAGTCTTTCACTCTGTATTTTTACAGTCTTTGTACATTTTTGCTCATTAATAGAAAATTATGTATTACTACATCTATGTGTTTATGGTTGCATCTCTAATTCATTTTCATTATATTATTGGATATCCAAGATATCTCTGTGCATTGCTTTATTATATCTCCACTCTCATTTTGTGCCAAAAATAATCTGGATCAATACCCATATGGACATCCATCCCTCTGATCTCATCTTCCTGGCTATAATCCCCCTGTGCATATTCCATGCATATGCACTCTATGATTATCCTTATATTATCTATATTTTTTAAATATCCAAAATTTTCATCCAACTGAACTTTGTCAGGCTAATTGTTTCAACAATTTCATGAAAATATGAACCATTCTGGTTCAATAATATATCAGACTTCTTTCTTCTGATTTTCTGAGAAATTGTCTATTCAACTCAATTTTCTAGGTGAATAGTTATATTATTTTGTCCAATATCTTTCCATTGATTGCTCCCTTACTCAATTCTGATTCTTGAGTAGAAAGTTGTGGATATTTGAACAAATGTGCTTCCTGGGAGGTAATTCTTGTACAGTTCTTCTCCTTTCACAAATCCGAATTGGCTCTTGAATCCATGTTGGATCCTCTATTTAGGTTTACAAGCCTTATTTAGTTCTTTAGGTGCAAGTCCATACAAATCAAAAACCCCACAGGATCCTTTTCTAAGCGCCTATCTATCCTAAAAATAAATTTTCAGGCACTAGCGTTTTTTCTTCGGCCCCCAATCTCATGTGGTCACGGCCTAAGACCAAACTCTTAACTGAAAGGAACTTTTCTAAATATTTGGGACTTTGGGCTTCAGAGGCTCTTACTACCTCATGCCTCATTTCTCTCAAACGACAAACTAGCAAACTCTTGCACAATACATCATCGGAGCTTCAGGACTTCACTGCTTCAGAGCTTCGAGAGTTCCTTCTATATCACACCTTATTTCTCCCGAACGTTGAATTGGAAAACTCCCGGAGAGGCTCTTAGAATCTTTTCACTTCGGAGATCTATACAAATTTGCACCTGAAAACTCCTGAATGTCGAATTTCCGAACTGTCGGGGTATTCTTAGCACTACGCACTAGGGGTGTTTCATGTCAAAATATGGAGATCATACATGGCCCAATCGACAAGTGACACGTGTCAATTTCCAATTAGCACATAAGGTCTGCAAGAGGCATGTATCAAGTTGAAAAATGGCATGCATGAGTAGTTCCATGTCACCTTAGGTGATTTCATCATGCCACATCACTATGACACTCTGGGACTTCGGTACTATGGGCTTCAGAAGATCTTACAGAACAACACTTCAATTCCTTTGAATGTCGAACTGAAAAACCACAAAGGTTTCAAGAATCAACGATCCATTTTCCTCAATAAGATTAACAGTCAATAGGGGCTCTAGGACTTCGTTCTTCGGAGGATTTCATAACTCAACACAATATTTTCCCCGAATGTCGGATCTCTGAACTTCTAGAGTCTCATCGAAAATCATTCACCAGGGGGTGCTATGTGTCAAAAATATAGAGATGACACGTGACCCAATATACAAGTGACACATGTCAAGTTCTAATTGGCCCAAAAGGTATGTGAAAATCCTAAAACAAGATGACATGTGGCATTTTGAGAGTGTATCCATGTCACCCTAGGTGACATCGGCATGCCACGTCACTCCGGCACTCTGGGACTTCGGAGAACTTCTCAGTACCACACAAAAAATATCCCAAATGCTGAATTTTCTAACAGGTCCATGTCACTCTAGGTGAGGTCATCATGTTGCATCGCTTCGATGCTCTGGGGCTTCGGGACTTCAGAAAGTCCCACATCAGAGCACATCAAAACACTCAAACATCGAACTTTTGAACTCCTGAATAGTGTTCTTCGGAGCTTCGAAACTTCGGGGCTCCAAGACTTCAAAATATTTCACATCTACACACTTTAAAACTCTTGAACACTGAACTTATAGACAAGTGTTCCCCGGAGCTTCGAGACTCCGACGCTCTAGAAAGTCAGAACTTTGGGCTTCAGAGGATTTCATTGTTGAACACCACCCCACCCCTGAACTGTTGAACGTCAAAATTCTGAACACTTGTGAATCTTCGAACGTGTGTCCCCGAACATGAACAGTCTGGATTGGTTCTGGACTTCGGGACTTTGGGAAAAACCCCACTCCGCGCAACCACAACCATATTTCCCTGAACATCAAACTATCTAATGACTTGGGGGATCCAACAGTCTGCCTTCTCCAAAATGATCTATGGTGTGGGTTCACTCTGGGACTTCGAAGCTTCGGGGATTGTCCCTCTTTCATAACAAAAATTTTAAAACAGTCGAAGGGCAAATTCCGAAGGACTTCGGTGCTTAACGACTGTGCACCTTCTCTAGATCTAATGGTTGTGAAGGATTCGGTCCCTTCTTGAACATATCTCAACCCTTCTTCTTCTCACAAAGAGATATTTCTATTCTCTGAGTTTGGAACTTACAAAAGTATCATGTGCACTCTTTATGCTTCAAATTCAACCCCTCCCAGGTCGGATTTCTCTTGTACAGATGTTAAATTATGAAAATTTCACCACTTTGGCCAATTTCCTCCAATTTTCCAAGAATTTAACAACATAAATTGGGGCTTTTGCCCAATTCCATTCAAGTGACTCAAATCAACTTGCTCAGCCCATCTAGGCTCAATGTTGGAAACTGAGGCTCTGATACCAAATTGTAACGCACACAACCTTACACATGTTGGGTTATGCCACACTTAAACTCTTGTGGAACTTCATACATATAAAACTTAAATAGACAATTACATTATCCTAATACAAAGATTCATGTGGAATTAATGGTAAGCCTATACATACAACATACACAAGAAATACTCAAAAATATAAAGATATGTATAAATACACAACATACAATTGAACACAGAATTTATACTTATCTTTTTATAGAAGACCACCAATTGTGTGCAAACCTTCCACAATCCTCCCAGCCTTAGACCACGTTGCTCATCACTCTCAGTAGTGGGTCACCCCCGAGCTGGGACTAAACTCCACCCAACTAAATGGATTCCTAGGCTATGCTGAGACAAATCAGACAACAAGAAGGATCTTGTTCCAGGGGTAAACTCAAACTAATATCCTATAGCCTCTCATTCCCCACATTATCGTCCCACCCCAGGGTGTGTGCCCCTTCTCTACTCTACAGTCCTTTGGTTGCCCCACTTCCACTCCAGGGCTTCAACAATGGGCCAGGCAGGAATTCTCAGAGCACTATAGCTACAGTTGGGCTCCCTCGGGAAAATAATTCCCAACAATTCTCTCACCTGGAGACAGTTGCTCATAGGTCTAAAAACCTGTCTCTTCAGTCCCACGGGCCTGACAACCTGTTTCTTTAATCCATCTCTCTAGTCAAATGGGTATAGGCTCAGGTAAATCCAGCATCATAAAACAGGTATGGAATAGGTGCTACACACAACAGAAAGGTACATCACTGACTCAGGTCAGTATAGGTGCGTTGTGTCTTCCAGGATGGATACGGGTTACCACTAATAATAGGAAAGTATGGGTAGCTCAAGAGTGCGTGAAAGTTCTAGAGGTGCGTGAATCATGCATAGTTCAATTGATGGATAGAATGGTCAGTATTGTGAATGGATAAGTGAGTGCACTCGTGAATGGGGAAAGATGGGAAAACAGACTAATTTCCCCACATATTTTTGCATGCACCCTGATTGACACATGGCCCTCCATAAATTTGTTCCTCTCCACTTGTAGATCATTCCAATTACCATAAGAACTTAGGATAATATGAGATTTATCCTTGCCTTAGTATTTTGGAATAATAATATAATATTCCCTTAGAGTTAATCCCTATAGCTTAGCCCCTTTTTTAGGCTCTTAGCCCCTCCCTTTCCCTTCCTAGTGGAGTTTAGTCCCCCATACTCTTTTATCGTGGTCGGTCTACATGCAACAATGTATTATATTAATGATATGAGTGTTTACATATACAAAATTAGGCTCACTGGAATTTAGCATCTATTCTCTCCAGCCTAATCAGCACATAAGCCTCCTAGCTTATAATCACTTGGCTCACCAGCCTATAAAACATATTTATAATTCAACTAGGGCTCGGTCTTGGGGTATTATATTAGGAGAGGGAGGGGGGCTCTCTACATTTGAAAACTGGAGGGGAGGATCCTCTTTTAACTTGTGTTAAGCAATCCAAGAGGAAGATCAGAGCCTTGTCTATATCCCAGTTGGGGTTGCAAGACTAACCTGCACAAAGCAATCATGAAGTCTATTTTCATAACAGGTAATCAAAACAAACAAAAAATTCACCTATAAGAATTCACAGCAAAAAAGTTACTTGCAATTTCCATCTCACATGTGAGTCTGATCTTCTTGGTCTCAACTTTTTTACTGTAGAGACATCCTTGACACCATTGTCGTCTCCATCAACAAATCTAATATGATGAGAAGTCTCTTGCAAATAGTTTTTCTTTATCACATGTTAAAAATATATTAACGCCAACATAAATATGAATAAAATCGACATAGTTAGGATAAAGACAACAATATGATTTATAATGTTGAAGGTTATATACGTGTGCTTTTCATAACACAATAGTGTAATAAAATTTAAATAGGATATATATATTTTTTAAATGGGGTGTTCTCACTAAATTGTAGCTGAAGGAATTATTGTTTGTGAAGTTACATTTTACCAAGGGATGGTGTCGATATAGTCAGGATAACATCGACGTTATGATTTATAATGTCATCTTATTTATTTATAATGGCAGTGTCATGATTGATAACGTTTGTTGTTATTTAGGTTTTCTTTAACATAACATCATAACAAAAAACAAACAGCATATAAAAAAAATGGGGAATCCTTGCTAAATTATAGTTGAAGGAATTATTATTTGCAGAGTTACAATTTGCCTAGGTATAGTTTGTAGAGTTATGGTGGTTGGCATAACATAACAATTTAATGAAACTTAAATAGCATAACAAAATAAATAAAAACGGGGTCCTTGTTGAATTATTGTTTGAAGAGTTATAGTTTCCCTAGAAGCAGTTTGCAGAGTTCTTGTTCTTGGTATAACATAAAAAATAAAAAAAATTGTATGGTACCATAACTATTTGTAGTTCCTTGCTAAATTACTATTTGCAGAGCTACACTTTGGCTAGGGGCAATTTATAGATTTACTGTAGTTGGAATAACATAACAACATAACAAAATTTAAGCATGATAACATAATTGTTTGTAGTTTGTATGGTTACAATTCTTATGCAAGCACGTCAAAATGTATTAACCTCGGTGTAGTAAGCTTGCTAAGAATAAAGTTATTCTTTCCAAATCATAACATCAACATTTTCTATTTGCAGAGTTATAGTTCTTATGTAGACATGTTAAAATGTATTAACGCGGGCATAGCGAGCATAATTTTATCCCCACATAACACTGACATAATAAACATAAATCCAATGTCAATATTTATAATGTAGATATAGTTATCATAAAGTGAGCATCAATATTTATAACGTTGATTTCAAGCCTCAATTATAATACTGACATAGTTAGCATAAAGCTAGTGTCCAATTCTATAACATAGTTGTGTAACAAAAATTTTTAAAAATGGGAGATCCTTTCTGAATTATAGTTTCTATACGGGTTAGAGGGGTAGTTAGAATAGTATGCGGAAGGGGTTCCTTAGCTGATGAATCATTTGAAGGAGGAAACCACTTTTATTTTTGACCTTTGGCTTAGATGGGGCGTCATCGAGAGAAAAGTGTCACTTTTTATTTTATTTTCCCTCCACAACCTACATGCAAAAGATTTTGAGAAGCAGGAAAGAAAATTAGCAACCCAAAAACAAAAAAAAACAAAAAATCCTTCGATGGAGACACACCATCCACATGAGACCCCCAACCTTAATTGTTGAACATAAGTGATCTTTCCATGAACCAGAGTTTTTCCTTTTTCATAGTGTATTGGTGTGGTGGGAAAAGAGATGATCAATCAAGCCCAGAATCCCTCATTGTCCACATACAATTTCCATGAGTGTTGGTTATCCCATTTATTCATTTTATTTTCAACTTATCCCCTATAATTTAAGGATGAATTCTCCAATAAATAGGACAGTTAAACACCTAAGCGGATACACTATTCTTCAATAGGCAATGATTCATATATTTTTTGTTTCAATCATATTTTTCCTTCTCTCTGTGGGTAGGAGAATATAGTACTCTTTGGGAGTTCTTAGGATTTTTGGCAGTGTTGCAATCCCCCCTCTGCCTTAACCTACTAGGCAAGGGTTTCTTTATATGGTATATGTATTAATGATGGTCATTAAAAGTTGACCTATCATTGGTGTGATAGACAGCATTTTGTGAATAAAGGAGGTAGTAGTGGAGGAATTTTAGGAAGCATCTATGTAGCAAAAAAACCTTGCCATCGGAAAGAAATTCAACTTCATAGTGGTCTTCCATGAATTGAAATGCACCTACCACAAATAGGTGTGATAATAACTACAATGACACTATATATAATGTGATTCCCATATAATTCTAAGATTCATAAATAATAGATCTGGTATATATATATAGATTTAGCATCGATATGATGTAATAACATGCATTGTATAAAAAGGAAAGTATAACATCGATGTAACAACATAATGTTAGTATGACGTAAATTACACGTATTACATAAAATGAAAGTATAGCATTGGTGTAATGACATAATTCCTATATTTGAATCTCTCTCTTTATAAATAAAAAATAATTATTTTGAATTTCTAGAATTGCAAGTTTTAAATAATTTAAATAATTGTAAGAAAACTTACCAAGCTAGTGTGGGGCATTTGAAGAGAATGTGAGAAAGGGGGTAGCATAGTATGAGAGAAAAGTCGAGGTTACTAACAGGACCGGAGCCAAACTTGGTTGCAAAGGGACAAGGTTGTGTATGGGACAAGAATTCAAAATAAAATCCATGAAATGGTCCAAAGGAAAAGTATAAATATGGGACCATAGCCAAACTTTATGAAAGGGGTAAAGTTGTATACAATATAGACCAAAGATAAAATCTGTGACAAAATCCATGAAATCGTGTAAAGGGTAAGGATAAATTTGGGACCAGAGCAGAGGTTTTCGATGGAATGGTGTTAATCCCTAGACAAATCCCCATGTTAAGTATAAAACCCCTTATTAAGCCCTATATATTGAATTATTACATTTCTAGTGTTATATTTGTATATAGGCTAGAACCCTTCATTGTACCCTTTCATTATAATTGTACCCTTTGTCTCCTATATATATACCAAGGAGACCTAGTTTTAGGATCATATGATATCATATTGTACATTGAATATATTGTAAACAAATATTTCCCCCTCGAAGTGGACTATTATTTATTGATTTTTTACCATTATCAAGGCTTTGGTACATAACAGTTGGTATTAGAGCATTGATTCTAGGGTTTTCCTGCCTCAAACAAGTCATCTTGGAAGTTTTTCTATAATTGTTTTTATGGGATGTTTTAGACCAAAAAATTTTGAGGATACCGAGGAAAGATAGCCACTAACAAGTGGTCAAATTTTCAATTTTTGGTTCATTATACTTTTTGAGATATCGTCCCTGGAAGTTAGGGTTTGTCACTAGTCCTAGAACTAGTCTCAAACAAGTCATTTTTTTATTTTCACTATAAAAATAAAATCAAACTCTGAAATTTTTAGAATACTAAGGAGACATAGTGAATCACCTACGATTAATTTTCAGATTCTGACTCATTGTAATTTATGAGATATATCGTGTGGAATTTTGAATTTTTTACTAATCTTGAAATTACTCTTAAACAAGTCAATTTGGTACTCTTGATATAACTTTTTATCAGTAAAGGTGCAGATTGTGAAATTTTTAGGAGTTTAAGAAATAATCGCCAAAATTTCAGACTCAAAAGGGTTCAAATTTCATATATATATCAGGACAAAGGTCAACCATCCACAAAGTCTCCAAATTAGGGTTTTAAAGGTACGTAACTTACAATTGGCATAACTTTTTATTCAAAGATTTGTTTTTGGTGATCCATAAATTGTGATAAAGAGGAAAAAGAGGAGCATTATTATTTTATCTAATTCAAAGAGGTACTTCAATATTTTCTACTCCTATTAAAGCTCCAGAGAGATCACACATGACATCTGAAGAAAATGAAGACTTCGAAAATAGGTTATCCCAATTGAATAACTAAGTTGATGAAATGAGTGGAAGTATGTTGAAACATGTGGATGGAAGATAAAATGGAAAGCTTGATGGATAAGAAGATGCAAGAATTGAAAATTTCCATGTCAACCATCCTCTTACATACCCTAGATGAGACATTTTCTCAAGGAGATATCAAGACACAAGGAAATCATGTAAATGTGGAAGAAATAAATATTGAGCCCTAGAATCATGATTATTCATCACTTCAAGAGCCACATCATCGAGGTTTCAATGTGGCACCAAGGAACTACTTCATTCCAAAGATCGATATGTTGCCCCTATAACATGGATATTCCAGATGGGGCAACACTTTGATCTACACAAAGTTCCAAGCTTACAAAAAGTACCTATTGCATCATTGTATTTAAAAATGATCAATTTGTTTAGTATCAATGGATTTGTGAATGAAAAAAGAATTATGTTGTCTCTTGGTCCATTTTTACAGATGAATTGATATCACATTATGGGGATATTAAGATCAATACATTATGTATCCAATTGATAAATATTCGACAAAAAGGTCCAATTACAGAGCACATTCAACAATTCCAAAAGCTCAGTCTTAGGGTAAAGAACATTCTTGAGGATAATTTTTTAGATCTCTTTATGGGAACTTTAAAGGAGAACATTCAACATGATATAAATCTCTTCAAACCTAAATCCATAGAGAAAGATTTAAGTATGGCAAGGAAAGTGGAAAACAAAAATACAACTCCTAGAAGGATGACTGCTAACAAATATAGAGAGCATTGTGTTCCCTCTCCTAACCGCAGTCAACCGACAAGGTTGACACCTCATCAAATGGATGAAATAAGAGCAAAGGGAATATGTTTCAATTGTGATGGAAAATACAGTAAGGGGCATAAATGCAATGAAAAGAAATTATTCTACATAGATTGTGAAGAGGAAGAAGATCAAGAATTAGAACCATCACAAGATCTAGATCTAGAAGAGACTACTCCAATGATATTTTTTCATGCATTGGCCGACATCAGTACTCCAAAAACCTTCAATATACAAGGATACATAAAAAATAAAAAGGTAACAATGGTGATAGATTCTGGTAGTACCCATAACTTCATCAATTACAAATTAGCGAAATATTTCAATTGCTTTGTATTTCTAGCACCAGAGTTTCAAGTAATGATTGCAGATGGAGGTACCATAAATTGTTTTGGGAAGTGCCATAGTATTAAGCTCATTTTTTGTTTTTTTGAGGGGGGTATTTATTAGATAGTCCCATGATTTCCATATAAATGGGTTATGTTGACGTTGTATTAGGGTCTAATGGTTACAATCATTGGGAATAGTGGCACTTAATTTTCAATATCTTTTCATGATTTTTTCCTCAGAATGCAAGGAAATTGAGCTTAAAGGTAGCCAAGGGAAACCCTCTAACTTTATAATCTCTAATATCATGAAAAAATTACTCAAAAAGGGACACCATAGTGTAATTAAACAATTATTCTCACTAGATGTTCAAAGATCTATATCCACTTCTCTAGTGGATCTCCAAATAGTTATCAGCAACCATTCCAACATATTTGAATAGATTCCTAAGGGTCTTCCACCTGCTCAAGATCATTACCATGCTACTCATTTACAACTAGGAAGTGTACCACCTAACATTAGGCCTTACAGGTATCCATATTCATAGAAGACTGAGATTAATCATATGATCCAAGAAATGTTAGAGGCAGACATCATTCAACCTAGACAAATTTATTTCTCTTCATTAGTAGAAATGGTTATGAAGAAGGATGGTTCATGGTGTATGAGTCCAAATTATGGGCAACTCAACAAATGACCATCAAAGATAAGTTTCTTATTCTTGTCATTGATGAATTATTAGATGAATTTCATGGAGAAATTTTCTTTACTAAGTTGGGTCTTCATTCGGGATACCATTGAATGAGAATGAGGTAGGAAGACAATCCTGAAACAGCCTTTAGAACACATGAAGGTCATTATGAGTTTTTGGTTATGCCATTTGGACTTACTAATGCACATTTAAAATTTCAAATATCAATGAATTCTATTTTCAAACCCTTCTTTAGAAAATTTGTGTTAGTTTTATTTGATGACATATAATCTACAATAAATCTTGGGAAGAGCATGTACAACATGTTGACAAAGTATTACAACTTTTGAAAGAGAAAAACCTTTATGAAAATCCTTCCAAGTGTGCCTTTGGCTTCAGGAAGTGGAATATTTGGGTCATGTTGTATCTTATGAAGGTGTAAAAGTAGACCCT
This sequence comes from Picea glauca, assembly GCA_000966675.3. Lineage (NCBI taxonomy): Eukaryota > Viridiplantae > Streptophyta > Pinopsida > Pinales > Pinaceae > Picea > Picea glauca. The sequence goes on from JZKD02S1928947.1 coordinate 250,339, forward strand.
AACAAAATTAAATCTATGAGGGAATGGTCAATTCTCAAAACCTTAAAGAAACGTAGACGATTCTTAGGATTGACTGGTTATTACCGCAAGTTTGTGAAGAACTATGGTCAAATAATGACATCTCTAACGTCATTATTAAACAATGAAGCATTTTCTTTGACTCAATAAGAAACCAAATACTTTGAAAAACTTAAGTAGGCTATGTGTACAACTATATCCTAGCCTTACCTGACTTCACAAAAACATTTATTATGGACTATGATGCCTCGGGCCATGGAATTGGTGTAGTTTTAATGCAATAAGGAAGGCTCGTTTCCTTTGCAAGCATAAAACTTAAAGGAATAAACTTACTCAACCCCATTTATGAAAAATAAATGTTGGCCATACTACATGCAATTAAGGAATGGTTCCCTTACCTAAGAGTAAGACACTTCAAAGTAAAAACAGATCATGATAGTTTGAAGTACTTCTTGAAGAAACAATTATCTTCATAAGAGAAATAAAAATGGGTTACAAAGATGCTATATTATGACTTTGAAATTATCTACAAGAAAGGAAAACATAAAATTGTGGTAGATGCACTTTAAAGGAAAGAAGAAGAAACAGAGGGTTCATTGCATGCCATTTCTATTTCACAATATGATTGTGTGTAAGAAGAAAGGATAGAATGGAAGCAAGATAAATAGGTATGAAAGATATTCAACAACTATGATAAGGACCTCTATGCATTAGATAAATTTGTATGGAATAATTATTTTCTATGGTATCATGATCGAGTATATTCATGTAAAAAATCCCAACTCAAATAGAAGGTCCTTCTAGAATTGCACACTTCTCCTATAGGAGGACATTCAGGGTTCTTGAAACTTACCACATGATCAAGAAGGATGTTCAAAATTTTGTGTTTGAATGTGTGGTATACCAACACAATAAGGGAGAGACAATCAAGATGCCAGGTCTCCTACAACCATTAGTTATACCAAGCCAACATTGTGAAGAAGTTTCAATGTATTTTATTACGGGTTTACTCAAATCTGAAGGAAATATTGTCATCATGGTAGTAGTGGATCGACTAACAAACTATGCCCATTTTTTCTCTCTTTATGAGCCTTTTAAAGAAATTACAGTAGTCATATCATTCATGGAAATAGTTCAAAAGATACATGGAGTCCCCAAGATTATTGTAAGTGATAGAGATCCAATTTTCACTGGAAATTTTTGGACTGAATTGTTTTCTTATTTGGGTACTTAATTGGCTGACATCTCATCTTACCATCCTCAATTCGATGGGAAAACTGATATTGTGAATAAATTTCTAGAAGGATATATTTGTTGCTTTGAATCTTCTAAACAAACACAATAGGTCAACTGGTTTCCCTTGGTATAATTGTGGTACAACACATTCTTCCATACTTCATAAAAAATGTCCCCATTTCTTAAACTTTATGGATATCATCCTCCATCCATCACATCTCCCTTGAAAGGTACTACAAAGGTTTAGGTAGTGGAGCACCACATAAGGCAGTAGCAAGAGGTTCTTAAACTATTGAAGGACAACTTGGTTATGGTACAAAATAGGATGAAATAACAAGCATATCAACATCGCAATGAAAGGGAATTTGAAGTAGAGGATTGGGTATTTTTTAGGCTACAACCATATAAACAGATGTCCCTCAAGCAACAAAATAAGGAAAAAAATTAGCGCCCAAATATTATGGCCCCTATAAGTTGTTACAAAGGATTAGAAGTATGGCTTACAAATTGGAGTTGTCTCAATCTTCACATGTACATCAAGTCTTCCATGTTTCTTGCTTAAAGAAGTTAAGTGGTGACAAGATCCTAGTACAAAATATTTTACTAGAGATTAATGAAGAAGGGAAAATTATACTAGAACCAGAAACAATCCTTGAAACAAGGATTAATAGGCTACAAAATCGAACAATTATTGAGTACCTCGTTAAATGGAAGAACCTACTAGTAGAAGAGGTAACATGGGAAGATGAGTTCTTCATCAAGAAACACCCGCAGTTAGTCAAATGTTGAGAACAACACTTGTTTAAAGGGGAGGGGCATGTTAAGCTCTAGATAGAGCCCCATTTTAAGTATAAAACCCCTTATTAAGCCCTAGATATTGAATTATTACATTTCTAGTGTTATATTTGTATGTAGGCTAGAACCCTTCATTGTACCCTTTCATTATAATTGTACCTTGTGTCTCCTATATATATATATATATATATATATATATATATATATATATATATATACCAAGGAGACATAGTCTTAGGATCATTTGATATCATCTTATACATTGAATCTATTGTAAAGGGATGTTTCCCCCTCAAAGTGAATTGTTATTCACTGATTTTTTTATTATTATCAAGGCATCGGTACATAAAAAATGGATAGGGATCTGTTGAGAACTCAACACACCCTAAAATTCTATGTTCATTTTTAACTTTTGGGTACCACTTGATCCTTTACACTGTCTGTTTTTCCTTCAGTATAAAACTAATACTTGTGCTTATTTTTTATGTTCATTCTAAAGCCTGCCTGAACATACAGCAAGGAATCATCTCAATCATTAAAGGGTCCTCAATAAGCTAATTAGGAAATCGGCACACTAAATATTTCCATGATGCGGTTAGGAGTTCGGCATCGGTAAATGTTAAAGATGATGAAAATCGTTTGAGAAGTTTAAAATATCCGAACATCGATCTTCATCAGTGTCAGAAGATGAAAATATTTCTTTTTACGATTGAACCTTGGCAGAGGTATCGCCGAAGACCAACCCATTCGGCTTCAGCAGGAAAAATAAAAGGTAAGTGTTGTGCAAAGAGAAGAGTGGTATCACCGATTACCGACACTCGACACGATTTCGGCATCGGAGAATTACAAAATAAAATACACATTATTTTTACATTTTAAAGTGCCAATCCTTGACCTCCACGCAAGAGAGATACGACGTGATGAGACGTTTTACCCACGGATCCGTTAGGTACGATGCATTTAAAGTGTGAATAAGATTGTGGATCACACATCATTTGCTAATTTGTGCGCAAATCAAAGGAACCCATTTTAACTTGTCGATACAATGCATCTGCCTTCGCGCCTCCGACGTCAACCTGTTAGGATTTAATTGCGGAGAATCAACGGTAGTTTCATTTTGAATTGTATTTATTAGTTGTATTAATTGATTGATATGACGAATAGAGTCTCTCAAGTTATATTTTGTCGAATTCATTATGCACGATATTATTCTGCGCGACAAATATTTCAGAACGAACAGAGGAGCAGGGTCAGAAACCCAGATAAGTCGTCCAAAGTTTAGTAAGCATTAGATAACTTTATTAGCAAGAATTACAGGTATGTATCCACTTGTGGCATTTTTTGTTTCAGTTTATAAGTTCACAACCCGACATTGCTCTATACACATGTTTAAAGGTTGTTTTAATTCTAGGAACAATGCCTCCAAAGAAACCCTCCACCAGGAAATCCCCAAGAGCACCAAAGCCACAAGAACCAGAAGTAGGAGAGGGATCCTCCCCAACAGTTGCAAGACAATTAGAATTCACCCCAAAACAGGTGTCTGTCATCAAGGCAGCTTCCAAAGAGGCCTTCGTCCAACCTTCGGCCTTCGGAGACATAAATCCAAATATTGGAGCCAAAACAGCATTTCCTCGATGGGAAGAATTGTTTAAAAAAATCAAGAAAGAAGAACCCCTCGAGTATACCCCACACAACGATCCTTATACAAGGAGGCTCAATGATGATTTCCTCCCAAACATCCGTAGAGCTTATCTACTCATGGTGGCAAGCCTGACTAAGGTGTTTCCTTACATCAAGCTCCTAAAGTGGCTCATTGATCACACCGACACGCATAAATGTTTAATCAATGATGATAATGGTGGATGCGTCGGGGTTTTCTTAACATCATAGGTTGAGAGTTACTACAAGATCAAGGAGTCAGAAGAAAAGTTGAGCATTGATTTCGTTCTAAGTTTCTATGCTTCACATTATACCAGCAAAATCATGGTTTCGTGGTGGAGGGAAGATAAAAAATTCACGAACCGGACCGTCAGCTGGTACCCAATGGCCATCTAAGAGAACCATACATATAATTGATGGCTCCTCTCTGCAGGTTACATGGGGAGAAGGATTTCTCCCGGTTTTCAGAGGCTTGGATTCCCTTAGCTTTTACGGTAGCCATTTTAGGCACGGGTTCAATTGGGGTGCTATCATCTCCAAACAGTTGAGCACCTGCATAAGACAGGCCCAGTCGCTAAAAGAGGGGGAAACCCCCTCCTACATGGCCTCGTATCTGTTAGATGTCATCTATGCCAGGAACGTTCTCTCTGGAATGAAATTGAATTGCCACTCTTCGGAGCTCCCGGTCCATGTATACTTCAGTATTTTATGGGATAACGGGTACAAAAAATCCTATGCCCTTATATGTGACCAGTTTATTGCACGTATCTATTTTTTGTTGTTCAGGAAATAACTCCCTAGGTTGTCAAAAGAAGCAAAAGGGGTTATATCCAAAATGGGTCATTGGTATCTAGACGAGTGTGAAACCTACATCAGGGTTTTCGGAGCCACAGGGGCACCCCATTTGTTACCCATGTATGTTCCCAACTGACTAGTGTTAAGGGAAATTTGCTACCAGACCATCCTGTAAGGATACAATGTCACCTTAATAAAGGACAAGAAGTGGGATTTCATATCGTATGGGTTTCATATTGGATTCTATATGGTCAAATACACCGCACATGCTAAGAAAGAAGGGCTAAGTCAATTGGAATTTTGGTTCCAAACTGGACGATTTCACAAACATGATCCCAAGCGACTGATCTTGCAACATGCATCGCAGGTATCATCATGTTGGCCCTATGCCCATGATCGGTTCGAAGATGAAATCTTCACTGAAAATGCTTAGGATTTGGATGAAGTGGTGTCAAGAGGGGTTGGTCCTCGAATGACCAAATTCAAGGCCATGAGTTTGGAAGAACAAGCGACGTCTTTGGAGCAGACAGCTCAAGAAATTCTCAGGGCTCAGGAAGGAACTGTATCATCTGAACCCGGCGAGGGAATAGGCAATCCCCAATAGGGCATCGAGGTGGCGATAGTTTATCAAGAATCCCCGGTACAAATTAGGGATCTCCCTGAAGATCAAGTTGCACAAGAGATGGGTGCACTTTTATACCAGAAGACCCGCTGCTAATGAAGAGTATGTAGGATGATCCATACCTTATCATAAAACCTGCAATTTCAACTACTATACAAAGTGCCTCGACATATTCAAGCGGCCCCGACCCCATGAATCTCGACAACACCAATGGGTTAGGTAATCCTAAATCCTCAACATCGTTAGTCCATTCCTCAGAAGGCAGGACAACTCAAACAGAGACAGGTCGGGTCTCAATAGAAACCCAAGCGCCTAACCCCCTAAGAAAACTCATACATATATAGCAACGACAAGAGTCTGAATTCATCTCATGGCACCCTGGCGCGTGTCCAAGAGGAAGGAGGTCCTAAGAAAACTCCTCCCCTCAGCCCAAGTTTCAAGACCAGGAGGTCTCACAAAAGGAAATAGAAACCGAAAGAGGCCTCGACACAAAAGGACCCAATGAATCAGAAGTCGAGGCAGATCCAAATGATGGGCCTGAACTGGAGGAGACAAAGAAAGGATCTTTGCAAAAGGAAATTAGCAGTTATGCGGTTGACAAGCAAGTAAGTAACGAGCCTATAGCTGACACTTCCATTCTGACCAATGCTTAAATCCCCGACGAGCAACAAGTGGGAGTCAGACCCATAAGATACAGTGAGAAAGTTTGAGAGTCCAACCTCGAACAAATATACACCATAGGTAGTTTGGGAAACAAACTAACATGGGGAGATCAGCAGATACCAGAGCTAGTAGACGAGGTGGCTAATATCTATGTGATATCCTACGATCAGAAGAGAAAGGCCATCATTCAAAGGACTGCAAAGAAAAGAAGGATCTCGTTAGATCACTCCATCCTAGTTACTACAGAGGAGAACTTGATCAACACAGTAGACGCCTGGATTTCTTAACTAATCGGCGTAGGAAAAGTCCTCTCAGATGCCACCTTGGACAAGGCCAGGAGAGACAAAAAGGAACTAGCCATCACCCTAATGATGCTCGAACACTTGTACCATATTTTCTAATACTACAAAGGTGCCACGCAGACCGTTGTGTATCTGAAAGGTGAGTTCATAGGAGTTTACAATGAGTTTAAGAAGGAGAGAAACCTGTTACTTGAAAACATAGTTGAGTTCTAGGAGGACACTCTCATGGAAATAACAACTTGCAAGGATATGGAGCGATGGTATGAAAGGGCTCAGCAAGCAGTAGAAAGACTCGAGTACATTGAGGCAGCCCAACAAGGCCAAGATAAGGAAAAACATGGCATTCAGGTGATAGGCAAAAGTAGTCTTAATCGCATGAAGCGATCAGTCGAGTATTGGGCCAAGATGTCTCAGGACCCACATCGAGAGATCCAAGAGCAATGGACCAAGTTTAATAAGCATAGGGGTAAAATTCACAAAATAATGAAGGATGTCGGGCTCCCCAAATTCGGCACCCCCGATAATTTCATTAACTTGAGAAACGTGGTAAAGTTGCATGCCGAACAAGATGCGCTATGGATCGAAGAGTTCGCGAAAATAGTCGATGCAAAGCTAGGGCAAGTACAACAATTCGTCGAACATCCGATCAGAGCCCAAACCATGCTACAACAGTTGAACTTCAATTTAGTAAAGTATCGGGCGCATGCAGTAGACATCAGGGGAATATACGCGACCCCGATGGAACAACATAGATTTTCATGGGCTAAAACTTTTGAAAAATTGTTTGTCAGCTGGACTGAATACGAGAGCAGTCATCCTTTCCAAGAAGTATCTCAAGACAACTGTTAAAGAAGCTATTAGAAGATAATTCTATGTGGTGAATTATGTTTTGTTTAAACTACAATTAGCCGTTAGTTTTGGTTAGAACTCTATATTATAAATAAAGACATCGGTCGATTAGAAAAAGGTCGATGGTTGTTGTAAGAACTCTTTCTTTTGGTTGTTAAGAATTATTTTGGGACTTCTATGAATTGAGAAGTCCTTCTGGACCAAAGACAAACTATTTTCCTCAGATGTATGTGATTGGACTTGAAGAAGAATTACTTCCTATCATGTTTCATGAATGATGCAATAATGAGTAAGAGAAATTAATTATGTTGTCAAGTGATCTCGTGCAATGTTTTGATGTTCTTTGCTTTAATGATGAAGATAAATCATTGTGTTATTATGTAATGCATGGTTATGGTAGATGAATAATTTTTTTTGCCATTATCTTGTTACATATGTGCTTTCTTTCTGATAGTTAGTTTCTCGGACAGTAATTAGATGCTCACACGGTTAATGTATTAGAACTAGGCCTGTGGTATAGAGTAATTGTCTGCATGTTGAGCAGCGGGTTATCCCAAGCTTAACCTCTTCCCCAGTAGTTAAAACTTAATCCTGTTAATTGTCAAGTTGGTTTATGATAGCTATCATCTCTCATATTAGCCCCACCCAAGAGAAAATACAGAAAAAAAAAATAGCCCTAACTGAAGGAAGAGCCTTCACAAAGAAACACAAAGCCCATCGATAAATTGGTCGGATCGCAATATCTAGAGAACCATTCCATTTTAAACGCTGCAGAGTCTAATTGGACCTCAGTGGTGGTTTTGGTTCCTACTGTTGAGTCAAGGGATTTAGGTCCCATCAACAGGACCCTGGCGCAATGCTAACAGGATGGGCCTATTCGGCACCATTAACATATAAAAATCATTAATATACACAATACATTTTATAAATCAAACAAAATAACTGTCAACATGATAGGAAAAGATATGTTATACATGAATGATAAATGACGCCAGTGGGGATGGATAGGGATCCTGATGCAATGCTAGCAAGATGGGCCTAGTTGGCACCCATCGGGGGTGAGGTATATTCTTGGCGAATATGTATATGGTGAATTACTAGATTCACCCTTAAGACTATCCAAATAAAAACTTTTTCTAAATCATAAGCTTGCTTCTTGAAATAATTTTCCTCAACATGATATTTTATAAATCAAACAAAATAACTGTCAACATTATAGGAAAAGATATGTTATACATGAATGATAAATGATGTCAGTGGGGATGGATAGGGATCCTAACGCAATGCTAGCAATATGGGCCTAGTTGGCACCCATCATGGATGAGGTATATTCTTGGCGAATATGTATATGGTGAATTACTAGATTCACCCTTAAGACGATCCAAATAAAAACTTTTTCTAAATCATAAGCTTGCTTCTTGAAATAATTTTCCTCGAGTATTAACCTCCTATAAATGGTATGTTGTTTATAAATATGATATTTTATTTACTATACATTCTTATGCTAGCACCCATCGAAAATGAGATGCATCCTCAATGAATATACACACACACCATATATATTTTATTAGATTCACCCTTAAGACAATCCATCCAAATTAAAATCTTTCCTAAATTTGAAACTTTTTTTATACAAGTTTCATAGAGTATTAACCTTTTAATAGTCCCTACCTAGCAAGGAATATATCAATTGGTTTGAGGTCAAACCAATTTGACTTTATATTTAAAAGAATACATTTTTCAAATGTTTTTTAGAAAATAATTATTAATTTTAACTTTTAGAAAATAATAAAATATTTTTCAATTTTTTAAATTAGATAATATTATTTTTATTGGCTACAAAACTTGATTTGACAAAATAGCCTTGGTTGGAGGTGACAATTAGTAATTAAAGAAATATTAAAAAAACAATTATTCAAAAAAAATATCAACACACCACATATTGTATAGATAATAATAGCTTTACTAATCCAAATCATCATGTGATGTGACAATGAAATTTGACAACAACGGTCATACATTCTGCTTTTAAGACATTAACGGTACCTTACCATGTGAAACATGGTGCAATGTGATAGTTAAATTTGGAATTCAGGTTGTCCATTCTACATTTACACTTTGACAGGAACACCTTCCCCCATATTATTTCATGTTTGGAGTAGCTTCTTCGGTGTCTTGTTGTTATGGGATTTTTCCCCTGTGACCTTGGGTCATGTCACAGTAGAGTGAGACCATATGTAAAATATAGAACCTACCCTTTCACACAACAATGCTATGAGAAAATAACTACTTTGAGGAGAGAGATAGAGAGAGAGAGAGAAGGAGAGGCATCACACCTTGTATCATATGTCTGATGTTTTGATGTTGATCCTCGCTCTACACCTTTGATTTTGCTCATGATCTCTACTGGTATCAACCTACAAAATGAGACCAAGTGTGTGCTACAAAAAGGTAGTTATGAATTCAAAACATACATATAATGTGCAAAAAATCAAGTATATGAAGTAAACTAACATGTATCAACATATTCAATCAATTTACACATATATGGAGGGAAAGAGAACTCTTTTATTGAAATAGTATAAGTAGGTAGTTACAACCTGACCCTAACTGTCGACACTGCCTTGAATCCAACTACCCAGGTTCCTCCATTGGTCCTTCAAGCATCAACTCAGCAAGATTTCCATTCTTTGGATGGCCCAAAAAGGATAGGAACACACCCTATGGTCGTATAAGTGATAAGAAGGAATACTGGAAAGAAATTTCTAGATCAAGGGGATGCTACTCAGAAGATCAAGGAAAATAGGAAAACTTGCAAATTCATCGGCATAATATTGAACCTATTTTTCCCCCCATCCATTCCCTTGAAGGTGCATTTATACCATCCTCAAGGGGTTGAGGTGTTTTTATTTGTTAAGCCCTAATATTGGCTCATTACCCCTTAATTGGGGCATATTAGATTAGTAATATTATTTATTACC